>CM071929.1:13975084-14408163 GCA_016081115.2 Rehmannia glutinosa | reverse complement strand
AAAATAAATCGGTCATGATTGTGTATTGGGTTGCAAATGAATCAAACCGGCCATGTGAGTATTTATTCGGAACTCGACTCGTTAAAAGTTCGTTGCGTTCGTTTAATAAGGCTCAACTTAAGGCTACAATCGAATCAACCGCATAGAACTTTTGAAAGTTTGAGCTTCACTCGTTTATTATCGAATCGAACTCGAGCCAGAATTTATCGAGTATATTGATAGCTTATGAACTTTTTCGAGCCTAAACAAGCTTATTAAATATCAATTATTAATTAAATTATTCTTAAATTTATTACAAAAATTAAATTATATATATCTAAAACGCATAATAGATCTATCTCAAGTTATGATTTTATTTAAATAAATAAGTTTACTTAGATATTTTTATAATATCATAGGAAAACGTATAAAAGTTAAAATTTAAAGTTAAACTATTAGTTTAATTTATACGAGTTTGCTCACGAACTAACGAACCGAATATCTCTAAATTTTAGTTTGGTTCATTTATTTTAACGAGTAAGTTTCATCCAAAATTTTGTCTGAAAAGTGAAAGGAAAGAAAATTCTTTCACATTCTGGTTTCGTCCCCAGGAGTAGAGTTGCCAAGTTTGACCCAGCCTGATAAAAAGGCTGGCCGACCCTCCAAAAAACCGAACCGACTCGACTGAACTGATTTTTTTAGTGTATTTTCATGAGTTGGTCGAGCTGAACTCCAAAAATAATAACCTAATCACTGTTTGGCCCGTTGCCTCCCAATTTTTTACATTGGCATGATGCTGGTTCGATCCATTTGACAGCTCTCTAGCGAGTACAGATACAGACAATCCCCGGAAGACCAAGACAACTCATTATTGTACGGCTCTCAAACAATGTCCATTCATTTCTAATGCAATTTCATTTGGCCATTCCCAACAACTTGCTATAATTAACTTCTCAAAGAATTAAAAAAAACACACACACACACACAGTCATAAATAAGTGACCCACAAAATGAAGAAAATCAACACCAAGCAACAGGCGTTCCTCCCCAATCCATCACCAGCTTATGCTTTATCCCCATAAATAAGTAGGGGATATTTGTTAAGAAAACACAAACATTAAGGGAGTGTTTGTAATTTTGAAAGATAATTAAATTTGGGATAATTACAAAAACACCTCCAAGATTTAGGCTAATTACCAAAAAAAACCAGAGATGATTTAAAATTACAAAAAACTAATTGAGGTTTGATTCCATCTTACATTTTCTCCCTTCATAAACAACAAACTTTTCAAATATCCCATGATAGTTCTAGAAATATTACAATTAACCCATTTTAGGCAAATTAAACATGAGGAGGCTTTCTGTAATTTTGAAATATCTAAGGATTTTTATGTAATTAGCTCAAACCTCAGGGGGGTCTTTTGTAATTATCCTTTAATTTTTTTTAATAAGACCAAACTTTAAGGATAGCTTTTAGGGACAAAACAAAAGAACCACTTAGGTTGGGGCTAATTAAAAAAAAAAACCAAGATGTTTCGAAATTAAAAAAAAAAAAAAAGAAAAACGTCAGGTTTGATTATGTCTTAAGTGTGAAGGAGTTAATTTTTCTAACATGGGTTTTTTGAAATGTTTGTTTACTTATTAAGAGTGAAAATATAAGACAGAATTAATCTTAAGGTTTTCTTTTTAATTTTCAAAAATTTCTGGGGTATTTTAGTAATTAACCCGAACATCCTTTTTAAAAAAAAAAAATTACCCTTTTTTATAGTTACCTCATACAAAATATACAATAAGACCCAGACAGAATTCAATTATTGCACAACGCCAAAATAAATAATGAAATAATGACCATTCATTGGACATCTATTTACTTTTATAATAAACACCAACTCATCAAAATTCAGAGGAACAAAAACACAAACACCTTCAAGGCAACACCAAAGTGACCAACAATGGCGAAAATCAAAACCAAGCAAAAGCCAGTTCTTCAGTTAGCAGCACCACTAGCCCTTACGCTCCTCTTCCTCACAGTAAACCTACAAAAAATCGAGTGTCTCAGCACCGCCGCGGCGGCGGAGTGCAACGCCACCAGAATCGCCGACTGCTTGCCGGACGACGAGGAATTTCCGATGGAATCAGAAGCAAACAGAAGGATTCTGCAGGCCGGAAGAGGAGGAAAAACGATAACTTACCCTGTGCAAAATCCGACAAGAACCCACTGCGATCGAAACGTATACGGCAGTTGCATCGGGAAAGACAGCAAATTTTACACAGCTCGTGTTGGGAAAAATCAGATCCCACATTCATCCCTAGGGACAAGCAGAAATAACCGAGAAATAAAATGAAAAATAACAACAATCCACAACACAAGAATTTACGTGGAAACTCCAAAACCGGAGAAAACCACGCCCCAGAGAAAAGAAATTCCACTATGTGAAACATTTATACAATCACACGACATTCTCTCTCCCCGACCCCAGACATTCCCCCACACTCTTACAAATCTTTGACTAACTCACACCTCTCTCCCAACTCTCCATACTAGAGAATACAAGAAAGGAATTTAACTGAAGTCAAACCACAAAGATTAAAGTGTATTTGGTAGTGCTTGACTTGTAACCACACCACACGGGTTCTCCTTTAAATAACCATAAGGTTCTCATCCCTTTTGTTCCACAAGCAATGTGGGACAAAAGCCTTCTTCTTTTTGACACCAAAATCCAACAAACTCCACCTTTAAGAAAATAAAAAGAAGCTCCACCATTGTCTTCACCGACAATCATGATTCTCAAACCGGAACCATCATTCTCAAACCAGAACCCTACTCCACCATATGAGTAGACCACTTAGAATACACCATTCTAAGAATTTCCTCGCATACATGTCGAAAAACCCGTGAAATTTATGGTGCAACTCCCGACTTTTGGCCCTCCCGGAAGTCCTTGCCCATCGACATAAACACACACTTGTATCCATGCCAAACCGATACACGTGTGTAAATTCCACCACACACCCCGCATCCATGTCAAACCAATGCCCGTGTGAAATTCCACCACACCCCGCATCTTTCCATGACAAGCCAATGCCCGTGCGCAAATTTCTCGGACCCGCTAACATAACCACATCCTCTTTCATGGCAACTTGATATGCCAAAAGGACATACATTTTCTCACGAGAGAAAATCCTCACCGCCACAATGTTAGCGGATTAGGCTATTTGCCGATCAACTCCACCTCCACTTTGTGATTAACCTTCAAAGCCTTGTGTAACCAGTTGTACCAACACATCCTTGACTTATACTAGCCATAAGCCAAACTCGACCCTTCCATTAAATTTCTCCACCTTGCTTGAACCACCTGGCGATGAACAACCGCCTCCAAATGAGACCCCTGGACCGCTCAAGAAATCTTTTTTTGATGTGGAAGGTCGACATCAGCTGCGACCACAGAAGCATACTCGGAATTCAAGAGACCAACAACCTCTGATACCACTTGTTGGGAAAATCGGATCCCACATTCATCCCCAGGACAAGCGGAAATAACAGAAATAAAATGAAAAATAACAACAATCCACAACACAAGAATTTACGTGGAAACTCCAAACCGGAGAAAAACCACGGCCCCAGGAGAAAGAAATTCCACTATGTGAAACATTTATACAATCACACAGACATTCTCTCTCCCGGCCCCAAAGATTCCCCACACTCTTACAAATCTTTGACTAACTCACACCTCTCTCCCAACTCTCCATACTAGAGAATACAAGAAAGGAATTTAACTAGAGTCAAACCACAAAGATTAAAGTGTATTTGGTGACCGGACACTTGAACCACACCACATGGGTTCCTTAAATAACCATAAGGTTCCCATCCCTTTTGTTCCACAAGCAATGTGGGACAAAAGTCTTCTTCTATTTTGACACCAAAATCCAACAGCTCGGCCTTGCAACTACGCCAACACCTGCAATCGGCCGGGCTCGTGATGCCATATGCTTTTGTAAATTGTTAGCTTTTGTTTGGAGGAAGTAATTTGGGGCTGTACCAGTTCAAAAATGCATTGTTGATTGTGTACCTGTAACTAAGAAATTGTGACTTTTTTTCTTTCTTTTGGGAATATTGTCTAGTAAGTATTGTTTTTAAGTTTTCTATGCAAATATACTGATAACTTGTAGCTTAAGTGGTATCGCTCATCCTTTGTAAGTATTGATGAGGGTTTGAACCTGTATCTTTCAATTTTTTTGGAATTTATCCTCTCCCCTTCAACCAGTACTCCCAATTTAATAAAAAAAAGGTTTTCTATGCAATTATTAAGAAAAATGTAGCTTTTTCCGATGATATTTGGAATTTAAATGGCCAATTTAGAAATTTGTTTACTTGTTTAACATTTTTTTCATCTTTTATTGATTAAGTTTTTCATTATTTAAGAAGAGATAATTGGGCAAGATTCCTCCTATTCATGAGATTGAGTCCAACCATCTGCAAAACTACAAAACAAGAAAATAAAAAAGAGCGAGTAATATGCATATTGCACTCATCATTCCTGTAATTAAAAGCTATATTTTTCTTAATATGCATATGGAATTGAATCGTAGGAATTTCAAATTCATAATAACAAATCTAGTGAGATTGGCATAAGGGTTTTAGCAGGCTTAATTCTGGTTCCGAGAAACTTTTGCCGCATATTAATGTCTTTCTGTGTTGTGAATAGCCCTTCTTCTCCATTTTAAAAACAATATCCACAAATTATTCAGTATAACGAGTCCAGTATGTCACGTCCGTGACGTTGGGCTATCTTTCACTATGACTATTGGTGAATTGTGATGAGAATGACGATATGTGGCTTCAGTTGACTGATTTGCGAGTACATGCATATTACCTTTCGAATGTTCAGGCAGATCTACCCGGTTAAGTTCGGGGAACTTGTTGCTAGTCGTGGACTTGACGATGAAGAAGGGAATTGGCAATCCCTACAAAAACTGATTGGATGTTGGAACCGCATTCCTAATGAGTCCAAGACAAGGCGAAACCAGTGATTGTCCCGAGGGATAGGATGGCCTCAGGTAGTCTGGAGGGCCGCGCGGGCACCATATGGGGGGCGAAATGGCTAGGCCCACAAACAGCTCATCAAACGTCTTACTCTCATTTTAAGATTGATATATGAATACATTAATCAGGTGCAATTAATTTCAATCCATATTTAAGATACATAACAGGAAAACAACTGTAAATTTTATCTGCCATTATTGATTGATCGAGTTTGGTTGGACCAAACAGAGTAAAATTTCCATTAATTTTTTTATCCTCCTCCTCAAGATCGATGTTGACTGGTGTGGGCCGAAATAACATTATTGAGAATAATTAATTCATACATGCCAAAAAAAAAAAAAAAAAAAAAGAAGAATTAATTCATGTAACTCCATTGACTTGTTTCACTCCAAAATCTTCCAAGTCCACCAAGTCTTTCTCACATTTTCAGCTTTTTATTCTAATTTTATTCGAAACTATGAATGCTATGGACAATTGTGGTTTGAGGATTCTAAACCGATATTACACGATACATTAGACAATCAATCAAGATGATACTAAGCACTTTTTATGAGGTTCTAAAGTTTAGTATTGTTTTTCTTTTGATCAAGATGTTTTTCTTTTTTTTGGGGGATAATTACACACTTATGAGGTTTGGGCTAATTACAAAAAAACCCATAATACCTCTTAATGTTTGATTCTATTTATATTTTCCCCTTCATAACAAAAATATTTTAAAACTCCATCGGTATTAGTAGAAATATTACAGTCATCCCCTTAAATTTAAGATAAAATCAAACTTGAGGGGACTTTTTGTAATTTTGAAACATCTCTATTTTTTTTAATTAGCCCAAACCTTGGGGGTGTTTTTGTAATTATCCCTTTTTTTTTATATGTTTCCATTTATTTAAAAGAAAAAAATCAGTTTCATTGCCAAACCCGAAGACCAAAAGATTTTCACTTCCCACCAAAATGATGCTCTCTAAAGCTCTTTCCCTCTTCATTCTCCTCACCATCTTCCCCAAAACCCCAACCACCGCCGCCGCCGCCGCCGCCGCGCCGGCTTACACCGCCACCGACTTCATCCTCCTCAACTGCGGCGCATCTTCGAACATGAACGACATCAGCCGCCGGAGCTGGGACAGCGATGACCGTTCGAGATACGCGCCGTCAAATGCCGCCGGCGTATCTTTATCATCCGCAGCTTCCGATATGCACCCCTCCGTGTTCCAAGTCCCTTACGAGACGGCGCATGTTTTCCGATCTCCTTTCACCTACACTTTTCCGGTCCTCGCAGGTCCGAAATTCCTTCGCCTTTATTTCTACCCCAACACGTACTCCGGCTTCAACGCTCCACAGTCTTTTTTCTCGGTTACTGCGAATGATTTCACTTTATTGAGCAATTTCAGCGCGTTTCTCAATTCACCATCTCCTTCAGAACCTTCATTTATGAAAGAATTTATTATCAATGTTGATGAAAATCAGAGATTGGATTTAACCTTTTCCCCAAATTCAAACTCGTTTGCTTTCGTCAATGGAATTGAAATTGTTTCGATTCCGGATAAACTCTATTTCAGGGGAAACGATGTGCAGATCAGATTCGTGGACCAGTTGTTTTACCTCAAAAACGACACCGCTTTGGAGAATCTCTACAGGCTAAATGTTGGCGGCAGCAATGTTGAAATCCAAGACGATAGTGGGCCGACCCGGGGAATGTTTCGGGCCTGGGCCCAAGACGATGACTACATATTCGGGGCGGATTTTGGTTACACTCCTCATGCTGAGTATCTTCAGATCAAGTATACTTCCGAAACGCCGCCGTATAGTGCACCGGAAATAGTGTACACGACTTCTAGAACAATGGCGAATACAAGCGTAAGTCTGGAGTGGGGATTTCCAGTTGATTCGGGGTTTTACTATTTGCTCAGATTCCATTTTTGCGAGATTCAGCTGGAAGTGACGAAGCAAAACGAGAGGGTTTTCACGATCTCGATTAATAATCAGACGGTGGAGATTCAAGCTGACGTCATTTTCTGGACCGGCGGTCCGGAAATCCCCACCTTCAGAGACTACGTAGTGTGGGTTTCCGATGACGGCCGCCGTGGAAAGAAAGATCTCCGGTTATCTCTGTTTCCTAACATGGAAGGGAGTCCTAAATATTCTAATGCTCTGTTGAACGGCTTAGAGATATTCAAACTCAGTGACTCTAACCGGAGCCTTGCGGCGGCGAACCCTGAACTTGGGTCTATTACTTCACCGCCGGCGGTGGCGGTGAGACCGCGGGGGAAGAAGAAGACCGGAGCGTCCTCTGTTATTTACGCTGTTATTGGGAGCGTGATCGGCGTCCTCGCCGTGGGTGCAGCCGTGAGTTTCTTAATTTTGCGCCGGCCGCGGAAAGGGAAGGACTCTGTTTCTACGAGCGGCGCCGCCAAGTCATCGTGGATACCTCTTTCGACCACGTCAAGGTCTACGGCGAGGACGAGTGGATCAAATGTATCACTTCCCTCCGATTTATGCAGATATTTCTCCCTCGACGAGATCAAAACCGCCACCGGAAACTTCGACGACAATTTCGTCATCGGAAAAGGAGGATTCGGAAACGTGTACAAAGGTTTCATCGACGGCGGCGGTGGCGCCATCACCACCGTCGCGATAAAAAGGCTGAACCCGTCGTCAAATCAAGGAGCTAGAGAATTCCTAACCGAAATCGTGATGCTGTCAAAGCTGAGACACCTCCACTTAGTTTCCCTAATCGGCTACTCCGACGAAAATGGCGAAATGATTCTAGTCTACGATTACATGTCCCACGGCACTTTACGCGACCATCTCTACAATTCCGATAACTCCCCTTTAAACTGGAAACAGCGCCTCCAGATCTGCACCGGCGCCGCCAGGGGTCTCCACTATCTCCACACCGGCGCTAAACACTCCATCATCCACCGCGACGTCAAGTCCACCAACATCCTACTCGACGAGAAATTTGTGGCGAAAATGTCCGATTTCGGGCTGTCGAAAGTAGGCCCCACCGGCGTCGGCAACACCCACGTCAGCACCGTCGTGAAAGGCAGCTTCGGCTACGTCGATCCGGAATACTACCGGCGGCAACAGTTGACCGACAAATCCGACGTCTATTCCTTCGGCGTTGTGTTGTTCGAAGTTCTATGTGCTCGGCCGGCGATAATCCCTAGTTTACCTAGAGAGCAAGTGAATTTAGCAGAGTGGGCTAAATCATGTCACAGAAAGGGGACAATTGAGCAAATTGTTGATTCTAATCTCGACGGCCAAATTGCGCCGGAGTGTTTGAGCAAATTCGTGGAAACGGGGTTGACGTGTCTTAGGGACAAAGGAATCGAGCGGCCAGCTATGAACGACGTCGTTTGGAGCCTCGAGTTTGCAATGCAGCTGCAGGAAGCGGCTGAGCATAGAGATGGCGGCGGCGGTGATGGTGATGGAGTTGTTCCGATGAGCCCTTCAGTTCCATTGCTTGGGGATGTGGAGGAGCCCAATACGACGACGGATGAGGAAATGTTTTCTGGGTCAAGTGAAGCTTTTTCTGGTTCAAAGAGCAGCGGTTTATCCACTATTAGTAGTGAAAAATTGAAGTCTGAGGAAGTTTTCTCAGAAATCATGAATCCATCAGCACGTTGAGATCATTTATTTCCATTAGGGATAATTACAAAAGACCCCCTGAGATATTTTAAAATTACAAAAAGCCCCTCGAGTTTGATGTTGTCTAAATTTAAGTGGTTAACTGTAATATTTTTGGAAATATTAGGGTATTTTTTGAAATATTTTTTGCTTATGAATGTGGAAATGTAAAATGAATCAAGGGGATTTTTGTAATTTTCAAAAACTTTTGGGTTTTTTTGTAATTAGCCTGAACCGCAGGGAGGCTTTTGTAATTATCCCTTTCCATTATTATAATTGTATGTTGGGATTTCCATTTGTTTTTTTTTTTCTTGGGTCAATTAATGTCAGATGCTGACATTCTGCTAGGCAAATTCTTGGTGTAATTGGGAATGTGGGCTTAAAATTTTATATTTAAAATTTCAAGTGGCCGAAAGCCATAGTCAATTTTTGAGCTTCCAATTGGTTGTGGAATTAAATGGTCCATGAATGATACAAACCTTGGAGTTTTATGATAATAATATTCAACTCTCGATTACTCCCAAAGAAAGTGGAGCCCCCTTTTTTTCTATTTTTCTTTCATGAAAAACAAAAGAATCTAATAACATAATGCAATGACCGTGAAGTCAAATGACGTGTTTACTAGGCAAGCATAGCAGAACCATGTTCGAACCTTACCCTTCTATTACATGATATTTCATTTCCCCTTTCTCCTATCGAAGAAAAACATAATGCAATCTAATGAGAAAGAAAATAAAATCAAGGGTAATTACAAAAAAAACCTTGAGGTTTGGGCCTAATTACAAAAAAAATTCAGAGTTGTTTTAAAATTACAAAAAGTTCCATCAGGTTTGATTATATTTTAAAATTAAGGGTTGTAATTATAATATTTCTATAAATATCATAGTAGTTTTTGAAATATTTTTTTAGTTATGAAAGGGGAAAATGTAAGATGATATCAAACTTCAATGGATTTTTTCTAATTTTCAAAAAAATTTGGAGTTTATTTTAATTAGCCACAACCTCATTTTTTTTAAATTATCCCTAAAATAAATGTAACAATTCAACTTTAAGAATCAATTTAAGTCTAGTAGTAACAAAACTTGAATGGAATAATAATGCAGGCGGCTTTATGTCCTTATTAGAGAGACTGTGGCTCAGATATGAGAAATATGAGGAGACTTGCTCCCAAAAGTATTTTTCGGCCTCATATATAGGGTTGGCCATGGTTCCGGTTCCAAAATAGTCGGTTTTATTTTTTCCAAAATGAGGAACCAGAGCCGGAACCGTTGCCTTACATTTCTGTTTCCAAAATCGGAACCGATAGTTCCAGTTCCCATTCCACATTTCCGGTTCTGATTTAACCGAAATCGTTCTATTGTTCTCTTTTAATAATTTAATTTTTTTTTTTTATCAATTTCAGTTACTGAAAAAAGAAAATAAAAAATAGAAAAAGAATTGGACTTAATACTCATAATAATATTAAATTGTCTATGTACCCTCTTAGAGTATAGAGGAATCAAAATTCACTTAGCTCGATTACAATATTTGGTTTGATGTATTCATGTGGTTGCAAATATAAAATATCATAATAAACATTTAACATTTCTTCTACCATATTTTTAGTATAAAAAAATAAAATTTTTGTTTTTAACTTGAAACCGACATTTTTAACCGCCGGTCCGAACCAACAGTTAAAACCGTCGGTTCCTCGGTGTTCCACGGTTTTTGACACCGAGGAACCGAAGCCGGCCTACATGGTTCGCGGAACCACTGACCCCAGTTCCGCTTTTGGTATGGGGTCCGGTTTCGGTTCCATTTGATCACCACTGCTCATATATCTATGTAACAGAAGTAAAAACACAAAATGTATCTTATATCGAGTGAGACTCATGCTTTCACCTTCCAACACTAGGCAGATAGGCAATTCAGTTACTGGCCTCAGAATAGCATATAACCTAAGAACCCATCTTTAATTCAGGACAGACAAAAACTAAGTTCCAAAAATAATTCATTACATTCTCAGTTGTGTTCGATATCAAGGATTATGTATCATCCCCTCAAAAAAGAATCATGGCATCAATATTTTGTTAAATCGGCAAATGATCTACTGCCAAGCGCGCTGGCTTTTCCACCCGGCAGTAACGCAAGGCTACAAATGCGTTATTGTACGTATATCGACTGTATGTATCTCTCTGTAAGTACAGCAGGACAGGTCTAAGCAAAATCTGTCACCACTGAAAAATGCGACGTTAATTGGTTATTGTGCCTGAGTCGATTCATCCAATGCGCACAAGCGTTCTGCATTTTTAGAAGACACGATGCACGGCCATTGTTAGTTTGAGCCCGAAAATCAACTGATAAGAAATGCCTTACGACTACTATTTGTTGCTGAGAAGGCAACAATACCGACTAAATTTTTGAACATACAACTAGAAACAGTATCTAGGATTTCGTTGTGGTGTCAAAGTACTACATGGAGAAGTAAGAGGCACGCTATTAAATGTATGAATGCAGCTGAGAACTAGAAGTTGATAGTGTTTGTAAAAAGAAGTAAAACGCTAATAAAATCAAAGTTGAAGTGTTCGGGGAAAAAAAAAAGAAAACAGTTTCAAAACGAGCATTTTAATAGACAGACGAAAATACCGTTATCATAAACTGGGTCTTCCATCCTCTCACAAAAATTGAGGATAAGAATTGTCAAAATAAACTCCTATTTATTTAAGGGAAAATTAAAAAATTGGTCCTCTAAGTTGGCCTATTCAGATTTTTGGTCCTCTAAGTTGGCATGTTTGAAAATTAGTCCTCTAAGTTATGAAATTTCAGACTTTTGGTCCTCTAAGTTGGCCTGTTTGAAAATTAGTCCTCTAAGTTATAAAATTTCAGAAATTCCGTCCGATTTTCACCGGAAATTTTTCAATCCACCGGAAATTGCTGACTAGGATCTAAAACGACGTCGTACGAGCACAATTCTCTTTCAAGAATATGCAAAACATCACCTTCCACGCCTGGCAACCATAAAATCTTCTTCTCGGATTATCAATCATCCAAGAAATCCGTGCTTGCGCTCGTTTTCCACACGCAAGTACGGACTTCTTGGACGATTGATAATCCCGGGAAGATGATTTTATGATTGCCATACGTGGAAGGTGATATTTTACATACTCTTGAAAGAGAATTGTGCTCGTACGACGTCGTTTTATATCCTAGTCAGCAATTTTCGGTGGATTGAAAAATTTTCGGTGAAAATCGAATGAAATTTCTGAAATTTTATAACTTAGAGGACTAATTTTCAAACAGGCCAACTTAGAGGACCAAAAGTCTGAAATTTCATAACTTAGAGGACTAATTTTCAAACATGCCAACTTAAAGGACCAAAAGTCTGAACAGGCCAACTTAGAGGATCAATTTTCTAATTTTCCCTTTATTTAACAAAAACAAATACCAAAACGACTTTTACAAAAATAGAAGCACCTCACCCCTTGCTTTTAAAATTTTAAATGAACAGAAGCGGCAACAAAAATAAGTGTCGAATTTTTTTAAGCTAAAAGCTGACAATCACTTTTTTTTAATGTTTGCAAACACTCGCTATGTCAAACTTTTTCTTAAATCAAACAGGACACAGCAAAGACTTCGTAGAATAATATCACCAATAAAGAGATCATATGTAACGAAGATGACGTCGTGACATAAATAATAGAGTGAAAGGGGACTGACTTAGATATTCATAAGCCAATATCATAGAGGTTCCCCAGGCGGACACGCTGAAAAATCTAGGGCCAAGTCCTCTATAAAATCCAGTCCATCCATCGTTAGCAATCAGATTCCTAACAACTTGCCTTGCCGTGGGTCTCTTTTCATGCCCCATAACCTGTAGTACATAAAAAGCATTGATTACACAATTACTCAAGAACGAAGATAGATACAACATGAAAGGTGTCGCAGGTTTACAGTTCTTTTACAACAGAACACGCCAAGTAAAAGTAGAACATGTTATGAAACCAGGGATAATGAGATATCGAATTCTAGATTGACACCAAAAAACTGATAACTTAAAGTAGAAGATTTTTTTTATTCATGCTATCGATTTGGGTTATAAATATCTCTGATTTTCTCCTGAAAAGAATTACCTTTTGAAATAACTACAAAGCTAAATATTTAGTAGCTATCTAAACAATTTTCATACAGCATGAAAACATAGGAAACATAATATAATCAATATTAGCCAACAATGAATAAAAGAAAGGGATAATTACAAAAACATCCCTGAGGTTTGGGTTAATTACAAAAAAATCCAGACATGTTTCAAAATTAAAAAAAAAAAAAAAAAAAACCTTCAGAATTCGTTTTGTCTTATATTTAAAGGGGGTACCTGTAATATTTTTGTAAACGTCAGGGTTTTTTTGAAATGTTTTCGAAAATCACCGGGAAAAATGTAAGACGGAATCAAACCTCAAGCTGTTTTTGAAATTTTCAAAGACCTCTAGGTTTTTTTTGTAATTAGCCCAAATCTTAGGGGTGTTTTTGTAATTATCCCTAAAAGAAATAGTCATACCTGCAAGCGAGTTTTTATGGTATCCAAAGGGGTTGTAATGCATGATGCCATGGCAGCTGCAAAAATCCCTCCTGCAGCTTGAACCATCACAATTTTCCCTTCGCTTGAAGCTGCCCCATCACCCTCAGTACCACGATCTAATAGTCTGCCAGAAACGATAGAAAAGTGAACTTAATATTTGGACAAAAGAATTGAAAAATAAATCGCATGATTTACTAACCCAACATCAGGATAGAAATGAACACACAAAGGAAACAAAAGGTAGCGCAAAAAGTCATAATCACATAGCTTCATCTCATAATTCTCACGTTTTTTATTAGACAACCATGAACCTAGATCTTATAAAGTGAATCAGCTTGAAACGTCAAAATCTTGAACGTATGTGCATGCTGCCAACTAATCATCGTGAAGAATGACGTTATGTACAACAGTCCATTCTTCTGAAATGGAATGGATTTTTCCCATGTCAAATAACAATCATCAAAGCATATATTATTTACAAATATCTTTGATAAGAAGAAGTGGTTTTTGCGACCTACTACTTATCAAAAGGTATAACTCGTGGATACATCTGTTATGGGAAACAAATACCTTAAACTTTTATTTCAGTTAAATTGGGTACCGGAAGAATAAGAAGATTCGACTTTTTTTTTTCTTTCAATGAAACATCCCCAACCTATTTATTAATGACAAAAATCATGATTCATGATTTATTCAAATATAAAACATGAAAATGTGGTGTTACCCAAATTTCTATTTTCTAGCACAAAGAACTATGTCATTCAATTAAAAGAGTGCTTAATATTTCAAAATCACAAGAGTACACTGTTAAAAATCTACAGATGTAGCATTTGAGACAACTAGACTTGAGAAGAATAAAGGACAAAAACAAATGAACCGACGTTCAAATGCATACCTCCAGATCACTCGTTGACTTGCACCATAACTTGCCCACCGGACAGCACTCGAAGGTGAATATGTCATAACAGAAAGACCGAAGCCTCGATATAATCCCGAATACCTTCAAATTTAATAATTGTACGAGCAACGTCCAGGCCCCCACTATAAGACGCATGCCCAGAATATCCTTGCACCATCAACCTTTGACTAACCTTTTCAAATTATCAGGTAAAATTAATATTAAATTTAACCAACCTGATATATTAGAAAAATGCAGCAAGGAAAACAAGCCGGACAAAAATTTCAACCGACATGGCAATCTATTTAATATAAGAAACTTACAATCTAAAACGCATTTATTATACTTTCTAATGCACAATTTGATTAAAGTTGAATAAGAATTATAGAAAATTGGTCAGAGCACAGAAAATATTAAAAAAATCGATATTCTAAATAATTATGGTAACTTATTGTTTTCAATTTTCATTTAAAGCTTATATCAAGTTATCAATCATTCAAAACAAACCATAATAATCAGGGCAGATCCACATTGCTCAAACTACCCTCTCAGTGAGATATGAACCAGATATTTGATGGAAAAAAATTAACCATATGAAAGTAAGCATACCACATCGATGGGAACAAATACAGCTTGTGAGCAAAAAGATCCCATCATGCCAGCAACCCCGTTTGCTATAGCTGCCTGTGTTGGCTCCGATAATCTCAAAGGTTCCACCAACTTGAAAGCAGCAACTTTTGTTGTCTCTAATGCAGTGAGAAATATAATTCTGGCCGGTACTGTTCCTATAATTACAGTCCCAAAACCTTTATATAATCCAGGAACCCCATCTGTTTTCAGTAGGCCCTTGATGACAGATAATGCGTTTCTTTCTACAGCATCATGTGAAGTCACTTGCAGCCTGGTCTTCACAACTGAAATTGGATAAAGTGCCACTGTAAGTCCAGTAAAAATCCCAGATCCGACGACATAGTACTTTTTCTTATCAAGCCTGAAGGAGAGAAGACGAACGTAAATAACTAAAAAGATTCTAGAAATCACATAATAGCAGGACTGCATAATCTCATATAGTAGCTGTCACAGAACAAGAAACAAGATAAAAGTTAAACCAATAGATATAGGACTTTGAATGGCATAGCGGAAGATTCATTCTGCGCAATGAGACTGAAATAGTCAATAATCAACCATACCAAATAAAAGCTGCGGTTGACAGCAACATCGTCCAGGGATCATAATCGAAAATGAATATAAAGTATAAACTATAATATAAAAGGAACTGGTATTTAAAATCTTATTCCAGTGCTACATTTCCAAATGGCCCATGTGTATCTTATTTCTAACAGAAAATTTTTAAATTTCTAATTCGTTCAATAGATTTCTGTCGAGAGCAAGACAAATTAGTCTCACAGGCCAAGAAATAACATTATAACCATTAAACCCTCAGAAAAACCCTCTCGCTAACAGATGTGAATCTAGTAATCCAATTCCAAAGAAAAACCCTCAGCCAGCTAATAAATTACTGCATTTTTGCCAAGAAAACCTATGGGAATTTCCATCTTTTTAACATTCTTGAACAATCCCCCAACACTAGTATAATCTGATCACTAAACTACGATAAAAGAGTTCAAACACACCAATCTAACACGATTACTCACTCATCTTAGAAGATTAAAAAGGAAAAAAAAAAAAGAGGCAACAGAAGAACAAGAAAATGGAATGTACATATTCTGCTTCACTATCCAAGAAATTCACTTGAAACAATCTACAATGCAGTAATGCAATTACCATACAACAAAACCCTGAGTTATTTTCATAGACAACATCAATGGCAAGGAATTAACATAAAAAGTGTCCAACGACCCACCAAAGATCAAAGGGGAAAAAAAAGGAAAAACAGAACAGTGAAGCTTACTTGTCCCAATTCATCTCTGTTGGACCAAATGATCGTCTCTGCCTTCCCGTAGTATTATCCATCGAGAGCTAAAAATCAGAAAGTAAAGAACTCGAGAAAAAAAAAAAAAAAAACTAACACGAAGCGAAAACCATCATCTCCAAGAAGAAGAAAAAAATATCGTTTTGGCTAAGCTGAAAAAAGTTTCCGCAAATGAGAGCGAAGGTTTCTTGTGGAGAAATTAAACCGCAAAAGTGCAATTTTATTTTTTATATTTTGGTGGAAAAACAATTTGGCGGAATTCAGTTCTTAGTGACGGCGGCGATCCTCTGCGGCTCGGGTATGATTGCGCTGGCTGAACCATTGAACAAATTTTTTTTAAAAGAAAATATATTGGCTTGTTTGCCAATTTTGTGTTGTTATAATATTTATATAATTATATTTTATACATATTTTTTATAAACACCACACACATATTTGGGTCGAACCCCTAACCTCCCTTTTCTATCTATATAAAGAATTTCAATAGTTTTTTTTAATTTATCACTATTTTTTGATTTTTTTTAATTTTATTAACAAAAAGTATACCTATTTTTTATTCAAGATTCATGTCATATATTTTACATTATTATTTCAACCAAAAATCTCCAAAAGTTCCATCATAATCATTATTTTTTCATGCTGTCCTCTAAGGCAACACAAACCGAACTATTGTTCAGGCCCAATCCAGATGCAAATCTCGTCCCGCTGGCCCATATGATACTATCTACTTACATGAATTGGGCTCCTGATCCACACCCGGGCTTATGGTAGAGTAAGTTTAAGACGGGCTCCGTCTTATTCCTTCGGCCCAAATGTATTCTCCCATTTAATACACTGCTAAAAAATTGTGATACTTGTATTCCACAGAAATGAAATAAATCTACTTATTTTTTGAACAAATAAATAAAATAAATCTTCTAAAATATTATTATAGCCTCATGTGAATTGTGGTGGGCGATAAAACGTGTCACTGTCAGCAACTGAGCTGGATGCCCACTGTCCTCCAATCCTGCCCAAGACTTGTTAAATTATTAAACTAGTAATATTAACCAGGTGGCTTAGCCCACTTGGCCACCACAAGCAATTATGGGGTGGAGGTAAGGGGTTCAAATTCCTGCTCCATCAAATTGTTTGTGGGGTGGAGGTCAGGGGTTCATATCCCTGCTCCATCAAATTGCTCCCCGGAGCATATGCGAGCTGGTGATCTATTAGTAGATTGGGGGGTCGAACATAATTATTCTCTTTACCTGGGAGGATCTGGTTGTACGTCAGCAGACCCCGTCAGAACACTCCCGCGGTTTACCTTGGCGGCAATGAGGAACACTCCGCGGTTTACCTTGCGACGGCAAGAATGAAGAGTCGGAGTTGTTGTTCCGATAGCGTATCGGTAAGCGCGGCGAGTTATAAAAAAAAAAATAAACCAGTAATATTTACATTATTTGGTTCACACCGTTGAGCGTTAAAATTGATTTCCAATAAGAAAAGTTCAGTTCGGTAAAATAATAAATTTGTTATAATTTCTTAATTCTTTTATGATATCAAGTTTTTTAATGGGGTTATTAAATTCCTTGTAATTTATATATTTTTAATAAAAGACCCCACGCAATATTATTGCAATTTGTTCCTTTCTGTTGGAAGTTTGTCAGCACCGACAGTGGGGAAATATTTAATTAATATAAAATACTCCTATAATTTAAAATTGAAAAAACTGATTGAGTCAAATGTGAGGCCCAAGACATATACATTCAGCCATGAGCTACTTCTTGGACCTTATAATATATACATATATTAGTTGTACTTTCAATCTTTATTGTCGGCTACCATATATATATATATACATAATACATCCCTTTTTATTTTTTTTATAACTCCCACATGATTAATTATTAGGAAAATAGCATCGGTCCCTTGGAACTGTCACCGCGATAATGCATCATGGCTCCAAGGTCGCTAGTATCCTCAACTGATGCGTATAAGCAGTTGTCGTCCCCAAGTGATTGCTCTATTCTGAATTTCACTCTATCCAACTAAAAGTTAAAAAAAAGGCTAAATAGATGTAGAATAACAAATTCTAAAGGCTTGTAAAAAAAAAGTTTGAAGGAAATACCAATTTCATGATTAGAAATTATTATTATTATTATTATTATTATTTGTGGTGGTGTTGATAGTGACAATAACTATGAGTTAAGGTCATGACAATGACAATCACTTAATTATAATGAAAGGTATGAGTTCAATTTTTTTTTTTTTTTATTTACTTGGTTTGCGGTTCATAAAAATGCCTTTAGTCAAATGGAAATGTGTTCTAGCCTAAGAGCAAAATAGGAATGATAACTTTTGAGAGGGTACTATTTTTGTTTGAAACTCAGTGATTTTTTGTAATGTGATTATCATTACACAATTTTACTAAATCAAGATCTTTTATTTCTTTCCTGAACAGGAAAAAAAAAAAAGGTCTCATATCTAGATCAAAATGACATGGTTTTGATTCTAGTTTCATTTATTGTCAAGTCCTTTTTGAGGATACCTACTAAAAATTCCAGGACAACTATAAAAACATTTCCTCCTTTTATTTTATTTTTTATTTTTTAATCTTTGTCACTTTCATGTCTTCTTATTCATGTAATTGTTTCCCTTAATTTTTCTTTCTTTTGTCGTCACCCCAGACTTCATCAATCCAATTATTTTTCTTATTGTACAATAAATTCTATGCTAAGAATGTGGAGTGTGATATACTGATATATGAATATAAGGATGTTGCTTTTAAAAGATTTTGTTGATAAATAGAAATGCATTTTGTTCTTTAAAATATTATTAGGTTGGTCAAATCAAACCCTTGAAGTCCCTAAATTTATTCATCTTGCCTTAAATTAAATTCACTTTTATTTTACAATATTTTCCTTATTTATTTTACAAACTACAAATCCTTGTAAAATAGGTACATGATAAAAGCACTAACGGGGTGTTTGCGACCATTAAAAAATATTTTCTAGATGGTTGAAAAAAAATTCTCTTTTTAGTATTTGCAAATGCTAACTTTTGCTTCTAATTATGTTTTATTTAATCAAAATCTAACAGCAAGATGATGAGTGCTTTAGATTTTCGATTATGCTTCTAGTTTGACTTTTACAAGTATATAACTGAAATAAGCATGTTTACAAATTTTTCACCAAACACTCTCAATTTTTGGTTCTCAACTTCTGAATCAATTTGCAAATGAACAAATCTTATATGAGACTGTCTCACAGATTTAAATTAATGAGATGGATTCAACCAATTTACAAACCAAAGAAAGTTAGACGGATCTGACCCGCGGATCCGGTGGCATTTTCGTACTATTAGCAGTGGTGTTTTAGTAGTTTTCAGTGAGTATCGGTATTAGCAGTCCTTTCTGAAATGTATTAGTCGTCCTTCTAAAAAGTATTAACAGTTTTTCTGAAATGTATTAGTAGTTCTCTGAAAAGTTTTTTAGTATTTCTCCTGAATATACTCCTAAAATGTATTAGCAATCCCTCAAAAAAGTATTAGTAGTTTCTCAAAAAAGTATTAGTAGTTCCTTTAAAGAAATTAAATTTTCTCCCAAAATTTATTAATAGTCCTTCTGAAAAGTATTAGTCGTCCTTCTAAAATGTATTAGTAGTTCTTCTGAAATGTATTAGTAGTTCCCCTGAATATAATTAAATTTTTCTCCTGAAATGTATTAATAATCCTTCTGAAAAGTATTAGTAGTTTTTATGAAATGAATTAGTAATTATTCAAAAAAGTATTAGTAGTTTTTCGAAAAAGTATTAGTAGTACCTCGAAAAAGTATTAGAAGTTCCTTTAAATAAATTAAATTTTTATCCCGAAATGTATTAACAGTCATTTTGAAAAGTATTAGTAGTCCTTCTAAAAAGTATTAGCAGTTCTTCTGAAATGTATTAGTAATTCCCCTGAATATAATCAAATTTTTCTCCCAAAATGTACTAACAGTCCTTCTGAAAAGTATTAGTAGTTCTTCTGAAATGTATTAGTCGTTTCCATAAAAAGTATTAGTTGTTTCCCCTGAAAATTATTACTAGTCTCCCTCAAAAATATTATGTATAAAAGTTGAGGTAAAAACAGAAGTAAAATCAGAGTTCCATCCTAAGTTCTTCATTTCAATTGGAGAAGTAATGGAGAAAAGTATTAGATGTGTTTCAATTTCAGATGATGCTCAGAAGAACATCCTAAGTTCAACTAAATATGGCTATATATGAATAATCCACCATAATCTCTGGAGGAATTGCATCAGACGGTATCTAGTGGGACACATTATGTCAATCTCTATCATCTATCTCAGACAACATCATCAGTTTCTAAAGAGTTGATATCCAAATTATCCGATATGTCCTCCAAAGATGCCATGAGATCAACGAAAGATATTACTGCATGATAGCTGAAGATTTTCTCGAATCGATCTGCTTTAGTGCTGCCGCTGCAGAAAATAAGAAGGGAGAAGGAGGCTCGAGTAAAAATTCTTTTTTTTAAAGAAGATTCGGGTCGGGTTTGGGGGATCCGTCTAACGGATCTAAGTCCGTTAGACGGTCTAACAGGAGACATGCCCCCAAACATATACATACTTACAGAAAAAGTCAAGAATTACATGTAACTTTAACCGTCGCCATCCCCAAGTTAAAAATACAAAAGAACCATCAAATAACTTGGTCAAACTCAATGAATGTCACTGAAAAAATGTCATTTTCTCCCTGTTTTTGTTGTCATCTTCGCAACAATCATCCAACGCCGCTGACATATTTATGAGTATTTTGGTAAAAAAATCAGCAAACCAAAAACCCATTTCAGATTTAACTATCTTTATTCCAAAAGTGGGGTAGTATGAAAGAGATGGAGTGTAAAGATAAACTATTCAAGAATCTTTACAGTGGTTACGGATTAATTGACTTTTCTTAAAGTCCAGTTAGCTCATTTTTAAGCAAACTTTACACTCTTTTTTCTCTTTACTCCTCTTTCTCTCTCTACCCATAATTTGCAGATCTTGAGAAATGGAGCTCTGTTTCAGATCTCTGTTCAGAGTTACAATTTCTACCATTTTGCTATTTTTCTTGGTTTCTTGCTTCAGCTTTACTTCAACAGGTAATCTTTGCCATTTCTTTTTTCGTTTCGCGGTTGAGAATTTTGTGAAATTTTGATAATCTGTAAGGACTTAAATGCAATTGTTTGCCTGATTTAAATGGGTCTGATTTGATTGTAAAAAAGTTCGGATCTTTGAGTTGTTAGATGCATCATTGAGTTGTTTTAGTTAATAAATCCCAAATTAAGGCTCTTCATAATTTTTCCCTATTTTTTTTTGAGGAAATTCATAATTTTTCTCTTGAAAATGGGCTTTGGTAGTAAATTTTTATGTTTAATTTAGGAGGGAAGTGAGATTAGTGAATATTGATATAGCTCATTTTTCTCATCAAAGATCTTAGATTATTGATAGAAATTGAGGATTCCATTATTATAATCTAGGTAGTGGCGTAGCCAGCCGGCTCGGCTACCCCTAACCCAATTTTTTTCTCCTAGCTCAACTATTTTCCCCTTAAAAAACATGTAACTTTTTTTCCCATAGAACAAATGGGACAAAACAAAATCCGGGTGCGCCGGGCTAGGGAGGCTCCCCCTAGATCTGCCTATGAATCTAGGGAAATATGTACAGGATACAGTTTGAAATTGGATTTTTATGGTATTTGAAGATCAATTAGTATAATGTGACCTTTATATAAGAACTTAGATTTTGATGTGTTTGTTTTTGTTCTTTTTCCCATCAGATGCCTATGATGCACTTGATCCAAATGGAAATATCACAATAAAGTGGGATGTTATCAGTTGGACACCTGATGGCTATGTTGTAAGTGTTATTTATTTTAATTGAATTTTTGAAATCCAAAATTGTAAATGTGTAATTTACACACTTCTATTTTTTTTTTGTCTTCTTCATAATCTGCAGCATTTTTTTTTTCCAGTTTGTTTGATGTTATTATCGTCAGTTCAACAATCTTGAAAACAAATTTCAATAAAAGTTGAGCATATTTCATTTATTGGCTTCACCTTAAGTTTTTGTGTTCATGCCTTCTATTTAGTGGTAACCTTGTTTAGGATCATGTACACAAGAATAGACAACTTATGATAGATTTAAAGAATGTAGTTGCTAGATAAGTTAATTTTGAATCCAGGGAGTGTTTGTAATCACTGAAAAAAATACTCATGTTTTGGCTGAAAAAAGCACTTTTAGTGTTTGCAAATGCTAATTTCTGCTTCTGCTTCATCTAATCAGAATCTAAAAGCAGGGAGATAGGTGCTATAGATTTACGATTAACTTCAGTTTGACTTTTATAAACAAATACGCATTTTTACAACTTTTTCACCGAACAATCTCAACTTCTCATTCTCAACTTCTGATTCTATTTGCAAACTCTACCAACTTCTGATTCTCAATATTTATACTTCTGCTAAAATAAATCACTTTCTAAAAGCAGAAGTTTTTGCAAACACTCCCATTGTAATGCCTGTGTTGATTCACTCCGTATTGAAAATGCACAGGCCGTTGTGACAATATTCAACTTTCAACAATACCGTCACATTCAAGCACCGGGTTGGACTTTGGGATGGACTTGGGCGAAGAAGGAAGTGATTTGGACCATGATGGGAGGTCAAACCACGGAACAAGGAGATTGTTCGAGATTTAAAGGGAATATTCCACATTGCTGTAAGAAAGATCCAACCGTTGTTGACTTATTGCCCGGAACTCCTTACAACCAACAGATTGCAAACTGTTGTAAAGGAGGGGTGATTAATTCATGGGCGCAAGATCCATCAAATGCCGCAAGCTCTTTCCAAATTAGTGTCGGTGCTGCTGGTACCACCAATAAAACAGTTCGAGTGCCGAAGAACTTCACTCTGAAAGCACCGGGTCCCGGTTATACTTGTGGGCCTGCGAAAATCGTGAAGCCTACTAAGTTTGTCACCCAAGATGGAAGAAGAGTGACACAAGCCATGAGTAAGTTTAACTATTTGTGTTGTCATATGCATATTTTTTGGATCTTTATTGAGAAAGCATCTGAATTATGTAGTCATGGAGTTGATAACTACTCTCAATCAAATATAGGGATAATTATAAAAACTACCCCTGAGGTTTGGGTTAATTACAAAAAAAACTAGAGATGTTTGAAAGTTTACAAAGAACCCCATTGAGGTTTGATTTTGTGTTAAATGTAATGGGAAAATTGTAATATTTTCACAAATGTAGGGGGCGTTTGAAATGTTTTTGCTTATAGAGGGGGTAAAGTGTAATACAAAATCAGACCTCAAGGGTTTTTCTGTAATTTTCAAAAATCTCTGTTTTTTTTTGTAATTAACTTAAACCTCATGGGTAGTTTTTGTAATTATCCATTTATCCCTCAAATATATGAAGAAATTGTTAATTAACGACTTTGTGGGGTTGCGTTAATCTTGGCATTGCTTTCGTTAGAACTACATTCAGTTTTCGCTATAGCACGAACGGACCAAAAT
Organism: Rehmannia glutinosa; assembly: GCA_016081115.2. NCBI lineage: Eukaryota > Viridiplantae > Streptophyta > Magnoliopsida > Lamiales > Orobanchaceae > Rehmannia > Rehmannia glutinosa. The sequence continues at coordinate 14,384,594 of CM071929.1, read as the reverse complement.
CTTGGCATTGTAGTAACTATATTTCAAACTGATCTTCTCTTATTGCAGTGACGTGGAATGTTACATGCACATATTCGCAGTTTCTAGCCCAAAAAACTCCGACTTGCTGCGTCTCACTCTCGTCCTTTTACAATGACACAATTGTCCCTTGTCCAACCTGTACTTGTGGCTGCCAAAATAACATTACTCAGCCAGGAAGCTGTGTTGAGTGAGTTTTTTCCCCTTTCAAATCTTATTCTCATTCTTTACCTTGCTTTTTTTTTTTTACTAATTCGTTTTTTTTTTTTTTTTTGTCTTTGCTTCTTGCAGTCCGGATTCCCCATACCTTGCCTCAGTTGTTTCGGATCGTGGGAAGACTAATAGCTTGGCACCTCTAGTCCAGTGCACCTCTCATATGTGCCCAATTCGAGTCCACTGGCACGTAAAGCTAAACTACAAGGAGTATTGGCGAGTTAAGGTCACGATAACAAACTTCAATTACAGGATGAATTATACCCAATGGAACTTAGTCGTCCAACACCCCAACTTCGATAATCTGACACAGCTATTCAGCTTCAACTACAAGCCGCTAAATCCGTACCAAAATATAAGTAAGTTATGCTACATAGAGTAGCATGCAATATTTTCTTCTCACAATTTTTGAAATAACAATATTTTTTTAGGGAAAATTACAAAAACACCCCTAAGGTTTGGGCTAATTACAAAAGTACCCAGCTAAGTTTCAAAATTACAAAAAGTACCCATGAGGTTTTATTCACTGTTAAAATTAAGAGGTAAACTGTATTATTTTTGTAAATATGAGGGGGGATTTTGAAATGTTTTTCGCAGATGAAGGGGATAAATGCCAGACAAAACATAACCTCAGGGTACATTTCGTAATTAATCCTATTTTTTGTGGTGAACCTTTTCTCTAAACTTGAGAAGATATCTGATTCTCAATTTAAAAACCTACATTTTTGTGCATATATCTTCTATTTATTCTTAACGTTTTCTGTTATGACAGATGATACCGCGATGTTATGGGGCGTGAAATTCTACAACGACTTGCTCATGCAAGCCGGCCCTCTAGGAAACGTTCAGTCAGAGCTTCTCTTCCGAAAGGACAAATCTACTTTCACTTTCGAAAAGGGTTGGGCTTTTCCGAGAAGAATCTATTTCAACGGCGATAACTGTGTTATGCCACCTCCGGATGCATATCCGTATCTACCAAATGCCGGTTTAAGAAAAATCATCTCCTTGGTTATGCTAACGATCACTCTGTTGTTATCCGTGGCTTTCCATTTTGCATGTGTCTGAGAATCTGGAACTGGAAAGAAACTTGGACTTAAATACCCCTGAAATAGTGTCTAATTTACATTTTTGATCCAGGGGCACAAATTTGAGAGGAACACAATTGTTTCTGCTCAATGTGTAATTGTTTGGTGAAAATGCTATCATTTTTGTTCTTATAGGTGCATAACATGTTTTGGTCCCTGTACTATTATTGTTCATAGATTTTTGAGTCCTTTGTGTTTCAATAGAATTGTAGTGAGAAATAAGGACAATTTGATAGGTAAAGCAGATTGTAATGCATTATATTTATTTTATTTTATTTTTTCCATCTTTCAGATCCTATCCAGCTCATGATCACAAATCTATAAAGCATAAACTGACTGGATAGGGTGGAAAATGGAAATGAATTAGGGATAACAATGTGGCAGGGCGCAGAGGCGGAGCCAGGACAACTGGTAGGGGGGGTCAAGAGTGGGGTGTCAATCTTGTTGTGTTTCGTGTTCGTTCGTGTTCTGACACATATATTATATGTCCATTTAATTATTTGTGTCAAGATACGCGAATACGATCTATTTATGACACGGGTAACCCGATACGACATGAAAAACCTATATAATTTAAAGTTGACACGAAAAAAAAAAATGGAGAAAAAATTAAAATTACAAATAAAAAATACATTAAATATTAAAAAATTATTAAATTCGTGTTAGATTAGTGCCGGGTTATCATGTCGTGTCACAAATTGATGCCCTTAGCCAAGAGTAAAAACCAAAAGATCACATTTGTGTATATATACAAGATAATAAAGTTTATATATATTACATTTGTATCAAAAGAATATATTAATATTCATTAGTAAATATTTACAAAATACATCATTAAATCCTTAACTTGTTTAGAGTCTCTTTTACATATCATGAAAACCATCTACAATTTAATTTATCATTTTTTTCTGTAATTTTCTTTTCAGTATATATTAGCAAATAATTATGAGAAACGCATACATCTTTTGATGAATAGAAAATATAATTTTAAGATGATAATAAGATAAAATAAGACCCACAAAATCTCCAATTTAACTAACTAAAATTCATGGAATAATTTTTATCCAACAAAATTATGAGGGGGGCCAAAATACTAAATAATAAAAATATAGGTACTAAAAAGGAAAAAAAGAAAAAAGTTGGGGGAGGGGGCTGAGCCACCATGTGGCTCCGCCACACTGGCAAGGCGTGACGGGTATATCAATACCCAGAACCCCTTCCTCCCCCGGTCCACCCCACAGGGCAGGGTGGGAACCAACGTGGCGTAGGTGATACCCATATTTGCCCCGCCACGGGCGGCCCAAGATGGGTCTTGAACGGGGCGGGTCAAATTGACATCCCTAAAATGAATGTCTATATATGGAAATGTACCTGTGCTCTTGATTTTTTTCAAACTTACAAAATTTCCAATACCATCTACAGGGTCATTGTAGAATTTCATGCCATAGAACATTCCTATGTCATCTTCATCACAAAACAGGTCAATCTGTGTAGTATGGATCATTTACTCAAAGGATAATTACAAAAACAACACCCCATGTTTAGCATAATTATAGAAAATCCAGTTATCTAGACACCCCCTTAAGGTTTGTATTTACTTAACAGATACCTCTTCTTGAGGATGCAATTTGTAAAATAAAAATAAATATCAAGACGGCCTGTATAATTATGAAAGATAGTTGGGTGTTTTTTGTAATTATACTGAACCTCAAGGGTATATTTTGTTATTATCCCTTTATTCAACGGTTTCTCGAGTATTGTGGTTTTGGAAGAACTTTCTTTTGGTAAAAGTTGGCAAAAGGGAAGAGTTAGATGGTTAAATCAAGGTGCTTACTGAATACTGATGGAGCCATATAGAAGAAAAGGCTTGTAATCAAAGCTAAAAACTCGAGTAACATTGTTGAGATTTAGCTGCGGAATATCTCATTAGAGTTGGATGCTACCCTGATGGGTAAAATGGAATTAACCGAGAATGAGATAAGAATGTTAGGCTCGTTGAAATTCATGATTCTTAAATTACTATTAAGAATAAAATTGGAATAAAAAAATGTTTCATCCGTCCAATTATATAGTCCAATATATTTTTTTACAGAGACGAAGAAAAGAATTTTTATATTTACAAACTTCCTATAATACCCTTAGTTAGTGGGTATTGGGCATTTAAATAATTTCACTTAAACAAATTTACAACAACATGAAAATTCACCCCTTTAATTACCTCACCACTTTAAATAAAATTTATGGATATTTAATATTTATTATATTCCATAAAAAATATTTTTCAAGATTTTAGTTTTCAAGATAATATAGTAGTATATTAGTAAATGAAAGTAAAAAGTATTATCAAATATAGAAAATGGACTATATATTTGGGACATCCCAAAAAAGAATCACAAAAATTTCTGTTAGACGGATCTGACCCGTGGACCCGGTGACATTTCCGTAATATTAGCAGTGGTGTTTTAGTAGTTTTTAGGGACCACTGGTATTAACAGTCATTCTGAACAATATTAGCCGTCCTTCTAAAAAGTATTAATAATTCTTCTGAAATGTATTAGTAGTTCCCTGAAGGGTATTTTAGTATTTCTCCAGAATATACCCCCGAAATATATTAGCAGTCCCTCAAAAAAGTATAAGTAGTTCCTCGAAAAAGTATTAGTAGTTCCCTGGAGAGTATTTTAGTAGTTTTCCTGAATATAATTAATCTTTTCTCCCAAAATGTATTAGCTGTCCTTCGGAAAAGTATTAGCAGTCCATCGAAAAAGTATTAGTAGTTCCTTGAATTGTATTTTATTGGTCCTTCTAAAAGTATTAGCTTTTCTTTTTATAAAGTGTTTTAGTTTTGTATTTATTTTTTATTTTTTACGGAGGTAATTAATTCCATCATAATACCGACGGAAAATGCGCATGTATGTATTTTATTATTATTATTATTATTTATTTTTTATTTTATTATTATTATTATTTATTTTTTTATTTTTATTTTTTTTACTAACGATAACCAATTTCATCGTTAATCTTTTTTTCTTAATTTGTTTACTTTTTTTAAAAAAATTACCAATGAAAATTGATGTTGTCGGTAATTACTTAGGAATTTTTTCCATCAGTAAATTATTTTTTCATTGTTTAATTTTTTTTACTGTTTGAATATTTTTATATGTTGGTAAATTAATTTTATATATTTTTTTGTTTTTACGATTGAATATTGATAAGTCGATAAATGTATTTTATATATTTTTGATATTTTTAATTTTATGTGTCCTTTAATATATAACATAATATGATTTTCAAACTATATACTATATAATAATAAATTTGATATATACAGTGTATAATATAATTTAATACATATATTATATAATACAATCATTATTATATAAATATATATTATATATATAATATAATTTTAAGACATTTTTAATATATATGTGTGTATGTATATATAAAACAAAGCAAAAGTTGTAATAAGAATCAACTTAGCTTAGTGGCAAACTGTCACTTCCACACATAATAGGTCGTGAGTTCGAATCTACTTGGTGGCAAAAAAATAGTAATTCTACAAAGTGCTACAAAAAGGTGTTACATAAGATTCATATGTAACACTTTAGAAGTATTTTTTTAAAGTGTTACAAATATAAAAAGTGTTACATAAGATTCATATGTAACACTTTAGAAATATTGCTTCAAAGTATTACCAATAGAGAACTTAATGTAACACTTATAAAAAGTGTCACTAAAAGCTAATAAAAGTGATACATTAGAATATAGGTAGCACGGGCAAGTACAACACCATAAAAGTGCTACCTATTGTCTATAGTAACATTTTATGGTCATTAGGTAACATTTTTTAGGTATTACCTAATATTATTTATGTTGTAGTGTTTTTTCAAACATTTTTGGTGTAAGCTTGGAGCTGATGGTGTTACAAGAATAAATTCCACCACCTAAATAAAATTAGCCATTAATATGGCTTACGTCCCATTCTTTATGGTTTAGCCATTAATATGGCTTACGTCCCATTGTTCCTTTTTGTCTTGAAACAAAGACTATAATCTCGCAGGTTTAGATACATTAACCAAATGTCTTAATATCTTAACCAAATGATTATAGCCTAAAAGTGGAGATTTTAAATAACTGACTTAGAAATCGACTTATGGTGAGTTTTTCCAATTGTTACTTTCGATGGAAAATAGAGACTATCCCCGTACGAAAATAGGTTGAATATGGGTGTCTATATGTGCCCTTTTGTCTTCCAGAATGGACCGTGTTGATTGGTTTGGAGTTGGGTTAACATGATAGTTGAGGATTGAGGTTTTTTTACAGGGTTTTCAGAATAAGAACATGTGGGGAAGACAAATGTAAAGGTATGAGGGTAAATTAGCTGCGTTTTTTATAAATTTCGGGTCAGGTGTTGGTATCCGTCTAACGTCAAGGTGAAGAGTCTGTCCAAGAAAACATTGTTGAGAATGTCCTAAATCCTCACCATATCCAGACATCGAAGAACGGCTGCGCACATGGAGGCTTTGGAAGCTAAGTGCCAGCCGAGTCATGCCAAGAAGACTGCAACCTCTGAGAGAGAATCAACTGAATATGTCCCCGAGGACACAACTGTTTCCGTTCCAGCTCCCTCACCAAAATATATTGTTGTCACTCCTACGATGACTAAGAAGAGAAGAACAGTTGCTCCTCGTAAGCCAGATGTGAAGAAGCAGAGACACAACCAGCACCAGAGTCAGCTATCGTAACTGAAGACCTTGAGAAAGAACTAGAAGTCCCCCTAGAGAGGAGAACCAAGAGACGACTGGTGAAGGCCCATGATAAAGCTGTTAAGACATCTGTATCCGCCACAGCTGAGACCGAAACAGCGGATGCCGATGTTCAGCAGAAATTAGAGGATGGCGATGGTGAACAAGGAACTGCTGAAGAAACTCAAGATAATTCAGCAGTGGCACCCCAAACTGTAGATGAGAAAGCTGATGCTGAAGAAGCTCAAAACATCTCAGCTCAAAGATGACTACCACAAGTTGATGGATATGTTGACCAAATGTGTTGACATGAAGTTTGGCTCCTTCAATCAGCTGTCCCAGACTAAGCTGATTGTAATGGCTACCATAATGGAGGAAGTAGAGGTGAACTGGAGCAATTTCATCTTTGAGAAGTTGTGCCAGAATGGCCACAATGCGAAGGTTACTGATGGGAAGCTTGTGTATTCCCTGGGATATGGCCTGATCCTAGGCTATTTAATGGAGAAGAAAGGTGTACTCCTTTGCAAGGGAAAGCTTTTCCGTGCGAATAAGAGGATGTTCAAAACAAACTTCTCCAGTGCTCAGAAGCAGGCACATGAGACCAACTCAAAAGGAATAATGTACTATATAATTGGGACCGAGTGAGTAAATGATATCCATGTTTATTGTGCATTTTATGAGATATAAATTACTCTAGATGGGATTGGGTCATCCCTGAACAAGATGCGCGAATTCCGGAGGGTAACTTAATCTTTTTGGTCTATTAAATTTAGGGTTAATTACAAATACTACCCGATTTAATCTAATTACAAAAAATTCAATTATATTTTAAATTACAAATACCCCATTACATTTGTTTTTAGCTTAAAAAATTGCATCCTCATGACGAAAATATTTGTTAGGTAAATATTAAGCTCAAGAGGATATTTGTAATTGTGAAAGATCAATGGAATTTTTCGTAATCCGGCTAAACCATAGGGTAGATTTTGTAATTATCCCTTAAATTTTATTTTACCAATCATCAGACACTGATTTCTTGGTTTATTCGGTAAATGCACGTGTACATGTGAGTTCCTCTGTTTCTCATACAAATGGCTAATTTTCAAAGAAAGGATAAATTAATTTAGAAAAAACCATTTAGAATAGTCGGAAAAAAATCACCGTAAATAGAATTAAAGATAAGCAGGAGAAAAACAAGAGGCTTAACGCACCTGGTTTTTCTTTCTTGAGGTCAAAAAATTTCGAATCGGCACACGGAAATGAAGCCTCATAGACCAATTTTTCAAAGCAAAATCCCATACCATCCAATCTGTAAATTTATCGCAAATTTGCAATTGACAAATAAACTATAAACTAGTATTATAATTTACCGCGTATTAATTTGTCCGTGTCAAATCCTACGACTATAAATATCGAGAGACATGCATACACTGTTTGTACATAAATAGAAAAAAAAAGTTTAGTTCTATAAAGTTTTAAATCCTTAAAAAATTGTCTTGCGAAAAAAAAAAACCTAAATTCGAAATGGGGCGTTGGATGAAACCAGAGGTATGCTTTCATTTTTTTTTTATGAAATGTAAATTTGGACTTGGAAAGATTTCGTACTAACTAGTATGTATTTAAATGTAAGTTTATAAATTACAAAAATACTTTGTTGAAGTTATTTATACTACAAAATTATATCCATGTCTATCATTTACGTGGAAAGTATTTTTACGGTGATATCAATAGACAAGACGTAGCCAGCCGTCAAACTACCCCTAGCCCAATCACAAATTTTCCTTTTTTTTGGAGTCCTTTGTAGGTTGTAGCCAAGGCGCTAATTGGGTGACAAACTGGTGCTTAATGCCTAGGTGGAACCTTGACAGTGTTAGACGGAACTTGAATGGAGTTAGGTGGCCTAATTGGAAAAAAATAAATTAGGCGGACAAGAGGAGTCTAGCGCTTAGACAGTGATTAATATATCGAGGTTAGACGATGATTATTACAACAGAGAGGCTGTAGCCCAACCCAATTTTGTGTTGTGCCAAGGACGGTCGCATCGGGCTACGCCCTTGCTAGTGATGTAATTAAGTAATTTGCAAAGCAAAAATAAATATCTAAGAACCATTTATATTTATAATTCTAATAACTCCTCATTTTTCAAAATTATTTCAAAATCGTTGTCGTTTCATATTATTGATGGCCCTAATCCCATAATTCATGTAAAATTACTCGAGTTTTATTTGTTGTCTTTCTTGGTGTAAAAATAATGTATAAAATAAAAACAGGTGTACCCTCTGATGGCTGCCATGAGTTTTGTCACTGGGATGTGCATATTTCAGCTTACAAGGAATGTTTTCCTCAATCCTGATGTCAGGTACACTTTTTTTTTATTAAAAAAAGAACATAAGAATTTTTCTTTAAAAGCTTTATAATTGTAATTGAAAATATTATTTCAATAAAAATAGAGTGTAATATTATTTTATAATTGGTATATAATATACTCAGGGCCGATCCTATCAATATTTTGGTTTGAGTCGAACTTTGAAATTGGGCCCCGACTGTTTTTGATTTTTTGCCTCTTTAATTTGAGAAAATTTAATTTAGGGCCTTCAAGGAAAATTAAATGTGATATGTTATTAACAACTAACAAAGCTCAAGGCTACAAGGCCCAAGTAAATATATATGGACCCTTCATTCTTGGTAGAAATTTTCTTCCCCTCTCTAAATCTCAACAAACAAAAAAACTCAATGCGATCAATAGGATTTGAACCTAAGTATATTTATTTTGAGAGTTTTGAAGCAAAAGGCATTTTCCATTATATTAGACAAATACTTTGTTCAAGAACTTATTTAGTTTATACATGTACTATATATAAAAGATATACAAAAATTGGGGACCCTAAATTTTATAAATTTTTTTGAGCCCGAGTCGACCGACTCACTCGACTAACATGAGGACCTACCCTGAATAAACTAATATAATATTTCTAAATTTGATTCGTTTTTTTAAATAAATAAAAATATATAAAAAGAAAGAAAAATGTTCTGATCACAATCCGATCAGGTAGCAAAAGAAAAACAATGATAAACTTTAGAAAAGAAAAAAAAAACAATTAAAATAATTTAAAACCGCAATCTAAATAAAGTTTAAATTTGACTCGTTATTTATTGCCAGAGTCAACAAAGCTCATCGGTCAACTGCAATTCTTGAAAACCCAGAGGAAGGAGAAAAATACGTAGAGCATAGCCTCCGTAAGTTCCTCCGCACACGGCCGCCGGAGGTCATGCCCGCCGTCAACCGCTTCTTCTCTGAGAACAAGTGAATGGACTCATAGTTAATTTAATTTAGCTTCTGCCGCCGTGAAATTAACTTCGAAATGTTAATTAATAAAATTGATGAAGCAATATAATGTGATTACTTCAATTATATTTGTATTTAAAAAATTTCTTTATTGAAACAATAAGAAGTGATCTTAGTTTATTTTTATAATTCAGTATTGCATTAATGATCTTATCCGTTATTTTTTTCTTTTTATCAAATAATTATTTTATTTAGTGGCAAAATTGACTACAAGAAGACCGTTAATTAATCAAATGTAAGTGTTTGGTAAAATACTAAAATTATATTTTAATACCCACTTTGTAGAAGTGGTAGAAAAAGAATTTCAAAATTAACAACTTCTTCAAAAAAAAAAAATGTTGAATAAGTCATTTTTCTAAATGCCCATTTAGAAATAATTGCCAAACATATAATATTTTTTTTGTGAGCGTACTTCTATACCTAAAAGTTCATTTGGAATGAGTTTTAAACGCTGAATCCTATTATTTTCTTGGTTGGGCAATTTTTATTCAACGACATGCAATGAAAATTGAAATAATCGCTTCAGTAATTATAGAATGTTAATCAGTACCGAGAGATATGCCACATCAATTTTTTTATACATGGCCAAGTAACTTACGAAAGAATGCAAAGAGAGTATGACTGTCAATTTTTTTATATTTTTTTTATAAAAAAGCTAAAGAAAACATGTTTTTGAAAAGCATGGTTAGTTTTCATTTTTAAAATACATGAATGGCCAATTTGCTCTATTACCGTTTGTTTGTTTTAGAATGATGAGAATTATATATATTGAGACCATATCGATATCCAAAATTGATGCATGTGAAAAGAGAATCGTAAGAATTCAGTTGAATCTTTGAAAATAACAGTCATTAATCACTAACCAAATATTTAAATCAGGCAAATTCCCTTATCTGTTAAGAATTAAAGATAATTTGCCAAATATTTGTGTTGCATTTATTACGATTTCCTACCTATGTTGTTAGGAAACAATTTCATTTTTGTTGGGAAAAAGGAACGAAAAAATACCTTTGTAATCCTGACACTTTAGTCCTTCAATTCCCTCAACAAAGTTATAGAAAACAAGAAGACCAATGAAATTATCTCTTCCAGCAACGGTGGTGGTGGTGGTGGAGGTGTTGCTGCTGTTAACCACCGCGGCCGGCGCCACATGCTCCAATGGAACTTGCAGGGTACTTCAATAATTTCGATCTCCACATGATTAATTCGATTCTTTTACAACCCTATTTTAGATATGGGACATTCGTCCTTCTGAGAAATAATCAATACTCCGCGCTAGTCAGGTGTCGAACCTGAGACCTCTGGGTTGCAATTGCAGCCCCTCATTCAATCTCCACATGATTATATCCCCAATTTTTTTTATAATTTTAATCCTCATCTTATAAATATGTTTTATTTGTTTCTTAATTTTTTTTTAAGTTTTGTTTAATATATGCAGGTGATGGATGATTGCTCAACGGACAAAGATTGTGGAGCTGGACTGTATTGTTATTCATGTGAAGCAGGATTTCCTGGGTCCAGATGTGTGAGAGCAAAAGCTACCAACCTATTCCAGATAGTGGTCTAATTTCTCTCTTTAATATGTTATTATGTCTAATTTCATATATAGGAAAACCAATAGTCATATTTACAAATACCCTTTTTTAGTGTTACGAACACCTCGCGCTAGTTGTTAGAGGTGTCAAACAGACTGGTGCCGGCCGCCGGGCCAGAGGAGGAAATTGGGTCAGACTAAATTGTGATTGGGCCTCTAATTTCAAGTCCATCCCGGCCCAGAGCATGAAAAATACACTGAAAACTCCAGGATGGCCCGTTTTTTTGGGCCTATTTGGTCAGACTTTTGATGAGGCCCGATATTTTTTGGGCCTAGAATATTACAACCCAGCCCGATTAAAATATTGGATTGGTCGGGCCGGCTCGCCGGACTGGTCCAATATTAACAGCTCTAATGGTTGTATTTATCTAACAAATATCTTCCTCTTGAGAGGTGATTTGTAACAGAGAAACAAATGTAAATGTGTATTTGTAGTTTTGAAAGATAACTGTGTTTTTTTTAATAATTAAACTAAATCACAAAAGCATTATTGTAATTATATACCCCTTCTTCTTAATTAAGTGGATTTATAAGATTAATTATACTACTAATTCTAACATGCTTATTTACTTGTGTTTGACAGAACAATTCTCTACCATTCAATAAGTACGCTTTTTTAACAACCCACAACGCTTTTGCAATAGATGGGGAGCCATCTCGCACTGGAGTTCCAAGAATCACTGTCACAAATCAAGACGACACAATTACTCAACAGCTAAATGTACCTGATTTGATAGTCTATTAAGTTGTGATTAGTTAATTAATTAATTATTTAATTCAACTCTATAATTAATTAATTGATTTCCATGTACCAGAATGGTGTTCGTGCGTTGATGCTTGATACATATGATTATGAAGGAGAAATATGGTTGTGCCATTCTTTTGGAGGCAAATGCCGCGACTATACCGCATTCGTAAGTAATTTTGCAATTTTCTTTGTATTAATTTATTAAAGTACATAGTTTGTTTTTGGGTTAATTACAAAACCTACCCTTGAGTTTAGCCTAATTGCAAAAAAAAAACTTATATTATCTTGCAAAATTACAAATACTCCCTTTAGATTTTTGTATTTGCTTAACAAATCTATTGCGATTGTAATTTGAAAATAGAAATAAATGTCGATGTGGTATACTACAGGAAAAAAACATTTCACCTACCAAAAAAAAAAAAGAAAAACCCAAGGGATAAGTATTGACATAACTGTAAAGTGAAGGTAAAACCATTGTAGGTAAATATTTACCAACAAAATCTAAGAGTGCGATTGTATATGCTTTCATTTTGTGAGAGAATAGTGGTAAAAATAATTTGCAAGAAAAAAAATAATTTTGAGAGTGTGATTGGATGTGAGATTAACAGTAATGATGAAACTTGATTTGACTTAAAACTAGTAAAATAATGATTGAATATGATTGGTTGTTAAAAATGTGTGAGCGAGTAAATAGCGAAATTTGTGGGAAAATGTGTAATAGTGATTAGTTTTTTTGTGAAAAAATGTATAGATGTGATTGGTAAGAGAAAAAAAAAGAGAAAAAGTAAAAGTGGGAGAATAGTATATTTTCTAAACTTTCATAAACAATTATATATTTGGTTAAAAAGCTTTCTCCAGCGGAACGAAAACTTTTGTGAAATATCTACAATATTTCTATCGGTAAATCTAAAGATTGTTGGAGATTTGGCAGTAATTAGTTGGTATAATTTTTGGGACAAATAATATTTTTTATCTTGTCGGTATTCTGTGAACTAACGTTTAACTGTAAACTTTAGTGACAAAATCATTCTGTCGATAAATTTAAAAGATAACTGAGTTATTTTGTAATTAGAATGAATCTCAATGGTATTTAATTTATAGTAAATCGCCAATTTTTTTTTTTTTCAATTTGCTAGTTCATTAAACATTTTGATCTTGTAGGCACCAGCAGTTGAAACATTGAAGGAAATCGAAAAATTTCTGAGGGCAAATCCATCAGAAATTGTGACATTGTTTTTGCAAGACTATGTTGAGACACCAAATGGCTTGAGCAAAGTGTTTAGGGCAGCAGGGTTATTGAATTACTGGTTCCCAGTGTCGAAAATGCCTAGGAATGGTCAAAATTGGCCAATTGTCCGAGACATGGTTGCCAAAAACCAGAGGCTGCTCGTGTTCACTTCCGTGGAATCCAAGGAAAAGAGTGAAGGAATTGCTTACCAGTGGAACTACGTGGTTGAAAATTTATGTAAGATTCTGTCCAATAATACCAAAATATTTAGGGTTCTTTACAATTGAAAATAGGGATAATTATAAAGGATCCCTTGAGGTTTGGGCTAATTATAAAAAAAATCTAGAGATGTTTCAAAACTACAAAAAACTCCATCGGGTATGATTATGTCTTAAATTTAAGGGAATAATTGTAATATTTTTTGAAATATCAAATGCTTTTTGAAATGTTTTTTGCTTATGAAATGGGGAGTGTTCGGCGGAATAAAAAACCGAGTCTTTTTTTTTGTTGTTGCTATTTTCAAAAACATCTGGGTTTTTTTGTAGTTTGCCCAAATTTCAGGGAGGTTTTTGTAATTATCCCTTAATTATTCTTGAAGTTCAATTTAGCTAAAAAAAATGATGTTTTTCAAAATTATATATAATCCATCAGATTTGTTTCTATTTTACAAATTGGACAATTAGTCAAATTTATCAAGGAAAAACAATCCTCAAGGAGATGTTTGTAATACCTTAACGTGGATACGTAATTTGAAATATAGCTATAGGTTTTTATAATTAGGATAGTTTTTGTAATTTACTCTAATTTATCATATCTTTTGTTGCAACCATGGTGCTGGGGCTGGTGGCGGTGGCGGCCCCCTCAACTCCATAAATTTCTCCAAATTAATGTAATTTTTTATATATAATTATTAGGGGAATTTACCTAACTATGGCAAAATTGACAAAATTGGTGAATTAAAGTGTTTTTGGATGGAGTTGCGATTTTACTTGTTGGCGTACACGTGATGTGCGCCTGAGCTATTATTGGCGCACACATCATATGCGCCAGCTTTTAAAATTAGTTTTTTTTTTCATTTTCGGCTGACTGGCGCTAATGTCAAATGCGCCAACCAAATGCGTCAGCCTATTAACTTAAAAAAAAAATAAAAAAAGCCTCTAAGGTGCGCCAGCCATGAGGCCAAATTCCCAAATGGAACAATAATATCCATGTAGTTAATGTATTGTTTATTAAAATACATTGGAAAAAAAATACAAAGACTACTCATGCATATATGTATTTAATTTTTTTACATATATGTATTTACTTAATGAAATTACTGTTTTAAATCGGACCGCATCAAGGTTGAACCTAAGGTTATATCGGATCGTGGTCGGACCTAGGACTGCAAATGAACTAAGCCACTCGTAAGCTATTCGGAGCTCGATTCGATAAAACCTCGTTCGAGTTCGTTTAATGAGGCTCGTTAAAATAAACGAACCAAACTCAAACTTAGAGATATTCGGTTTGTTAAAATTTTTATTATCCCTTAATTAAATTTGTTATTAATACTAAAAATCTATGAAATATCATATCATATCAGATGGGGATGATGGAATGATACCAAGAATTTGTGCTAACCGACAAGAATCATCAGCTCTTAATGACAAGACTAAATCATTGGTTTTGGTGAATTATTTTGGATCCCTTCCTAGCAAAAAAATTGCATGTGTTCACAATTCAGAAGACCTTCTAAACATGCTCCAAACCTGTCACCATGCCGCGGGCCAAAGATGGCCAAATTTTGTGGCCGTCGATTTTTACAAGGTAATTAATTAACAACGTAAATGTTTTTGCATCTCGGTAAATATATTTGTTCTGTTGTAATAATATTATTTGCTGTAATTATTTAGAGAAGCGAGGGAGGAGGAACATTTCAAGCTGTGGATACTTTAAATGGGGAACTTTTATGTGGGCGCAAGGATGTGCATCAATGTGGTGTAAGTCCCACAGTAAGATTTAAACTTTTTTACAGTGATTTGTGAAACTATAAGCAGTAAAATTCTCATTCAGATTCACATGACATAGTGCTGAAAAATGAACAAAGCTACTCGATGTACGATTCGAGATCGATAGTGTGTAAAACCGCATTTCGTTAACATAACAAATCAAGCTTGAACACATTTTTTCGTTGATAAGATGTAAAGCTCGGCGTGAGCTCGACGCGATTTGTAAAAAAAATATGTATAAAAATATCAAGCTACTCGAGCTCGATTCGTGTTCGGCTAGACTAAAGCTCGTTCGAGCTCGATTCAATTGATAATCAAATCAATCTCAAACACAATTTTTGAAGCTCGATTACGATTCTAACAAGCTTGAACAGTGCTATGTTCAGATCGACTCGACTCGTTTACACCCCTACTTAAGTGACAAGTTATTTAATCTAAGGAATAATTACAAAACACGCTTGAGGTTTAGCCTAATTACATAAAACTCCAATTATATGCTCAAAATTACAATTATCCTTTGTAGTGTTGACAAACACCCTCTTTCAGAGGTTATTTGTAATTTTAGAAGATAATTTTTTTTTTTTGTATTTAGGCAAAACCTCATGCGTGGTTTTGTAAATATCCCTTAGTCTAATTGTGGTGAAATGAGAAGTATATATCTTATTTTTTCTTGGAACATCTTTTTCTAAATTTTATATAACCAAGCTAGATTTGAATGGTCAACCTTGTGCTTCATTTTTAGAAGCTTGTCAGCCTGTTAGACAATTGACTTGGGTTTGATTCGATAAGAGATAGGGGAACCCCCTATTATAATAAAAAAACAGTATTCTAAAAAGTGTTAGGTGCTAGTCGGACGGTAGACTGGGCAGAACCTAGGTGGGATTAGATGGGGTCTAATCGAAAGAAAAACCCGATCAATATAAAACTCCATCATCCCATAAAAATAGCAGTGGTTACATGCAAATTTGAAGGAGGGATACAATCAATCAATGGGAGAAAAATCCAAGCAAATCTCCTCCAAAAACCGAGTTCAGAATCATCGAAAACCACTTCACCACTTGCAAATTGCTCCAAATATCTTATACCAAAATCGTCCACGAGAGTCACGTAGTAGAATCAGTTTCATCTTCTCCATTTAACACACTATAGTGAATTTGTTCTCTTTAATCTGTCACATTCCTTCACAGATTAGAGTTAGCTTATCCCATATTTCTTTTATTGTCTTCATCGGACAAAATGAGTCTAGCACTTAGGCGGTGATTAACCGGGATTAGGCTGAGATTTTAGAACAGTACTAAAAAGAAAAAAAAAAACTAATAGTTTAAACTTTTGACACTTTGCAGGGACGATCTAGAGGAGGAGCTTTTACCTCCGGATTATGATGATTTTACGGAGGACATCCACTTTAAATTCTTGAATAAGAGATTAGCATATAAATGGATTTCATCTATATGTAAAATTGTGCTAATTGCAACTGTTTAAAAAGACAATCTTTATGTTATTATTTTGATAAGATATTACTTTTAAGTCCCATCATTAATCATGATGAGCTCACTTCCTTGGTTTAGATATTTTCTAGATTGATTTTTAGATCAATGTAATCAATGTTTTAAATTCTTTAAAGACAATTACTGCTTGTAAACTTTGTACATTTTCTTGTTTGGAAATTGGAAGAATAAATTATCTTTTGACAGAATGTTGGACCAAACCCACATTAGTTATTTGGGCCATTTCAGAATTGACCAATACCTTGCATAACTTTGTGAGTAGAATTAGATTACATAACTTCATAAATTGAGCGGTATAAGATCAAAACCTCGTCTAGCATATATTAGTCTTGAACATCCATCATTAAATATAGAAAATATAGTTAATAATTAACAATAATTAATTAAGATGATAGATATTTATTATATATTTGTTCAGACTATAACTTAAAATCTAAGACTGGCCCAAACTAGGTTGGTCCTTTTCTAGGCTGGGGCTAAAATAGCTATTTGTGGGCTGAAAATATTATTCTCCTCCAGGATAACCTAGCTCGCATGTTAGGCCCAACTTGGGAATCCAAATTAAAAATAACTAATTACACAATCATGTATTGGGGGGATTTAAATCCAATATAAAATTTAAGGCCCAATCATTTATCATGCATATGAATATGGCTACATCGAATCTCGACTCGATAAAAGTTCGTTTAATGAAACTCGTTAAAATAAATAAATCAAACTCAAGCTAAGAGATTTTTGACTCACTAACTCGTGAGCAGACTCGCGATGACTCGTTAGTAAGCTCGTATAATTAAATTAATAATTTGACTTTAATTTTAATTTTTATAAGTTTATTTATGATCAATATAAAATGATTTAAATAAACTTAAATATTTGAATAAAATCGTAAGTTTTAATAGATATATTAAGAATTTTAGAAATATATAATTTTATTTTGGCAATAAAATAAAGAATAATTTAATTTATAATTGATTGATATTTAGTAAGCTCGTTTAGGCTCGATTAGGTTAGATGAAGTTCGTGAGTCATCATTATATTCAATAAATTCACATTCAAGTTTGACTCGATAATAAACGAGCTAAGCATAAACTATCAAAAGCTCAGCTTGATTTGGTTCCATTACAACCGACATACAAAGGATTACTAATAATGGGCCCAACAATTTTTGGGTCTTAAATTCAAAAGGAGATAGTTTGATTATTTGCTTAAAATACTACTCGAGCATCAATCAGTCATACTCTAAATTTTAAATTTTCAATTCTAAACAAAATCTCCTTAAACAAATTGACAAAAACTCATATCGATCGCCTAACTGTCCGACCGTTAGAAGGATCCACCCGGATCCAGTGGCATTTCTGTAATATTAATAGTGTGTTTTATTAGTTTTCAGGGAGCACATGTATTATCAGTCCTTCTGAAATGTATTAGTTGTCCTTCTAAAAAGTATTAGCAGTTGTTCTGAAATGTATAGTAGTTTCCTGAAGAATTTTTTAATATTTCTCCTGAATATACTCCCGAAATGTATTAGTAATCCCTCAAAAAAGTATTATTAGTCAATCGAAAAAGTATTAGTAGTTCTTTGAAATAAATTAAAATTTTCTCACGAAATGTATTAAAAGTCCTTCTGAAAAGTATTAGTCGTCCTTCTAAAAAGTACTAGGAGTTCTTCTGAAATGTATTAGTAGTTCTCTGAAGATTTTTCAGTATTTCTTATGAATATACTCTCGAAATGTATTAGTCGTCATTCTAAAAAGTATTAGCAGTTCTTATAAAATGTATTAGTTGTTTCCCTAAATATAATTAAATTTTTATCCCGAAATATATTAACAGACATTCTGAAAAGTATTAGCCGGCCTTCTAAAAGGTATTAACAGTTCTTCTGAAATGTATTAGTAGTTTCCTTGATTACAATTAAATTTTCCTCCAAAAATATATTAACAGCCCTTCTGAAAAGTATTAGTCGTCCTTCTAAAAAGTATTAGCAGTTCTTCTTAAATGTATTAGTAGTTCCCCTGAAAAATATTATTTTTTCCCACTGAAATGTTTTTAGTAATTTTCATGAATAGTATTAGTTTTTCCAATAAAATGTATTAGTAGTTCCACTGAAAAGTATTAATTGTTACCTTAAAAAGTATTAGTTTGTCTCTTGAAAAATAAGTTAAATGAAATCTTCCTGAGCCCCATTTATAAAAATTCTTCTAAGCAAATGCATATAAATGGGCCTATTATGTACTTATTTGTTTGACTAATGAACATAATCCCCTGACACATGGGGATTTGCAACAGTGCCTACCTTCAACCATATTTCCATGGAAGTTGTGAAGATATGATCTTGATTACATCTTGATTATTTCGACCATATTTCCATGAGATTACTTTGCGAGTGTGCCTACCTTCAACCATATTTCCATGGAAGTTGTGAAGATATGATCTTGATTACATCTTGATTATTTCGACCATATTTCCATGAGATTACTTTGCGAGTGTGCCCACCTTTGACCATATTTCCAAAATAGTGTGAAAATATAATCTCGATTCTCGCAGCACTACAACGACGTGGGGTGGTTGGGGTTGTTTTATTCTCTAATGTATTCTTCTTCTTCTACAAGCTAATGTGTGTGTGTGTGTGTGTGTGAGAGAGAGAGAGAGAGAGAGAGAGAGAGAGAGAGAGAGAGTTTAGAGAGAGAAAAAGGGAAATCGAGAGTAGATATGTTACGGACTTACGGGAGAATGAATTATTTCAGTTTAACCCGTACGCACAAGACGGGTTAGGATTTTGGATCCGTCTAACGGATTAGATCCGTTAGACCGTCTAATAGGAGACCTCCTCAAACAAATTTGACAATCCATAAACAGCATAATTCTAACTTATAAAATGATCTATCTTATCAATCACGTTCATATTTCCAAACGAGGTCTTATTAGTGTTTGTGGACTGATCTTCAATTGGATTTTGGCAATCCACATGCAGTCCCAATTTTCTCAATTCATGACTAGGTTTATTACTAATTATCACTGATTAAGATTATAATGTTACGCTTATTTAAATTCATTACAAAATGGAATTATCAGTTGCTAAAATCAGATTCATCTTTTTCAAATACTGTAAATTTCTACAATAAATGTAAGTTGACCTGCTGACCAAATATTGTTCAAATAATGAGAAAACTTAATTACAGATTATTAAAATTATATGTGCAATATAGAAAAATTCTCTCTTACCATGTTTAGACTGCACTAAACTGTACCATACCAAAATGTGCCAAAAGCGCACTTCGATACGCCCGTCTAACAAATTAAGCATCATCTTTCAAATTTGTTACAATTATAACTGCACTGCACATGTATCGTGCCTTGCCAAATAATGACGTCAGAAATTGGGATTATAATAATGCATATTTTTCACAATATACATGTTATGTTCATGTATTGATAAAATATTTCATTTCTTATAATTCTGAATGTTCGTGGATAATCAACACATCCAATATAGTTTTTTTTTTTTTTGAGGAACACATCCAATATAGTTTGGAATCACTAAAAAAAATATTTATCTACTTTTGGCCGGAAAAAAAGAACAACTATTTTTCAGTGTTTGCAAATGTCAACTTCATCTTCTTCTGATTGTACTTATAACTTTTTCACCAAACAATCTCACCTTCTGATTCTCAAATTTTATTTTAGAGATAATTACATAAATTCCCCTAAGTTTGGCTAATTACAAAAAAAAAACGGAGATATTTCAAAATTATAAAAAAAACCCTCATGTTTGACTATGTCTTATATTTTGAGGAGATAACTGTAATATTTCTATAAATATCAGGGGGGTCTTTGAAATATTTTGTACTTATGAATAAGAGAAATATGAGAAGAAATCAAATCTCAAAAGTTTTTTTTTTTGTAATTAGCTCGAACCTCAATGAGGTTTTTGTAATTATTACTTTTATCTTATTTGCAAACATTATCAGTTTCTAATTGTCAACTATGTTTACTTATGTTATAACATACAATAAATCACTTCTTCTAAAAGCAGAAGTTTTTGGGAACGCTCCCCTTATCTTTTTTTTTTTTTTTTTTTTTGAGTACAAAAAGGGAACTTGGGGAGAGGACAGACACACTCGTATGGGATCGAACCCGGGTCATTCACCTTTACAACTCATGTCTCAACCACTGGAGCACAAAGTTGATCCCAACGCTCTCCTTATCTAAAACTTGATTTTATACCAAACTTTGGAGTAGACTTAATTAAAACCCATTTAAATTTCCTTTTTAAATTTATACTGGTTTGACATTTTCCTATTAACGTATATATGCGCATGATGACCTTTAGTATGGCTTAATTCCATCGAAGAGCAGATTACGTATTTTTTTTTGTTCCGCATACCAAATAAAAACACCACTCCTTCGGTTACTCAGACATAACCATTATTAAATTCAATAAATATCTCTTCCTTCACAATTATTAGCCCGTTGTGAAATTTAAATTTTCTCCGTTTTTTTTTCAATCAAAAATTAAAATCATTCCTGAAATATTTTTCACGGCCATGGGAGTTGGGAAATTACGTCTTCCAGTAATCATAGTGTTGTTTCTGTCAAAATTTGGTACAGCCTGCTCTAATGGAGCCTGCAAGGTATGTATTTATTTTTCTCTGATGAATTAATTTGTTAATTTTTTTAATTAAAATCATTTTCTGATTTCATGTTAAATTATAGATTGTGATATATATAATCAGTGTGTGTACTGTGTTTTTTTTTTTGTTTGTGTTGGTGATGAACGATGAAGGTGGGAGATGGATGTACGACGGATTCAGATTGCGGTGAGGGACAGTATTGCTTATCGTGTGACGCAGGTTTTGATGGCAACAGATGTGTGAGATCAACCGCCACAAATCAGTTTAGCTTAGTGGTCTCTCTCTCTCTCTCTCTCTCTCTCTCTCTCTCTCTCTCTCTCTCTCTCTCTCTCTCTCTCTCTCTCTCTCTCTTTATATATATATATATATATATATTTTCGATTTTTCTTGCCTTCTACATTTCAATAATAAATGGGATTATTACAAAAAAAAAAAAAAAAAATTCAAGATTGGGCTAATTTTGAAACAAAAAAAAAAACAAGAGATTTTTGGAAATTATAAAAACACTTTGATTTTTGTCTGAAATTTAAGAACGTACCTGTAGTATTTCTATAGTGTGAGCAGTGCCGAACACAGAACTGGGATCTTGGGTGGGAGGCGAAACCTATTTTGAAGACCTTTAGAATGAATTTTTTTCTCAATTTTTTTTTTTGGGAGGGAGAGGAATGTGATATTTCATTAGTATAGATATAATTTTAAAATAAATAAAAAGTAAGAAAAATAAATTTTAAAGTTATCTTTGGGCTTGTCCCCTTTTAGTTCCGCCTTTGAGTGTTAGGGTGTTTTGAAATGTGTTTTGCTCGTAAAGGAGAAAAATATAGACAAGACCAACACTGGGGTTTTTGTAATTTTCAAGCATTTTTTTCCTTTTATGTAATTAGCTCAATTCTCAGGTTTTTTTTACGTATCCTTTAATAAATCTTCATGCTCGACTGGAGTATTGAACCGATTCAACCCAAATATAATCTCTATTCTGAATGGTATTTCGTACATATTTTAGACATCATCAAATACGTATATGGCTGGCTTGTAGTGATGTTACTGAAATAGGAGATTATACAACATAAGAAGTACTTGTTACAGTTGTTTGGGAGCACCTTAAAATTGACTTTTGGATCTAAAAGTCCATATTCCATAATAATAGTTGTTTAGTAATTAATTTAATATGAATTTTTGGATATGTCGCCTCTCTATACAGGAGATTGTACAACATACTGTCAAAAATTCCGTATTCTACAACAACAACAAACTAAGTCTTAATTCCACTACGTGGGGTCGGCTAAAAATTCCGTATTCTAAATGTGACTTTTAAAAGTGATCCCAAATATGTACGAAATAGAGCATCAAGATTGAATTAATCAACCTACTAATGTACAATGCTTGAATTGTGGGATTGTTTCCCCATCACTAGAGTGTGGTTCATGATGGGGATATTGATTTTGGACAAATCAACTATGTTTTGTAGCTTAGTCTAGTTTTTGGCTAATGGTCCCAAAAATAACTCATTTTGGGTGTCGTGGGAGAAAGACTTGAGAGTGAACAAATCGACTAATTTAGTGGCCTAGTTTTCTCCACAACACTACCAATAGGAAATTTGTTTGGTAACTCTAACATGCTACCGCCTAAGCTTAAACTTTTTCATGGTGAGATTAATAATTTAATCCATTCTTTTAAATTAATAAATTAAGTAACAAAGTAAATGAATTAGTGGTAATTTTGCAAAAGTTAAAAGCTTATCCAATTTTAGTTTTATAAAAAATTCAATATATATAAAAATGACCAAAAGATTAATCCGTCTTTACTAAACCAATAAGAACTAAATCATTTGGTTCTAAATCATTTAAAAAGCTTAAACTTGATGTTTGGTTATATGTTTGGGGTTATTTATATTTTCACTTTTGTTAGATGTGTTTCTTTGTTGACTATTTGTCTTTTTTTATAGATTTATTTTACAGGTTTGTACATAATTAGATATTATATTATAATTTTACACACTATATATTATAGAAAAAACATAATAATTTTTCTTTAGATTGATCGATCGAACCGATAGTGAAATGCAAACATCAACCCTATATATTAAATGAAAAAACAATATGACATTATATAAGACATGTGTCAACTCTCATTCTTCCAATTCATATGGCGGTTTCATATTTATTAATGTGGTAACCCTATATTATATATATTTTTCATATCTAATCTAAAAGATAACAAATAATCCAAAAATCCAAGCTTCTATCTATCTAATCTATTTTTTTTCCATAAATCAAAAATTCTATCTCTACGTTTATTATAATCTAAAAATTAAATAATAATCCAAAAATCCAAGCTTCTATCTACACAATCTAAACAATCTACCTTTATAATCTAAAAAAATAAACTCCTTTAAAATATAGAAGATATATTTATTGGGTACTTCCGATTAATAAAATTATTACAATTAACTAAGTGATTTCTTAAACGCCAAAAAATTAAATATCAATTATTGTAATATACGATTAGTTTGTGAAAAAATTATGTGAAAACAATTGTAATAATATAATTAAGAATTAAAAATTTACGTTATTTTGGCTTTAAATTTTTTTTTAAAAAAAAAAGCTCACATTTAATAAAATTAGCATAAATTCCGTTTAACACTATTAACTTGCTAAATTAATATGTCTGCAGAACAATTCTCTACCGTTCAACAAGTACGCTTTTCTAACAACCCACAACGCTTTTGCAATAGAGGATGGGCTTCCGAGACTTACTTTCACAAATCAAGAAGATAGCGTCACTCAACAGCTCAATGTATGTTATTCTCATCTCATTTGATTATTTTCCTCCATTAGGAAATATTTCTCAACCCTATTTTACGTGTTCGCCAATTTATATCATGGTTCAATTGCAGAATGGGGTTCGTGCCTTGATGCTGGATACATATGACTTTCAAGGAGACATATGGTTGTGCCATTCTTTCGGAGGCAAATGCCACGATTACACTAAATTTGTAAGTAAATCTCTTTACTATTAGTTATGATTTAGGGTTAATTACAAAAAGGTATCCATGAATTTGGTCTAATTACAAAAAAATCCAACCATGTGTCAAAATTACAAAAAGTTCCCTTGGGTTTTGAGGTACTATAGTAAAACTACTGAATTTGTGTAAAGTCAATAATGTCTTGGATGGAATTCTCAAAAGAAAAATAAAAATTGAAGAGAAAAAAGAAGAAGTGGGCAGACAAAATTATCCCGTAGTTTTTGGACCTTTTATGCAATTTATGAAAAACCAGAGAGATAGAAATTGATTATTCTTATTCGTGAGGTTTGGATGGACCTTTTTGCTGAAAATTTGAATTGGAATTCAAATGAAAACTACTGGAATATGAAACATTTTCAACAAAAATATCAATATTGGTGTATATATTTTATAATTTGTAAAATAATTTTGAATATTCAAAAAAAAAAATTGTACGTAGGCGCCAATTAAAATGGCGCCTAAACGCATTTCACACATTTAAAAAATACAAAAACAAAAAAACTTTGTTGTTGTAGGCGCTCTTTCTATTAGCGCATAAGCCACGTATACACTTAAAAATTTAAAAACCTGCTGATGTACACAAAAACGTAAATTTTACTGGCAATCACAATATTCTGTTAAATTAACCTAGAAATTTTGTGAACGATTTCTATTATGTTTACTGACTACATCAACATATTTTGATTTTCATGTTATTTTTTTCATAACATCAGCAAATTTCATTAGGTTAACTAAATTATGGGATAAAACGTTACGCGGATCAAATGTAAAGATATTTTTGTAATTTTGAAACTTAATTGCGTTTTTTCGTAATTCCCTCAAATCTCATGGTACTATTTGTAATTACACCTATAATTTAATTTAGTTACCCAACCTTGGGGCCTATATATGTACATGTACCTTAATGAAACAACCATGGATTAATTAATAAATAGGAACCTGCCATAGACACACTGAGGGAAATCGAAGCATTCTTGTCTGGAAATCCATCTGAAATCGTGACGATCATCTTAGAAGACTATGTCCATACACCAAACGGATTGACTAAGGTTTTCAAGGACGCAGGATTAATGAAATATTGGTTTCCATTGTCCAAAATGCCTAAAAATGGACAAGATTGGCCATTGGTTAGCGATATGGTGGCAAATAATCAAAGGCTGCTCGTGTTTACTTCTATAGAATCCAAGGAAAGCAGTGAAGGGATTGCTTATCAGTGGAATTACATGGTTGAAAATCAATGTAAGTAACTTAAACACTTTTTACATACTTCAAAATTCTAACAACCTTTTACTATGTAATAAGGGTGATTGTAAAAAGAAAAATTACCATGAGGTTTTGACCTAATTATTGAAAAACTTGGGTAATTTTAAAAAGGATAATTACATAAACACCCCTCAAGTTTGGGTTAGTTACAAAAAAACTCAGAGATGTTTCAAAATTACAAAAAATCTATTCATGTTTCGTTTTGCCTTAACTTTAAGGGGGATAAATGTAATGTTTTTTTGTAAATGTCAAGGGGTTCCTTGAAATATTTTTAAAAATCATCGGGGAAAAATGTAAGACGGAGTCAAACCTAAAGGTTTTTTTTGTAATTTTCAAAGAATACTATTTTTTTTGTAATTAACTCAAACCTCAGGGGTGTTTTTGTAATTATCCCATTTTAAAATTTACAAAAACAACCCTTGAGGTTCACTTCCGTCTTATGTTTTGCACCAAATGTTAGTTGACCTGATGGAATTTGATGACGCCATCAAGTATTTTACAAATACATACCTCAACTTTCTCAATAGAAGAAATAGCCTCGACGTTTCTTTAGAAAGGCCGAGTGATCTAACTTTAAAATGCAAGATGGAAATTTTAGCTTATTTGTAGTATTTAAAAAATTAAGGGATGTAATTTTAAAAATATTTGATAACATCAGCAATTTTCGTTAGCTCCACTAACGACAAATGAGAAAAATAAGACAGATATTAATCTAGTTTTTATAATTTTGATAGTTAGCTGGGTTTTATTTTTTATCCCCCAATTAGGCCAAAACTCAAATTAGCTTTTGTAATTATCCTTTATAAAATTTAACCTTAAAATTTAGTCAAATTACAGAAATTATGTTATCGCTCAAAAGTAAAAGTACTCCATAAGGTTTGTTTTGTTTTTATAAATACCCATCAATAGGTGAAATTTACAAAATAGAAACAAATTTCAAAGAGGTATTTGTTGCAATAAATATAATTTTTTTTTTGGAATTTACCCTATATAATAATGATTTGATTTTTTACCACGAGCTTGTAGCCCACGTGGTACCACTTACTTTTTATAAAGGTGTTCATCAGAGTTTGAACCCATGTATCTTTTAAAATTTATCTCCTCTCCTCCAACCATTATTCGTCACTTATTAAAAAAGTTAATGACTTGATTTTCTTATTAATGATGTAATTTGATATTTTTTTTCAGATGGGGATGAGGGAATGCAAGGAAAATGTTTCAACAGGGCAGAGTCTTCAGCCCTAAATGACACAACCAAATCTTTGGTTCTTGTAAATTATTTCAGGTCTATTCCAATGAAGCCATTGGCCTGTGTACAGAACTCCGGCGACCTTTCCGACATGTTGCAGACCTGTTATGGCGCCGCCGGCAATCGGTGGGCGAATTTTGTCGCCGTCGACTTTTATAAGGTCATTAAAATTTTAGTATTTGATTTAGGAATATTGCAAACACTAAAAAAATATGATTCTTAGGAAAAATTCAATTTTTAGTGTTTGCAAATGTTTTTTTTTTCTACTTCTTATTCATTTTCATTCCATTTGAGAATTTTTTTTACCAAAATGTGAATGCTTAGTCAAAATTTTCAAAAAATGCATTATTCATTCACTTTCATTTTGTTCTCCCACCAATATTTCTACCAATTTCTCAAAAAATCCACCAAATCACCAATCATTATTCATTATTCCACATCATCCGACGAATTCTGCTATTCACCCACTCACATATTTATAACTATCAGTATACCCAATCATTATTTTACTCTTTTTATATCAAATCAATTTTCATCATTACTTTTTCATCTTGTATCCAATTATAATCTGAAAATTCATCTTCTTTCTTCCAAATTTTTTTACCACTATTCTTAGCAAAAAGAAAATTTTCAAAATAAAAAAATATCCAATCGGTACGTAAGACATATCTGATTATGATTCTAATTTTGGTTTCACTTCTAAACACAAATAAAATATTTGTACAATTTATCCACCAAACACTCTTTTCACCTTTTATTAGCAAATACTGTCAATTTCTGATTATCTGCTATTTATCGCTTTTGCAACAATAAATCAAAAACATAAAAACAGAAGTGTTTGCAAACATTCCCTTACGATTATTAAAATGTGCAAATGTAATTTGTTGTTTTTGAACTAATTTTGGAAATTGGTGCAGAGGAGTGAGGGAGGAGGAACATTTCAAGCCACGGATATGTTAAATGGGGAGCTCTTGTGTGGCTGCATGGACGTGCATTCTTGTATTGTAAGTGATTTTATTTTCAATTCTATTTACTAAATTTTGGTTTGTTTTCATGATTTTGGTTTATTTCAATCAAAACCCAATAAATATTTTTTGTTTAGGTTACTAAACTTGATAAAGAGAGTTACATTTTTTGGTCGACATAAGTCTATTGTTTTTTAAAACATCACTCTTATATTTAAACAATTCCTTTTAGGATATCACTTTTTCAAGTTCATTAAGAAATCTTATTTTTTTCCTGAATAAATTTGAAAAGAAAATATTTAAAAATAAAATAATACTATAATAATAAAATCTGACTCTTTTGTAAATGATCATTCATGGCAAAAGAATTAGAATTAGGTAGTCCAATTGCACCCTTGATAGAAAAAGCTTGATGTAAAGGCCACACGGTTTCAAAGTTTTGGTCAGACTCACATGTTCTAAATAAGATATCAGCCCTTAAGCCCATATATCTTGACGACTTTGTTGTTGGGCCCGTAATTAACTTTTATTATATGGGCTCTATTAGATTTTGTAGAGGTGATTGGACTTTCTATGCATGAGCCCAACAGAAACATGGGCTACTTATTAAAGCTATTGATAATGTAGTATTTCTCATACTATGTTTTAATTTAGTCTCGAAGTATTTTTCCATGCATGAAATTGACAAGAATTTTTATTTAACTCCTGCAGCCAGGTGCGAACTGTACTTCCCAATAATGTTAATATTTTCGAAGGCCAAGGGAGAATTTAATTCAACGTTCCCATAATTTCGTGAAAAAATGTAATGACTCGAAAATATTTGGGGAAAAAAGGAAAAATCGACCATGTCATTGTGTTGGCAGAGAATTTATTGGCGCATATACTTGATTTTTCTATAAAAAGAAAAAGAGAGAGATGGTGAGTTTCACATAGATGAGCGAGTAATTTATGGAGTTTTAAATTGTGTCTTTTTGACCTCATTTCTTGATTTCTTACCATCAATAACCTTTAACCTAAAACAAGGATGTCAATAGGTCCGGGTCCAAATAAGGCACAGACCCGACCTGGGACCACTTTGGAGTAAGTAAATGGGTCGGGAGCGGGTAATGGGCATACATTTTCTAACCCGGGTACGAGTTTAATAGGATATGGTCCAAACCCGACCTATAACTAATATTTATAAATGTATATTAGAGTTTTTGTGTTTCTTTAATAGAGAATGTAACTTTTTTCTTAGTTTTTTTTCTCATAGTTATTTGACAACTAATATATACTATATATAATTGTATAAATGTTTCATATAACATAATTTTTATAGCAATATCAAGAAAAAAAACCATACAAATAAGTATAAATATTGACTTAGGCGGGTCTAATGGGTCTGACGGATCTTACCCACCAAGCAGGCAAGCACATGTCTAGGTTGGGGCGGGTCTGGGTTTGGGGGATGCGGTCTGGGTCCTTTGCAACCTTAATGGGACAGGTATCGAGTTCAGACGGACCCAACCTATTGATATCTCTACTTAAAACCCAGTAATCCATCATGTTCTCTTTCTTTTCTTTCTTTCTTTCTTTCTTTTTTTTTTCTTTTTTCTTTTTTTTTTGTGAATTCTTTTTTTTTTTTTATATAGACCCCATAAGTTGACTTCATATTATATTGGTTTTAAAGGGAGAAAAAAGGCAATCAATGATTATGAAATTCCATGGCATTCACATATTAATATTATCATATGAAGTTTAATATGTTGAATGAGATGTCAACTTCTGTTAATATTAGAACATTTTTGTATTGGGCCAGAATTAAATTTCTAATGGCTTTGTCAATGTGGATGTCCTGCTGTTTTGTATTGTACAATGGGCTACAAAGTGCAGATTATGATTTGGAAAAATAATGGTGAAAAAAAAAAAGGAAAAAAGGCATAATTGGTACATGTGGAGTTTATTTTTATATATAAATATATAAAAGTAAAAGTAAAAGAAATAACGAAGATCTTGCTTTTTCTATATACTATAGTTCTTGTTTGGTCCCAGACCACGAACCAATGATGCACTTACCAAACCTGATTAAAAGGCCACCAATTTTGTGTCAAAATTTAAGTTATACAAGCCCAATTTATTAAACATTTCTATCAAATTTTATCTTTGCCAAAGCCCAATAGATATGCGGATTCTTTATTTCCAATCCTAATTATTCTTGAATACAAACTTCTACTTATATTTAAACTTTTGAATTAACAAATGATAAAATAATGGAGTTTTATTTTATTTTTTTTCGTTTTCTTTTGTTCGGGTATAACAAATGACGTTAAAATGTTATGCCCTTAGAAAATATAGATACTTAAAGTTTTGAATTTAAATCTTAACGAATATGTGCTTGTGTATCTAATTTATTTCAGCTTCTTTTGCTTTGATATATGCTTTGTAACATGGTTTCATTATAGTTCGAAATTTCGAAATCTTGTTGTAATAATGGACTTGGTTCTTCACTTTAAAAGAATAGGATGATAGAATTTGAGGTCCCAGGAACAACAACAAGAATAATATTAATAATAACAATAATATAAATAATAATAATACGGAACTCGGTGGGAACCTGGATAGAGGAGAGTCCAACATGGAGCAATCACTTGGGGATGACTCCTTGTGCGCGGAGTTGAGGATATTAGAGTCCTCGGAGCCATTGTGTATTCTCGCGGTTTATATGAGTCAGTTCCTTACTTCCTTAGAGGCCGAGGTTATTTCCCCGAAGACTAGTCTTATGAGAACATTGAACCTCGGTTAGCAAAAAAAATAAATTAATGATAATAATAATATTAACAATAATAATAATAATAGTTG
This sequence comes from Rehmannia glutinosa, assembly GCA_016081115.2. Lineage (NCBI taxonomy): Eukaryota > Viridiplantae > Streptophyta > Magnoliopsida > Lamiales > Orobanchaceae > Rehmannia > Rehmannia glutinosa. Next base: position 14,354,153 of record CM071929.1, on the reverse strand, counting down.
AAAATTTGTAGATTCGTCTTGAAAGTTGAAACCAAATGATATTAGTTGATTGGTATCTGATTTTTTATAAAATGGTGAAAACATGCACCGTTGCTGCTTAAGAGTCAAAAAATCCATGGGTTTTACATTAAATTAATGGCTTTTTTACAATAATAATTGAAAAAGTGCTTTGGAAAATTTTATTTTATCTCTCTTTTTTATATGGGTGGGAAGCATGTGATTAGGTGGATTTTGTAGCATCTAACACATGCTACGGATCCTAAGATATGTTAATTAAAAGAAACACAACATATAATTACTTAAAATGTAAAAAATTCAATTCTCTTATTTATCACAAAGTAAAATCATCCTTTAAATACACTTTATTTTCTTGGGATTCATATAATTGCATATTTGTCAAAATAAAAATAATTTAAATATTGTCTTGATCAATATCGATGTTAATGGGGCTCATGTTATTGGTGCATGCAGAATTAATTAAATATGCAATTAATAGCTAGAAAACAAAGGCACTCACTCTATCACTCTCATCATTTTCCCTAGGATTCGGCTAATATAGTTTTTTATATAGTATATAGTACAACATTAATTTAATTTTTTTTTTTTGAGGAAACATTAATTTAATTACTATAGCATCTAACATTCCTTTTTTTTCTTGCTAGAATACCATAGTCAATTTAAAGCATAATTTCACACTCTTCATTTCCCAATGCACATATTACATATCAGAGTTAAAACAATTATTTAATCCCTAAAATTTATACACTACTTTCTAATTGTGCAAAATGATTTTTTTTCACTATGTAAAAATTTCCCAAAAGATATTTTGGTATAATGTTCATTACACAAAATGCTAAAAATTTAATTCCTACTTTTAATTTACGTAAATGATTTTTTTTATAAGTTGGAAGGGGGCATTAAAAGAAAAAAAAAACAGTTTATTTGTAAGTAAATATTAAGAAAATTGCAAAGTGTAGGTAAAATATTGTAAAACAATTGTAGGTAAATTATTAACTACAGAATCTAACACTGTTGGTAAATACCTACAGAAAATCTGTCGGTAAATTGAAAAATTATCGGAAATCTATTGGTAATTTGTAGGTATAATTTGGGGTGAAATAATACTTTTTATTTTGTAGGCATTCTATACGTAAATATAAAATTATTGACAAAATCATTTCTGTCGATAAATTAATTCTGTCGGTAAACTGAAATTTTCTTGTAGTGGGGTAAGTAGATTCTACCCAAGTGGGTAGTGCTCAACTCCCGTAGGATTGTCACATGTGTCTCATTTTAATTTTATTTTTTTAAAAAAAACAATTTTAAAATGGGACAAGGAGTGGAGAGGAGGAGATCGAAGATATTGAAAAACTCAAGGTTCAAAATCTGATTTGACATATTTCAAAGGTGGCGTTATCATCAATCGAAATTTCTGAATCTGTAGCTACGTATATGAATTATTATTTTCATTATTTTTGCAAAATGAAAAAAAAAATACATTTTTGTAAACCACATAAGAGTATATGGCCTTCCTATTACCAAAACCTATATGAACTCTGTTGTACTTCACTATGGATTTATATATCTGTAAAGTTATATATGAACCATATTCATTGAAAATACACTTAAAAAAATATTCATTGAAAATAGCTGGCTCATTCTAAACAACAAAAGCCCTAAATTGTAGTAACATTCACTCACACACATATATATCTAAAATAATTAGGACATCATTTTCATTTCTAGGTCCCCTACTTTATCGGACTCCATAAAAGATTGTCAGATGGAGTCTAAGGGATAAGACAAATAAATGTGCATGTAAGAGTGCTTTAATTTCATCCTTTGCTTCTATAAAGATACTGCACACATTAATTTCCAAATCCCTATGCCTAAATACACAAAATTATTTCAGATGTTAAAGAAACTATAAATTTACTAAAAATTAATAAATAAACCATGCATGCAATAGAATAAAATTTCATATCACTAAGCTAGTTAATCCACAAGGAACTAAAAAATGAGGAAATATGCTTACCCTTTTTTTTCTTCTAACATTTTGTTTTCTCATTTTTTTTTTCAATCGAAAGGGGAAATAAAAATGTAGGGTTAGGGACGAATCATGAATGTGAGTGGGCACAAGTCAATTGTCAATTTATCGTACCAAGGACGATTACGATGGGATTAGATCCACGATGAGTCGGACACCCTAACAATGCGGTGGGCCGATAAACGAAAATAGTGTGGGACGAATATAAAACCCATGAAAAATCATACAAATTAGCACTAAAAATATTTTTTGTAAAAACCATTCTCACTAAACTTTTTTGTTTAAAAAAGAGGGGTGGGTCAGGCCCAGGTTGGCACACCCCTGGATCCGCCAGTGATTAAATCTCCTATTTCATTTTCTCTATTATACTCTTTATTCCATATCTTAAATGAATAGCACGTGTATAATTGTAACATCATCATATACATGTGTCATTTGTGCAATATATTTAATAGAAAGCGGAATATGAAAAGTGGAATAGAAGATCTCAATCCGATTACGATATCCCCACGAGGGGTAACAATAGAGGCTCACGTCAAAAAATTTCCTCATTTTTCTCTATTTTTCATTGGTCGATTACGCGACACAAAAACCAAGGCGAGAGGGGGAAAGCCCCACGAGAGGGGCTAAATATCATACTCATTGTGGCCAAGCAAACACCGGCTCACATGGCATTGGCGCCTTCTTTTTTGAACATATGTGGGCTAGTTGGGAAGTAGGAAAAGAGGGGGGAAATATAAAGGTGATATAGAAGATTGCTATAAAAAAGAAAAAGTTGTGTGTGGATTATGTATATGTACCAAATGGGTGAATTTGGAAGAAACAATAGCAAAGACAAAGCAAAGGGGGAAAGAGAAGGAAGGGGCATCTAAACAAAGACTTGAAATGGGGGGAGGGGGGGACCTTATTCACACATGGGGTGGGGTGCAATTTTAGACTACTGAGTTTGTGAAGTGGAGCCAACCTAAAGCTACGATTCTTTTGCAATATGTTTGGTTGGATGAGCACACATTTTGGGGCAGGATTGTACCTTCCTCTTGGTAATCTCAATTTTCAAAAGTATATTGATGAGTTATTTCTTTGTTTTTTTTTTTGATTATTTTCAACTTAATTTCTTGTAGTAGTTATAGATTTTAGATTCATGATTTTCCGTGTCCATATGTATATATATTGTACTTGGTATGACGTGTATTAGACCAAGAGCACGAATATATTTTGACATCCCACTAGGAGGTCTAACCCCATAATAACCAACTCAAACCCGAGCCTTTGACTCGAGTTGGAGGTCGAAGTCCCCACGGGGATAAAAGAGGGTCACCAAGTCATATTGTATTAAATGCATGTCAGCTATTAATGCACGCCAACATTTTAGGCTCCTAAGCATTTAATGTCCATCTATTCCACCCTCAAATCATTTATACTTCTTTTCTGAAAACATGAGGATTGGGTACACAACCCATACAAATGATCATTAAACATTCATTTAGGGATATAGACTACATATGGTATTCTCTCTTATAAATAACTTCATTATTTGCATAAAAAGAGTTGGCAAATCATATAGTAAGAAAATCATTAAATAAGAATTGAAAAGCTCCGAGCTAAACAAAGCGCAAACACACCCTATTTTTGGTCGAATATTGTCTTTATCATTTGTTTAAGTACAACAACTATTACTGTATAATTTATTGAAACGTGGATTTTTCGAATTCCGACGTCAAGAGAATATATATATATATATATATAGAGTTATATAGGACCCCCTTATTTTATGAGTACATAAGATTAAATCTAGACCACACATCTACCTATTTCAATGGCTATTATTAATTTTGGTTAATGTTAACAAAATAAATGGTAAAGTTAAAATGAGGGCAAATTAGTCCACATAAATAATAGGGAGGTTGACTAAATCTAGTAAATCCCATGAAAATAGGGCAGTTACCCATAATTGGTGTCATCCTTCATTCAACTCACGTTGTTTAATTGATTTCCAAACAAATTTGATTATATGTTTCCTTAAATCCACGTGCTAAATCTAGTAAATTACATTATATTTCGTCATTCCCATTTTTTTTAAATATTTGATATGGTCAGAATATTGCTTATATGTGTTTAAATATTTGCTTGCACGTATACAAAATGTTGTTTAGTTATTACTGTGTTTTAAAATCTCACATTAATAATAGTTTGTTTGAGAAGAACTATCATATTATATAAAAAATTTAAAACTTATACTTATATGGACTCTTATTCATTCAATCGTTGACGGTTTTTTCAACCCAGAAATTTGCTTGGGTGATACTAAAATGTTGCTTATGTATGCATGAATACTTGCTTGTATGTATTCAAAATTTTGATTACGTCCCCATTTATTTTAACTCGGTACTTTCCTTAGCTATGGCTAGACGTTTGTTTACATGTGCATAATTATACGCTTATGCATATTCTAAATATTACTTAATTATTTATTTTATTTGTTTCATTTGGGATTGCACATGTGTCACAACAGTTGATTGAAATAATATCAGATTCATCTTCGAACTGGATACTAGAATATGACAAAAATATAACTACAAAAGAATGAATGAATTTTGATAATATCGACAACGGAATACCATTTTAAAATGATTCTTAATAAATAAAAAATGTATGTGTTCAAGAATATGTTGTGACTGCTTATTTATTTGTTAAATACTGCTTATTCACATATTACAAATTGTGTGTGTGGTTATTGTAATGCTTATTACTACTATGTACTCAGCTTATTTGTGACTGTTGTAATGTTTTTCGAGCAAACATTCTTGCAAAATTTGGTTACTACAGTCCCATATATTCAATTGCTTATTTGTGTGTAAAGTATTGTTTGTGAAAGGATGTTATGGTACTTAGAAAACAATTGAATTATGCTTACAGTGCCATCAAACCATCAAAATAATTGCTTACAAAACAATTGAATTCTGCTTACATTATCTAAAAACCATGAAAATAAATACGACACTAACTATAAAATATTCATATATCAACTACGCATGTACGTAAAAACCAACCATATTTAAAATGGCTACAAAAAAAACTATAATATTCAATATTTTTAATCAAAGTATGAAACAACAACATTTCGTTGTCATCATAACTCGATTTAGCAAACTCCTTCGCCAGTCCCAAAACCAACTTCCTCTGCTCGTTCATTACATCTTTTGCCATTTCTAATAGAAAACCTATCAGAAAAAAGACACTAGTCATTTATATAAAACATTTATTAACAAACAAAATATTTATAAGCATAAAAACTAACAAAGCATAAGCATAATATAAAACATGTATAAGCATAAAACAAACTATAGATAAGCATAAATATCAACAACAATAAGCAGTTGAAAACATCAATAAGCAATCCCCCAACCTTAGAAAAAACATAGCAATACTAATTACCCCATAATTTGAGAGCATAATATCAAACATAAATAAGCATAATATAAAATATACATAAGCATAATTGTCAACAACAATAAGCAGTTGAAAGCCTCGTTAATTAAGCACCGAAGACATATAATTAAGTGGTAATGACTGATGATTGATGAAATTGAAAAAATAAAAAATAAATATTAATTAATTGGAATTTACACATATAGAAGCCGTCACCAAGCAGGTCTCTGCAACCCTGAACGGTTTTGACGAATGGATTTCTAGGTTGAAAAGCCACGTTGCCGTTAACGGCAGCTCTGATTCTATCAGACCTCAGCAAACAAAACCACCAGGCAACGATTGCGCCCCAGTCATGCCCCACCAGAAACACCTGTCCCAATCCTAGAGTCGAAGCATCGGTGTCGGTGTCGCCATAGCCACGGAGGTTGGGGGTGATGGTGCGGTATCCCTTGGCGGAGAGGTGAAGCATCTGGTGGTGCCACGAGTACCAGAGCTCCGGAAATCCATGGAGGAAGAAGACAACATTTTCTCACGGCAGAGATGAATTTGGGGATGGTTTGCAAAGATAACACTTGGGAGGAAAAGATATGCAAGATATTAGTGATTCTTAAGTTTGATAAACACGTCTCCCTTAACCATTCCTAATTTCTAGCCCACTACCAAAAATAAATTACCTCCCAAAAATTGGTATTAATTAAAATTACCAAAAAGTCCTTATTTTTTTATAAAGTTATCTATTAAAAAATAGTAAAATCTATTTAATCTCAACCTTTTAAAAATTAAATAAATGCCTCAAATTTGGTCTCGTGTACTCACCTAAGATATGTGGACTCACTAGATCCAAATCCTGTATATATATAAATCAATTCTCACGTGAAAACAGGGTTATATGCGTGTTTTGAGTGTTTTCACGTGCAAATAGTTATTTGAGCAACATAGTAATTATCAAAATGTTAGGAATGCATACTTTACATGGTTGTACTAGAAATATCCACCAAAACAAAACCAAAAAGAGTAATATAAATGAATAGCTTGGAAATTAAAGCCTATTTAAATATTTAAAGTGTTACCAATATGTGAGTTCTTGAAAATAAGCACGTACTAAAAGCTTTTAAGTTTGAGGTTCCTTTTCTCAAAAAAAAAAAAGTTTGAGGTTCCTCGATACGAATAGCCGTAGAAGAGTAATTGGACGGCGCGTGTCATTACATAAGTATTATTTTTTTTTAATAATCGAAATTTCATATTCTTACATAACTAGTATTTGGGGAAATAGGACCAATCCCTCAAAAATTGCCCTATGTAAACCGTGGGAATGATGACTCACAGGTCTCTAATATTCTCAATATTAATTGTTTCACTATTGTGACCTAGAGAGCTTGAACCCATGAGATGAGAGGCCAATAACATCACTTGTAACTAATTACGCTACAAGATCATTGGGGTCTTTTTCCTTTCTTAGGATGCTCAAATGCATATATCAATTATTATATTTTATTTATATTTTAAATTCATAAGATGCCGAAAATTATATCATTTATTAGCAAAATAAATATAACATATAAAACCATTGATTTAGGAAGGCAAATCAGATGTACCTGACCTAGGGTCCTAAAAAGCGAGATGAGGTACTTATACGAGGTGACCGACCTAGGATTCCAGAAAACGAGATGAGGTAGTTTGCTCGAGGGTACCTTAAACAGAGCACACGTCAGACTAGTTGGGGTGGCCCTCAGCTAAGGTCCTCCGGTGCCTAAGTCAGAATCAGATAGTTAAGATACTTAAAAAGCTAAAGAGCGAAGTAAGTTTGAATAATGACAAGTTTCCTTTTACTTTAATTTTTATGTAGTATTTATAGTATTATTCAGCATGAAATGTAAATCATCGTATACGTGACACTCCATCGACTAATGAATAACTAATGCTCGCGTACTATATTATATTTCAGTTTTCAACTATAAAAATTTTCGTTGGCAACTACTTTATGTTTCATTAGTCATTAACAACCTTTCAATCCTAAATATGCCAATCAATTAGTTATCATCATTATCTTATTGAAGCCAAAAAGTATTCGACCTGCTAAAACTCCATAATAAGGGAATTTAAGGAGTTGTCACGTACGATTTGTCCAAGGAGCTTAATCATTATTTTATTTCTCATCAATTATTCTCATTTGTTGAGATGCCCAAAATGTTTCAACACATAATAATGTTTTAGCAACAAAAATGATGATATATTACTTTGAATTTAATGTCGCACTAAATTCAATTTTGTCCTACTTAATCTCTTACTCCGCATCATAATGTTTAGTTCATTTAATTTTTATACATATATACAAACATATATTTCGAGCAAAATTTTGGAGATTTAAAACCAAAAATATTTTTTTTTTAAAAAAACCCAGAGAATTTAATATTCTTTTTTTTTTGAGAAAGAGAAAATTTAATATTCTTACTAATGTAACCCACGAACAAATAATTAGCAAGAACCTTAGAAACGACATATAGATTCGATCTTTCCAGATCACTGTCCTCCAAACCAATCCTACAATTTTTTTTTAAGTCAAGCTATTTTTTATTTTTTGATGGGATATTAAAATAGGATTTAATACATACAAAGCCATAGCCAAAGTTCCAACATAAGATAGAGGTACAGCCAGTAATGCATATACAATTGAATAGCCACTAGCAATTTCTCCCTATCATCACTTCATTTCCTAGCAACATGTCCACTGATGTTCTCATTTTAATTCAATGTTTTTTTATTTGATTTATTTTTTGGTTGCTTTATTTCCCTTATTTATTGATTTTATTATCTTCGTTGAATGTTGATGACACCCGAGCCGAGCTGGAAGAAATCAATCCACGTCATCAGTCTGACACATATCCGAGTAGGCGACCTGCGGGTGACATCAACAATGATGCACAACGACACGTCACGAATTAGGCTCGCCAGCTACCGAGCCCAACTGCTACCGAGCCCAATCGCAACACGGCAGCCGAGCCCCGAGCTCCGAGCCCAAATTTCAATATGAAACACACGCGCGACAACCTCGTAAAAATAATCACACGCCCATGCTTAATGCTTTATTGGTATCAGAAACTGCCACATGTCAGAGAATTATGAAGAGAAGTCGACAAGTGACAAGTTTTGGTGACATGCACAACTATAGAGGGACATGTGTCTTTCTTTTTATTATTTTACTAATTAATGAATAGTTAGTGCAAAGATGACTATTGTAAACCCACTTACTCAAAGGGGTATAAAAAGTCGGAAAAAGAGAAAAAAGAGGGAGAGAAATTGTAACAAAATTATAAGAAAGACCGACCCCAATAATCTGGCTCGGCATAATACAAAAAAGGCTTAATTAGCCAGAAATAAACATACGTTACGCACGTTTATATTTCCACGTATTAAACCCTTTACATTTTTCTCGCTTGTTGACCAAAACGCACGTCAACAAATTGGCGCTAGAAGGAGGGCACGTATTGGTCCAAATCAATTCCAAGACATGCAAGTTAAGTAAAAACCAGGTAAAATTTAACGTTTGGCTTTTTCTAACGGACAAAATGAGTCACCGGTCGAGAAATGCTCGTTTGATCAAGAGCAACATCTCAACAACCAAACCGCCGGACTACTAATGGCCAAAATATACCCCAAACGGAGGCGGGAGCACTACTTTGTTTCCCCCGCTCGGCTAATTGCCAACCCAACTTTTGTACAACAAATGAACCAACTCATATCACAAACTCTCGCTACCACGAACTCTCAAGCACCCCCTCCACTCCTTGCAAATACTAACCCACTCAACCCACAACTAAATGTTAACATTAATCCTCAAATTCCCGCTTCCTCATCACGAAGCCCAAGAAGCGATTTAGGTAATGAACAACATGTCCGTGAGAAGGCGGCAGCGAGAAGATGAAGAGGAGCAAAGTCGTATAGCAGAATCATTACTGGAACCAACGCGACATCGTCGTGCCCACTCAGTGTTCGTCGGACGACTGGGAGTTGATCCTTTTCTCCCGGCTCGATCGATAAGTTCCGGCTCGGGTTTCGGATGAGCGGGAGCAGCAGTAGGGTCAATCAAGTCAAGGCCCTAGCTCATGGCGAAGAACGGATGTAGAAATACACCGCTGCGTCGTCGTCTAAACGAATTGGAAGGCGGTCCGGATGGCGAAACAGTTTGAGACCGCCCCAAGTAATGAACCGGCCCGCTGTTCCGTCGCCATTTTCCCCTGGAATTCTCGCGACCCCATTACCGCCAAAGTTGAAAATCCCCGGTCGGTCTCTCTGGTGGGAAAACCGACCCGACCACTCACGTTCACAAGTCTTAGCATGGATGGAGTCATGCAGGTCAAGTGATGCCATCCTCTGCGCAGGCCTTCCCCGACTTTGGGCGGCCGAGCCCACCATTGGTTTAGGACCCTACCACGGGGATCCATTCGAGGCATGGGGGATCTGGCCTCCACTTTTACGACGCATTTCTTAACGTCCAAAGTCCGAGCCGCACCTAAGGACTCCGCCGTGAACATCAAACAAGGAAGGGCGAGCCCCTGGTGCTATATTTCTCGGTTCAACAAACAAGTTCGAGAGATGGAACCGGTGTCGGATGACGCCATTTTAATCGCAACCATGGCCGGATGGCTCGAAACATGGTTTAATTACTCCATCCACGAATCGGGAGCGACCTCGCACCCGGGAATTTACGTCCGCGAAGAACGCCATATTTGCGCGGAAGAAGCCATGGCAAGAACCGCCCGAACATCGGCCGGGTGAGAAAGGATGGAAGGAAAGAACCAACAATAGGGCGGGGTCGGGATTCCGCCGTTCTCGAAAACCCGACCACGGTTTAGAGCTCGCCAAAAGCGAGAGCCAAGTCGCCGCGTTGAGGAAAGATTTTGACCCACACTCCATCAACCATATGGAATGAAGTACGTGGTCCGAATTTGTTGCCCCCTCGACCTTTGAAAATTGAGCGCAAAATTAGATTCACGTCGATTCTCGTGCCTATCATAAGTCGATAGTCACGATCTTGATGAGTGCCGAGACCTAATTAGGAAATTATGCGTGTTGTTCGCCGGGCGGTCTCAAAATGTATGTTCATGAACTACGCCCCCACCCATCGCTCAGTGTCAATCCGGAGGCGTAACCAATCCAGCTCTCCTGCCGCCACCTCCTGCCGAAAACCAGGGGAGGGAGATCCTTATGATGTCCAATGTCAATCGAATCAATACTAACACAAACAGGTGAGGATAGCGCTCCAATAGAAAAAGGAAAGCGATGTTAGGCAGGCAACCAACGCCGAAAGACAAGTTCGGTGGCGGAAATCAGGAAGGCCAACCCACCCCACTTTGTGTTCTCGGATGCGGATGCCGACCAGGTGGTCCATCCTCATTCGACCTCCGATCATTCTTGCACCGATTTTGGGTATTCCGGTCCACGAAATTTTGATCGACACCTAAGCTATTATTCGATCATTTATGTCCGAGCATTTCGAAGATTGAACGTGGACGATAGTTATATCCGTCCATGCAACGATAGCATTCTGGGGTTTGGAGGAGGAAAGATAGTCCCGCTCGGAGAAGTTGATTTGCCCATCCAAATGGGACAAGGTTTGCATAAGCGGACCGTCATGACAACATTCAAAATAATCAATGCCGATTCGAGTACAATCTATCATTGGGAGGCCATTGCTTTATCATATAAAAGCAAATTGTTTCAATATATCACTTTTGTATAAAATTCCCAACGTCGATGGCGAAGCTATACATAAAGGAATCAAAGGAGTCACGAGAATGCTCTCTTAAACTCCGACCGGTAGAGATTAACGTGGCGGAACAAGGACGCTCCTTTTAAAAGCTCAAAAGCCGTCAAACATGTCGAAAAATGTCGTGTCCCCACGCCGCCGACAGAATCGACGTAACTTTTCTGATTCTGCGCAAAGATTGGTACAACCACGAGATGCCACGTGTCCGCTCATTATGGCAACCCATTAATGCGCCGTTTGAGGCATTAATCACTATGAGACAGTGCCTGGAAAGGACAAAACCTTTGAGAGATCCATTTCCCCATTAAATGTTCATCATTAGCATTAAAGTTTAACTCCGACATCAAAAATTCTTCCTCGAGTCAAACTTGGGGGCCTGATGACACCCGAGCAGCCGAAGAAATCAATCCACGTCATCACCGACACATATCCGGAAGTAGCGACTGCGGGTGACGTCAACAATGATGCACAACGACATCGTCACGAATTAGGCTGCGCCACTTACCGAGCCCAATCAAGCTAATGAGCCCAATCGCAACACGGTAGGAGCCCCGAGCTCCGAGCCCAAATTTCAATATGAAACACACGCGCGACAACCTCGTAAAAATAATCACACGCCCATGCTTAATGCTTTATTGGTATCAGAAACTGCCACATGTCAGAGAATTATGAAGAGAAGTCGACAAGTGGCAAGTTTTGACTGACATGCACAACTATAGAGGGACATGTGTCTTTCTTTACTTATTTTACTAATTAATGAATAGTTAGTGCAAAGATGACTATTGTAAACCCACTTACTCAAAGGGGTATAAAAAGTCGGAAAAAGAGAAAAAAGAGGGAGAGAAATTGTAACAAAATTATAAGAAAGACCGACCCCATAATCCTATCGGCATAATACAAAAAAGGCTTAATTAGCCAGAAATAAACATACGTTACACACGTTTATATTTCCACGTATTAAACCCTTTACATTTTTCTGCTTGTTGACCAAAACGCACGTCAACAAATGTGCCAAACTGTAAATGTCCATAATGTTTACGTACAATATTTTACAATATAAACCAATAAGATTTTTAAGAGTATTAATAACAAGATTGCAGAAATTGCTACGCCCTAATCAGACAACAGATTAGTGCCTAGGGTGATGTAGACAAAAACATGAACAAATATACAACTCACCCCATGCGTTGATTCTACATGAATATCATAAGAGAGACAAGAAATGAGAGAACATAATCGATTTTTAATTCAATAATCAGTCACCCTAATAATAATAACAAAACAAATATTTATAAATTAAATTTCTACCACAATAAAACAACTATTAAAAACTCTTAAAATATAATAAACCCACTAAAACTAATCGTAATAGATAATAAGTTATCTCCAAATCTTATCTCTATCATGGGGTGCCTAGAAACATTACTATTGTTTATTTTTTGCTTTTAATCTACTTTTTTGGCCGATTTTTGGCTGATGTAATTTTTCCATCGATTTGGACATAACTGCGTATGCCGATTTATACAATACTGATAATAACAAAATATAGAAAAAAGAATATTGATTTCAGAACATCTAGTGGTATAACAAATGATAATTATGTTAGTTTTGAGTCTCGAGTTCATTGAGACACCTTATAAAACAGGTAATATGAGATGGGATATTTGCATGAAGTCAATGTCAAGATGATGGGATTTAGATAAAAGCTACACATCCACATAAAACTTAGGCTAAAATCGTCATCCAAGAAAAAAAAAATAAACATTACAGTCACAGAGGTTGATTCTTCATGATCAAATGTTATCTATGTCTCGACTTTAATCACTTCAAACCAAGTTGAAGACAGCAATGTGCCATGTGCAAACCCCATACTTTAATTGCATAAGTGGATACTAGAAAAGAACCACTTGATTTGCATACTAATCCTACTACTTCCAATCTTAGGTTGTAAGATTAGATTGATTCATGCAAATATTTGATGTTTGAGGGAAAGTTGTCGTGAGGACTCCACAAGCGATAATTAATTCAATCCGTTTTTTTTTTAGTATTCCCAACAAAACCAAGATGTTTTTTAGCTATTTTTTCAAACACATCTTTTTTTTTAAGCATTTTGGGGTGTAAAAACGCCAATTTGCCTCGAGCAATTTAATTTAACTGCACAAAAACACACATTCCTGTGACTCAAATTCGAGTCACAAATTCTTTTTTAAAATATTTTTTAGTGACTCGAATTCGAGTTACAACATCCAGTTCTATCACGTATTATAACCCAGTTATTTTTTTTCCAAAAAACTTTGAATTCACGTAACTTTTTCATTTTAAATCCATTTTGCATGTATAATATATCAAATTAATCCTCTTTTCGATATCTATAATTCAACACCCATATTGAATATTTAAAAATAAAAAAAAAGTTCGATTTCTTAAAAAAAAATTGAAAGAAAAAGAGTAAGAAGATACATAGAGATAAGTGAAAGAGAGAGAAATACCCAAATATCAAACAAACATGCTAGGAGGGTATGAATGTCATTTTACACCCCAAAATGGCTAAGAAAGATGTATTTTACAAAACATGGCTATTTTTAATCTTTACATTTTCTAAATGGTTATTTTGTACCATTACCACTAATTAATTCGCAATTGTCCTCGATTTATGAATATAGTTTATGTTTCTAGGGTGCGGTTCGATATAATTTCATTTTGAAAATTTTACTTTTGCTAAAAAATACTGGTAAAAAAATTTGGAAGAAAAAAAGATGAATTTTGAGAGTGTGAACAGATGTAAGATGAAAAAGTAACGGTGACAATTGATTTAATTTAAAAGTAAAATAATGATTGAATATGATTGGTAGTTAGAAATGTGTGAGTGGATGAATAGTGAAATTTGTGGAAGAATGTGTAATCATGATTATTTTTCAATTCTTTTTCATGTTATATTTTGTGTTGATCATGAGTTATCAACACGGTCTTGTAGATGCTACATCGGGTGTACATATACTTAGTGGGTGAATGGATAACAAGTGTCTCACGACTTATAAGTTCATCCATATGAATAGGACACATGTCATTCATCAATCCACTAAATGTAGCACACCGAGGGTAGCATGGATAATACCCTATCAACACTATCCCAAATTCCCAATATCCAACTATAGTACAGTCTTACTGTCTTAGTGTATTTTTTTCCCCTCACTCCAGTAATAAATATAAAGTGAAAAAGACTAAGCAAAAGGAAGCAGCGGCGGTTAAAACAGGAGCAGAAAGGCTGCAACTTCAACTTACCGTTATTATTTATTTATCCTCCACAGCAGTAAATATCTTCAATATAATTAACCCTGCAACTGCGGCAGGACTAGCAATAGTAGCCAAGGGACCATTCCATGAAAATGACACTTAGCTAATTTAAGCTATCTTTCTGGGCCTCTTCATTTATTTTTATTTAATGATGTGATCAGATAAACAAGACAGAAAACTGAATGCATTGGGACTCTCTATTTTTCTTTTTCTTGATTTTTATTAATTACATCTGATAAAACTTTAATATTATCTTGTTGTATCACTTCCAACGCTCTCGAATATGTTGATGTCAGATTTTCGGTTTCATTCTCGATTTATAGGGACAAGTGGAATTCAAATTAATTAAATCTTTATTGGGTTATATATTGTTTATTTTGAAACAATCACAGTTAGTAAAATATTATGAACACTAGGGAAATAGCTCAACTGGTAAATGACTTAAGTGATTTGATGTCTGCTTTGCTGGCATTCGGAGCGTGGAAGTTCGAAATCCCTAATAATAGAGTAGACGATGATTTAGTGTGTGATATCTCAGTTTAAAACAACTCATAACCATAACTTGTATCGAGGCATACTTTTTATTTTTGAAGTGCCTCTAAAACCCAAAAATTCAAGCAAAGTCCAAATTAGGTCAGACCATGGATGGGAACAAAGCACAGGAAAAATAATAATAGTGGAAAAGAGACAAAAACCAATCAGTGAATAAAACGAGTGCACGTGGATGCAGCTCCCACACGTGCGGTCAATCGTCAGGGGCCCACGATTCCACTCCTGTCCCTTTCACTAACACACGTACGCTATAATAACTCATCTTTCAGGGTAATAAAAGATAAAACCGTATTATCGGGGGAGTTTTCTGTAAATTCAGGAATTTTCTTGGAAAGCCCAATTTTTTTTTTGGTGGGACTCGTATATTAATCGGGGTATGTTTGGTTAGCATTCCTGCAAAGTCAACTTTCCCATTTAACTTTCCCAGATTCTGCAATCAAACATTATATTCACGATCGTTTTTCTTTTACTAATACACACATTTCCCAATACATCACATCAAATTCCACTTCCCCAATCACCTCCAAAAATTTCCTCCAATCACCCCAAATCACTAAACAAACATACCCAAGACTCTGAAACTAGTTATTTTGTGAAACATCGCGAACAAATTATGTATTTCTAGATTGAGAAATGAATAAAGAATAACAATTAACATGTAACAAGTTAAAATAAATACTTTTATCGTTAGCGAAGAAATTTCATTTTGTTGTTATGCTATTTGAATCTGATTCGTGGTTAAACTGATTCATGTACGTACAATTCAATTAATATTCTAATTTCAAATTATAATAAGAAACCGATCGTGAAATCATTTGGTGTAATTATATAAGCAAAAAACATAGATGATGTATATAAATTTTGGGAATAAGTTATTTAATCTTAACCTAATAGATAATTAATTATAACCCACATATTGAGCTCATAAAGCTTCAATACTAAATCCCCATAAAGCCCGAATTCCAAATAAGCAATGCATATATATACCCTCATCCACGTCATTCAAAGTATACATTTTTTTTCCTGCTCTAGATAAGTCTTATTGACTTAGTAAGCTAAGTTTATTTAAAATATTTTATAAGATATTTTAAAAAGTTTATAAAATATTATATTCTATTTTAAGAATAAGTTATTTAGGTGTTTTGATAAAATAAGATGTTGTAGCTTTTTAAGATGTTAGCAATGACAATTCTGTAAACAAAAGTAGTCAAAATAAAATGAGATTGTTGAAATAAAATATTTTCTTGATAAAAGGTTAGGATTCTCCACTTTTTTTAAAAACAGTTTATAAAGCTGCTAAATTTAAACAGTTTGTAAGCTTTCAAACATCTTATAACATGTTTTGAACAGCTTATAAGTTCGGCTTTCCTAATAGTCTGTACACATAAGTAATATTCATAGGTGTTAAAGGGAAATAAATTTGATGTCAAATATTACAGATTGACACAGCAACAGTAAGAACAGCTTAGCATATGAGCATGTGTACAATTGGGCATCTACTAGATGCACCAAAAAAAATACAATCACATTGATTAAATCATGCCCATGCCTCGTATGCTTTTCAAGAAATAAATAACATTTGAAGTAATAAAATTGAGGATAGAGAAGAGTATATGTATATCATTGGCAATCATCTCAGATTGGGATAGTTATTTAAATTGATGTGATGACCAATTAGGTAAGGACGCGAAAATTGAAACCCAAACAAGATGGCAAATCCCATTAATTACTCGTCCGGACCCACCAAGAAGGAAGGCAAGAGACCAATCAATCTCTTGTATCAAAGATTTCTACACTACGTCTATTCTTGTTAATAGGAAGGGAATCTTTTGACCATAACTGTGTGATTTTGACTAAATTCTAAATTTTTAGAATTCAGATTTTCAGTTTTTCCTTTTTCTTTAGAATGATTCATTAGTAAATTCACATCTAATGTAGATTTATCTTTTTAAATTATTATACTAATTAAACCACGAACTTGTAGCTCATGTGGTATTGTTCAACCTTTATAAAGGTGTTAATCAGTGCTCGAACTCTGTATATTTCAATTTCTTTGAAATTTATCTCATCCCCTACAACCAGTACACTTAACTCGTTAAAAAAAATTATTATACTAATCAAGTTTAACGATCTTTTGTTATCTTTTTTTTAACTCGTTCACTAGTAAATTAATAAGAGTTTTGCAATCATGAGAGTACAACTTACACAAAGTCAATAAATATTTCGATTAAGATACCAAAATAATGGCACCAAATTACCTACAAATAAAGAAAAAATATCAAAAGTAACTTAATGTTGACGTAACATCATCTATCTTTTTTTTTATAGCTTTAACTTTATTTGGAAATTTCGTTGTCAAGCTTCTCTCCAATCTTAATGTATCGTACCATATTTCTGTCTCCAATTTCTTTCATTGTTATGAATCTAAGGGTGTAATAATTAACTGTTGAGCATTTTTCATTTTAATCGAGCAAAAATTATGTTTGAGATTGATTTGATTATTAATTATATCAGTAAACGAGCTTTTAACCGAGCTCAAATAGTTTGATATCTTTACACATATTTTATTCTTTTTTTACTAATCGAGTCGAGCTAGAGTCGAACTTTATATCTTATTGAACGGAAAAGTGTTCAAGTTTGGTTCATTATGTTAACAAACTAAACTCAAACGAGTTTTTAATGATCAATCTTGAATCGAGTATGGAGTAGGTTGGTAAGTTTTTCAACCCTATCAGTATCAAATCCCGCTAGTACTTGAATAAAATGGGATGAGAAAATGGGATGTGACGGAGATTCCTCGCTTCGCTATAAGTATAACCGAGGATGGGACAGGATGATATTTATATCCTATCCCGTATAAATAAAACAGAGATTCCACATCCTCATTATATATATATATATATATATATATATATATATATATATATTATTAATATTAATTCTATTTATAATGTTTTGTTTTATTAATTCTAAAAGCTAAACCCTTAAGTCATTCTAATTTTTACTTGGTCTCTCATTATTTTTACAAATTAGGGATTTATGTTATTTTTATTTACTTTAGTTATTGGTTATTTAAAGTAATTTATTTTACAGATCTTTTATCAATAAATACAAAATGGGGAATTGATTTCCTGCAGGGACCCCATTTTTCGGATGGAGATTCCTTGTCCCGTCTCAGTTACCCAAAACAAGAATGGTACTTGGATGGATTCGGGGACGATGCTAGTATGTCCAAACCCTAGATAAAGTAGGAGAGAACACATGCATTCATATGAGATCAAGCATTACGAGAGAACACATGCACTCATATACATAAGTGACACAAATTAAAATTAAAATTTTAAAATACGTGCCTTGAAAATAACTATGGTCTAATAAAGACAGCAAGCACAAATAGAGAGGATTATAAATTTGGTAGAGTAAGCATCACTTGGATATATCCAGAAATGCATTGTTTATAATTTTTATATATATGAAAAACATTATTTTAATGTAAAATGCAATTAATAAGAGATGGGAGAAAGAAATGGTTGCAATAATTTGAAAGGGAGAAAAATAATGGTGGGGAGAGGAAAAGCCAACTTTAGCAGAAAAGAACAAAATGGAGGCCCTCGTGCACCTCTGGAGTTTTGATTGTATATCACACATTTAATGAAGCAGAAACGTCTCCAGTTAAGCTCTGCATGTGTGCGTGTGGGTGGACATTCCTATCTCTCTCTCTCAAACCTCTTTCTCTCTCTACATTATTAATGTTTTTATGCAACCTTTTTGCAGCTTATTGTATGCATCCTTTCTGTAGTTTACGTGCACATCTTTTTGATCCACCTGTGTGCTACCCCCTTCATACATCGCCATCTTTTCCTTCTGCCCCACTAAATTTTTACGAAATATTTTTTTGATAAATATTTTTCGGGTTTTTTCTCCCTAATTTAGTAATTTGTATTCTTGTCGGCAATATATATCTTTTTGCTGTTTCATTAAAACGACTAATTATGAGTGACGTCATAAAATTGAAATATTACACGAACACTGTACCCACTAAATTATTTTAGTCAAATTACTAGGCCCCATCTCTCTCTATATATATAGACATTAATTTTTAGTTTTAAATTTAAAATGAATAATTAACTCTTAGCTATATTTTGGTTTAGGTCCATTTTAATATTTTTTTTAGTTTTGATTCATTTTAAGAATTTAAGTCAAGGAACAAGTATGTTTCATTTTAATTTAATAGGTTTTAATATCATTTTAAAAGCATTGGTATATAATTTTCAGATTTCGTTTTTCTACTTATTTATCTTTTTTCTAGTTGTTTCAAGATGTATGAATGAATCAATTTCTCAGTCCAATAACTAAAATATTTTTTTAAAAAAAAGTTACATAATAATATTCCATGCAAGTGCAAAGCATGGAATCACATTGACCTAACCACGAACCCGATCCAAAGTTAAGAAACTCGAATCCGATAAACCCGAACACAAAAATGACTAATACGAATCTAGCACGATGTTACCAATTTGTCCAAAATGTAGCTATTTTATATTTCAATTAATTTTTGATGTACTTTAATCATAAACGTAATTAACCCGAAACCAAACACGAATCCGACTTGATGACTCGGATTGTCACCTCTAATCCAAACACATTATGACTAAACCTAACCATAATCATTTATTAAACGTGATTATAATTATTTGTTTAATAATTGGTAATGATAATTAAATCTTCAGCCAATCATAAAACAAGTACAAATTCATCCTCTTGCCAAGTTTCTAAAATAATTAGGCTTGAAATTGTATTAAAACTATGGTATGGACCAGTGTTCTAAAAACTGTTAGGTAGGCGCTGGCAACGGAGGCGGAACACGAGCGGGAGTTAGGCGAAACTGTCGGAAAAAATAATGTAGCGGACAAGAAATTTAGTCTTGGCGGAGACTTAAATCGAGTTTGCAAAGAGATTTTAGAGCGTGGTATGGACCATGGACCATGGAGCACTAGTTAGGAGTTAGGACAGCTTGCAAAAATAAAAAAGAATACCCAACATAGGCATAAACGTAATTCTGAGTAACACTTACCTTGAAAAAGGGGGATGATTAGCAAATTTCTTTGAAATGTAAAAGTTGCACTGTGTCAGTTGCGTCAAATCCCTTTCAAGGATCTCCCCAAGGATCCACACTTCTCTTCAAGTCATTTTCCAACCTACCTTTTGTGCCACATTATGACAAGCCGTCATCATCAGCCTCAAAGTCAATAAACAAAATGAGAGGAGAACAGATAATTGAAAATTACAAGACAAATCCTGTTGTTAGGAGTATATATTACAAATTCATGGCAATATAATCTCACCTACTGATGAGACTAGTCAAGCATGTACGCTTTTGTGTACGGCACCACAATTTGCATGGTCTATATTGCTCTAATCAAACGTATATAACAACCAGACCATATCTTTCTAACATTTGTATTTTCCTTTTTTATTTATTCATGGGTTAATTACGTAAAATACCCTTGAGGTTCGACCTAATTACACAAAATTCCAGCTAACTTTCAAAATTACAAGAAAATACCCTCAAGGTTTTATTTTGTCTAACGTTTACCTCTCTGTTATTAACATTGAATCAAACATTTGGAGTACTTTTTGTAATTTTGAGAGTTAGCTGAGTTTTTTTGCAATAAGATCAAACCTTACTGGTACTTTTTGTAATTACTTTTTTATTTAAAGGATGGTTTTTTTCCCTCTTAAAGGAAAGTGTATTGAAAACGCAAATGCAAATATAGTACAACAGAAGCCGAGTCTACTGACTTAAGATACCTTTCAGTGACCGAAGAAACCAAAGGGGACGCGAGAGTACCACTCTAAAAGTTGGACTCGAAAGGTCAAACAAAGTCCCATGATCGAGTGGCAAATGCGACCCACGAACGTGAGAGCTAGAACAAGAGAGCCACAATCTCGAATTGTACACAAGAAAATATGATATAGTGCTCAAATCACCAAAATGTAGACCTACATCTCTGGCAACGAATCTATCAGCAAGTAGAACCATGTTGCATGGAGCATATGGCTTAATTCAGTCAAAGCAGTCAAACCAAGCATTATTATTAAGCATAAAAAAATATCTGACATTAGTACCAATTATCAAGGAATTTCAGTAGTATAAAACTAGTGAAGAAAGGTCTGAGTACAGCAGGACTGAAACTGATCAGTCTCTCCACATGGGGTAGAACTGGAATTAGAATGTCCTTTAGTATACATGTGTGAATCAAGAAACACAAATCTAGGGTCATTTCAAATAGGTTGATTTGATTAGCATAAATTTAAGTTTTTATCCTATTCTGCCACAAGAATCCAATTATAAATCATGCTTAGTGGATTTCCATTAGCTAGCAGAAAAGAAAAAAAGGGTTATTTCCTCTGTATTTTTTTATAGTCTTCACCCCCTGTGCACAAGGCTCCAAAAAGTCACTATTTTTTTTACATGTGATGAAGATTAGAAAAAAAAAAAAAAAAATATGGGGAACTAACTATTGGATAACAAGATAGGAAAATTTAAATTGAAAACAGTCCAAAAAGTCAAATTTCACGGGAGAAGTTACTAGGAATTACACAAGCCTACGGTTTCAAGTTTCAGTCTAATAATAGGATAGAGACTGTGACTTCTAAATTCTATTTTTCATTTTTTTTATAATCAAGATATGGACCTAACTAATCTTGGGCGCATTAGTCTTAGGAGAACCTTGCTTGGCCCGTGATATAAATCGAGGGATGTGCCCGAGCAACAGGTTTCTAAGGGAGAGAGCCAACATGATTCGCCTCTCAGAATATACTCCCACAATTTTTCAGTGAAAATCTGCTCCACACAGAATTCGAACCTGCATCGCCAGAGGAATGCACCCCACAAAAACAAAACAAAACAAAACACTCTCACCAATTCAATAACCAAGAACATGTCTCTAGTGACTTTTGTTATTTCATGGATATAACTCTCTCTGTCACACACACACACACACACACACACACACACGCATTCACTAACCAAGAACATGTCCTCAAGTTACTTTTGTAGTTTCATGTACAGATCTATTTGACAGACATGTGAACCCCTTAGTCTCAGTGCTTTGCTTCTAACGGGGTGGCGTCCATGTGCTCTTCTACTACCTATAATTCTAACATCAGTCAAAGGCAGTTTTTTTTCTTTCTCTACAATGCTTTTAACAAAAGATTAATAAATAACCAAATGATTAAGAATGACAGCTACAAATGGGATTAATTAAAAATCTATCTAGAGCCATATAAAGTAATTTATTCCAATTCAACAGTCTAGTAAACCAGTAAAATGAATGTTCTTGGCATATATATTAAAAAAAAACCAAGATTTTGCAAATTAATTTATTTATTGGGCATTTATTTTTCCTTCAGGTTCTAAGTCTACTTCCTACCTTTCTAGTGTGCATGATTTTGGCGTATTAGGCCTATATCCTCCCCCCACCACCCACCACCCCTATCTCTATCTCTCTTCATACTGATTTCATCAGGTCTATATAAACACCCGCACGAACTCATGAACAGCCAATACAAACTACAGCAAAACCCATTCCTTTCACAGCTCTCTCTTTCCCCCCTTCTCTCTCTCTCTCTAATAGTTGGAGCTTTTAGGGAGAATCAATGGCTGGCTTAGCTGTCATTCTAGGGGTATTTTGGGGCCTCTGCGTTTTCAGTATTGCTTTACTGAGATGGAATGAGGTCAGGTACAGGAAGAAAGGGTTGCCCCCTGGTACCATGGGGTGGCCAGTTTTTGGAGAAACTACTGAGTTTCTAAAACAAGGTCCAGCTTTCATGAAAAACCAGAGATCAAGGTGTCTATTTATTTCAATTTTTCAAAATTGAGACTTACATATTTTCTATGTCGAATTTAATCTTCCAAAATATATTGACCAACCTATCTGGTAGGAAATATACCTGTCAATCAATAGATAAATGCATTAACTTAAATAATGCATGTTAAAGTGCATGATCTATTGTTTTGATTAAAATTGAAGATTCTTGACTAACCATTTCTATATCTGTCTTATAATCATCTAACTAATTTTTCTCCTACTTTTGTTGTCATAATTACAGGTTTGGGAATTTTTTCAAATCCCACATACTGGGATGTCCTACAATAGTTTCAATGGATCCAGAGCTAAACAGATATATCCTGGTGAATGAAGCAAAAGGCCTTGTCCCTGGTTATCCACAATCTATGTTAGACATTTTAGGAAAATGCAACATTGCAGCTGTCCATGGTTCTGCTCACAAGTACATGAGAGGGGCATTGCTTGCTCTTATCAGCCCTACCATGATTAAAGATCAACTCTTGCCGAAAATCGACGATTTCATGAGATCCCATCTCAGCGATTGGGATAGTAAAATTGTCGACATTCAAGAGAAAACAAAAGAGGTTTGTTTGTTCTGGAAATCTAGATCTAATCAAATGAATCATAAGAGTCTGATATATTTATATTCTTACTACTCTGTTCTGATACAACATGACTCTGTTATTTACAGATGGCGTTTCTATCATCACTGAGACAAATAGCAAGCAATGAAGCTAGCTCAATATCTCAAGAATTCATGCCTGAATTCTTTAAACTAGTATTGGGAACTCTTTCACTGCCTATAAACCTTCCCAACACAAATTATCATCGCGGATTTCAGGTAAATTTCTTCCCAGTTCTTTTGTATTGTTTGACAATTCAAATAACTCCGGGGTATACTAAAAAACTTTAAATTCATAACAGGCAAGACAGAACATTACAAGTTTGTTGAGAAAACTAATAGAAGAACGAAGAGCTTCCGGAGAAAATCTACACGACATGCTTGGTGTTCTAGTAGGCAAAGAGAATAAATATAAGCTAAGTGATGAGGAGATGATTGACTTGATCATCACAATCTTGTATTCTGGATATGAAACTGTGTCAACTACTTCTATGATGGCTGTCAAGTATCTTCATGATCATCCAAAAGTGCTTGAAGAATTGAGGGTAAGTTGAAATTTCAGTTATGAAAGTATGTCTATGTTTTAAGTGGAAATTGGAATATGTTTATGTTTCACTACTGAATACTTCTTATTATGTATTTACAGAAAGAACATATGGCAATAAGTGCAAGAAAAAGGCCTGAGGATCCTATTGATTACAATGACTACAAATCAATGCGCTTTACACGTGCGGTAAGTATTGCTAGCTTTCTCTTCAAATATTTACTGTGGTAAAAATTTTAAGCTTATGGACATCAGCTTATACTTATTGCAGGTCATATATGAGACATCAAGACTAGCTACAATAGTGAATGGAGTTCTGAGAAAAACAACTAGAGATATGGAAATAAATGGTGTGCACAATCTCTTTTGATTGATTATATATTCCTTTATGCTTCAAGGAATAGTAATTAAATTATTTGCCATTTTTTAAGACTTCCCACTTCACACAATAAATGAATCACATAAAAGCAGCAGTTGCATATACAAGCAATCATAGACTAAGATATCATCTTTATATATGGACCCTACCCTATCATGATCCACATGGGAAACCTACCATTCTAACCCAAGACATTCCATTGATGACCCATCTTTTGTCTAAAGGAATTATTTTGTCTATTGGATAAGAGAGGAGGGAGATGCTTGTCCTTCCAATCAGAAACTTAGATTATTCCTTTGTCAAATCGAAGTGCTAAAAACGTTAAATGCAATCTAATTTTCCATATTCAGTCTAATCTAGTGTGATTACTTATCATTTGCTTATATAATTTTTCAGGATATGTCATTCCCAAAGGATGGAGGATATATGTGTACACCAGGGAGGTCAATTACGATCCACGCCTTTATCCTGATCCATTAACCTTCAATCCATGGAGATGGCTGGTTCGTATTCTTTTCACTTAAATAAACATTTCCCACATCTCACAAATTACAGTCATTCATTCCCAACCAAAACAGCTAATAACCTCAATATTGTTACTAATTGCAGGAAAAAGGCCTAGAAAATCAACACCATTTCTTGATTTTCGGAGGAGGCACAAGACAATGCCCTGGAAAGGAACTCGGACTGGCCGAGATCTCTACGTTCCTTCATTATTTTGTGACTAAATACAAATGGGAAGTAGGGGGAGACAAGCTAATGAAATTTCCAAGGGTTGAAGCACCTAACGGACTCCGTATTAGGGTTTCAGCTCACTAACCACCCAAAGAACAATGTACAGAGAAAAAAAAATTAACACGGTAGATCAGAGTAGCTTTTTTGGATGTACAAAAAAAAAAATCAGCTAACACATGCATTCGAGAATTTACACCAACTTTGCCAGGGTACCAATAATTTGCCATGTACATATACATCCAAAACGGAAAAAGAAAAAGGAAGCAATTATTTGCCACAATGAAACTTTATCAATCAAAGGTGATGAACATGGGCTTTTGTTCTGTTCTTTTGGAATATTTAATCCGATCAATATTATTTAACAGATCATTATAATGGCAATTAAATGAATTACAAATGAAAATCTCACTTCAAAAGGAAAAGTACTAAACATTAAATAAACAATTGAACAGTAGGGCATAAGGATTGGGTTTTCCTTTACCAATCATTATTGCGGTAGCTGGCTTCGTCTTGAGATGCTGAGCAAGTGCCTAAGGCCTACACAAGGTTTAATCAGTTTGGTAAATCGCTGTTGTTCTTCTTCTGTCCCTTCTTTCGTGTTGATACTATCTTCCGCCATTAACGAATCTCTGCTAATCTTCGCGGCTTAAAAATTTTAGGCGGGATATCGACTCGCTGATGTTCTGGCTATTTTGAGGCTTGAGCTGATAAGAGACCAAAATATAAAAGGACTTTAGGCGGATCCAGTCCCCCAACCCCTCCCTGGCAATGGGCTTTTGCAAAAATATTAGTCGGGTTGGGTCGGTTTTGCCCGGGCCGTGAAAATGACTGGTTCAGCCCATGCATACACTTCATGCCCAAAATTCGGGCCGATCCAAAAAAGGTGAATCAACTCAGCCCGTTGGGTGGCCCGACTTTTCCGGGCCTAAAAATACCCGACCCAAACTTCAACCAAGGCTTGGTTTTGTCACCTCTACCCTTCCAAATTTCCAATCCTTGTTAATTTCTCTTATTTATTTTTCAACAAGTTTTATTTTTTTATATATTGCTATCTTCATTTATTTTATTTTTTATAATGAAATAAATTATAAATTAAGAAATAAATTAATTTGACAGTTTGCTATTTAGAACTAAATATAACTACTCTGGCCACTTCAATTACATTTTTGTGCATGAACAAGAGTGGAGTTAGTAATAAATTTGGTGTGCACCGATACACTAAAACGAGGTGGGTCAAATAAAAAATTATATAAATTATAATTAAAAAAATTAAAAAAGATTTCTAGTATAATTTTGTTTTTAGAAAATGCCCCTCCTCCCTCCGCCCTTGTGCATGAAAATCTTATATTGGAAAATCTAAAACCTTGAGTTTTGGAAATTATATTATCAAATTTAGTTGAATTTTGATTACTCGAAAAGTGTATTTATTTGCTTTTTGATAGTTTACAAATGAAATAACTTATTTCAATAATCTAGTGGGAATATAAAACTCATACATGTGTCGGGGTTCGATTCCACCTAGTTGATTAGCACCTTCCCTTCCTAGGATTTGTATTTTTAAAAAAATCCAACAATGTAATCTCTTTTAAATGTGAAATAAAGTAATCTAAAATCTCTTTTAATGAACATGCATGCATATGAATAGAGTTGAATCGAATTTTTGCCTCTTGAGTATTTTATTTCTTATATTAAGTACAATTACAATAAATCAAATGATATAAATTAAAAACTCTTTAAACATCAACTAAATATTAAAAACAGAAGTTGTAGTGGAATTTGAACAATTGCATAATTTATTGGATTCAATTACAAAAACACCATTCAGACTGTAATTGGGCCTAACATCAGATGTGTGGATTAATTAAGCTATCAAGTATCAAAAATAATTTTGCATAAATATTTCTTTGGTTCGAATTTCGAAATATAAGCCCTAAAACCATACAATCACACACTATATAAAAAAAAACTGGTTTACCTACATAAAAATCAGAGGTAAATGTTAAGAAAATTGTAAAGTGTAGGTAAAATCATTGTAGGTAAAATATTTACCTCTGAGAATCTAAAATCATTGGTAAATACGTCATGGAAAATCTGTCGGTAATTGAAAAATTGTCGTAATCATCGGTAATTTGTTGGTATAATTTGGGGAAAATGATATTTTTTATTTTGTAGGTATTCTGTAGGTAATTGTAAAATTTAGTGACAAAATTATTTCTATCGGTAAATTCTGTCGGTAAACTGGAATTTTCTGTAAGTCCAAGCGGCTACGATAATCTAGAGGGGGGGTGAATAGATTATCTCCATCTTTTCGATTTATCCCTCTTTTTTGAATTGAATGCTCAAAGACAAATATAAAGGTGCGGAATGTAAGCAACACGCGTCGATTTAAAGAGGTTCAACCCACCTAGGGCCTAATCCTCTACCACCCCAAGATATCCTCAGGGATGGATTTCGAAAGAGAAAAAGATTTTATTAATAATTACCAAAATTATTACAACAAAATCTTACACCAACACCTTGAAGAGCACCACACTCTTCTTCAACACCACCTTTGAGATTATCACAATCTCACTTGAAGATTACCACAATCTCCAAACGGCACCTTGTGAAGATTACCACAATCTTCACCCTTGAAGAGCACCACACTCTTCAACACCTCAACAAGAAGATTACCACAATCTCCTTACACCTAACACATAGTTCACCCAAGTGTGTTCTTACCCACGAACACTCACAAGGATATCTTGTGTTTGAATGACGACCACAAATTCAAGATTACAACTCGATAATTGATAATACAATAGAGTGCAAGTGTAATCAAGAATAGCCTAGACCTCAAGATGTGAAAGTGAATAGCTAGGCAAATTACAACAAGAAATAAGACAATGTAAGAACAAGTGTATTCTTGAGTGTATCTTGTTGTGTTGTAGTTTTCTCTCTTGTTATATTGCTTCAATTCTTCCTCTATTTATAGGAGATGATTGATACTTGATAGGCTCCTCTTGGAATCTGATTTCTACAAAAAAATGCAATTAAAATCAAGATTATAGCTGTTAGAAATCAATCCCACAATTTAGGGAAAAGTTGTCTCTTTGCTACAACGGTTAGAATTTTTTGTCAAACATTAGAGGCGTGATGTCGCATTTAAAATAGACTTTGAAAAATCGTATCAACATTTACACAGGGCGACCGGTCGACGTAGGGTTCGACCGGTCGTCCCTTACTTCAACCGGTCGCACAACTTAAAAAAACGAAGGGCAAATGTTTTGTTTCAATTTGCTCCCGTCTGCACGGCCGCCCAAGCGGGGTCGATCGGTCGACGCCACACGGTTGCCCTATAGGGCGACCGATTGCCACTGACCATTTTCGCAAACATGAAGTTTTCTGTTTTTCTCAACTTTCGATCACGGGTTGCCCTATACGGCGACGGTTGACCTCAAAACAAAAGTGTTGTCCAATTTTATATCGAAAATAGACTTCAAGAAATACTCCAAAAATAGTGAAAACATTTTTAGACCGATCGGGAGTATTAGGACAACATTTAGAAACATTGTTTTTGTGTAAAAACACATTAACACAAAATCATCAAAAGTGTTGTCCAATTTATATCGAAAATAAACTTGAAGAAATACTCCGGAAAATATTAAAACCATTTTAAATCATTTAGGAGTATTTGGACAACCTTTAAAAACATTGTTTTGGTATAAAAACAAAATCATCAAAATCATGATAAAATCATTTATCAAACAATCTCCCCTTTTTGATGATTACAAACCAAAACAATTTTAACGAGGTCGATTTTGAAAACAAAACATTTTTACCGGTAAAAATGAACTTTCCGTTAATGAGCGACAACATTCCACGCAATATAATCACAATGATGGGAGTAGAGATATTCAAACACATATAGCAAATGCTCCCCCTATCAACATGCACAACAAGAGTTATATAGAAGCAACTTAAACATAAGCTAAAATATTAGCTTTTCGATATTGAGCTTAAGTAAAAACTTAAAAGCTCCCCCTGTCAAAGATACATCATTAGAACCGTATATAGGTCCATACTACAACCAATGGACCATGATTCATACATAACCATAATGCACCAAGTGGACTAAATATGATCCACAACTTATGGCTTTATGAAGCCATAGCTTATAGCTTCTTTTCGTTAAGCTTATCTTAGCTTTTATGAGCTAATGAGCTTATAACCTGTTTCTCCCCCTTTGGAATCATCAAAAAGAATGTTAGCACGATAAATACATCATATATTCTTATCAAAGTGCACAAGTAAACCGATGTATCGAGCCATTTGAACATTGAAGCTTTTAAACCACATAGAAGAGTCGAATCATACGACTTGTAGAAGCTTATGAAAAAACATTTGATTTGCAAAAAAATGATCTCTATAAATATATGAGACTTTTGAAATCGAGAGAGTCATGTAGGTGATGAATTTTTCATTGAAACATTTTACCGAACACTTGGTGGGCGTCAAAAATAGAAAAAGTTATATATAGTCCTTATAAATGAAATCAAGCCAAGATTTTCATCACCAAATACAATTTAACAAATATCATTCATCAACAATCAATAAGCTCATCACAAACATATATGAATCTCATCAAGAAAAATACATATAAGCCACAGGCTCAAGGGTTCAACCCAATTGAGCTAAAGATAGTGAAATTCTTACCATTCAATCGGTAAAGACGAGCAATGATGATGATAGTCGAGCTAGATAATCCCCAAAATATATAATTCATGCATCAAAACTCATTTGAAGTGAATTGTGTGTGAAATTTGCAAAGGGGACGAAAAATGGCCAAAAGAAGTTAAACTTGCGAATCTTTGAAGACAGAACCATTTAAATCCAAGATTTTGCTTAGGCGGCCGATCGTGGTTGAGGGCGACGTCGAGGAGGTTGAGGCGACCGGTTGCCTCAACCCTTTCACCCATTGTCTCTCGGTTTTCCAAAATCAATTTTCAACCAAAAATCCGATTTTTCGCCCCTAAGTTTTAAAACCATGCAAAATGCAAAACATAGACCTTATTCAATATACATTATGTCATGATCAAGCTCGAAATGAGGTAAAATACTCGGCGGTTAACGATCAAAAAGTCCGCGAGTTATCCTTGAGACGGAATTAAACACATCTCAAGTTTTTGTTAAAAATCACAATCCCTTAAAAAATATATCGAATCTCAATATGTTAAGTTCGATTATGACAAACCAAATTTTTAATACGAATAACCGTATAATAGATACCAAACTTGTTATCCCAAAAAAATAAGAACGTTTTAAAGCTTTGGATACAACAAGTCATAAGAAGAAGTGCCTTTCAAATATTTGAAAATTTCTTTTAATGGCACTTTAATGAGATTCGTTGGGATAATTTTTTGAAGTCGAGCATATAGACATAAGGCATATCGAATGTCGAGTCTATAGGAATAATACAAGAAAACATACCTCGAATTTGTTTGTTGGCCGATATGCCTTTCTCAACCTTTGTCAATCTTTAGCCATAGAGGTTGAGATGGTTCTTCTTCCTTCAATGCCTAACTCCTTCAAGAGTTCTTATATAACCATCTTCTTGGCATTGAATAATTTGTAGTCCAAGCAAGAAATTGAGCTCCCCCATCATTCTCATCTCAAGCTCACCTAGTATCAACTTAGAAAACATATCTTGCACAAATATTCATTAGTAGCACCATAAATATTATCAACAAAAATTTGCACAAGTAAACAACCTTGCCCTTTTTCAAAACAAGAAGTGTAGTATCAACTTTACCTTTTGTAAAATCATTTTGCAAAAATAGCTAAGTCTATCAATTGTACAAGGCCTTTTATAAAAATCATTTGGCCTAAAATTTTAGACTCCGATAGACTTATATTTGAATAAAACCATTTAGAAAGTTGGATTTAACATCCATTTGGTAAAGCTTGAAATTTTCTTTAAAACAAGAATGGGCAAGTAAAATGCAAATAGCTACTAAATGTGCTATGAGTGCAAATGTTACAACAAAATTAATTACCTTCTTCTTGAAAATACCTTCGAGCTACTAACCTCGCCTTAGTTCGACCAATGTTGCCTTGGTCATCGAGTTTGTTCCGGAATACCCTTTTTGTCTTCTTCATCACTATCATCATAGGCCATCCAATTGATCTAAGGTGTTCATAATAGAACATTTACATCCAAATATTTTGAGGAGTACTTCATTTCTCATCTACACAACTTAACAAACTCATTACCGGCATCGCTTATATAAGCAAGAAAAAATAGTCCAAGTGTAAAAACATGCCTCAATCATCAATCACAAAAATATCTTGCATAAGAGCATAGTAGAAATAGACACTATATATATAGACCATGAAGCAATAAACACATACTATGCATTTAGAAGATCATCAAGAATCTAATAAATTATGCAAGTTCAAATAAGCTTAAGAAAGCTACAAAAGGTCTCTTTTGAAATTTGAAAATCCGAAAGCATATAGTTGAGACCTTATTTAAAAGAAGTATTTGAACAAAAGTTGACAAAGCAAATATGTATAATCAAATATCGAATAGTGCCTTAAAAAAAAACTAAAAATCCTTTTAATGGCATTTGTATGAAATACTATGAAAAACAAGCACATAGGCACATGGCAATACATATATCGAGTCTATAAGAGTAAGAATAACACAAGTAAACGTACCTCGATAATTTATGCCTTTCTTGACAAATAATGACGTAAATGGCCATTTGTGAAAATATGTAAATCCTACACAATTCTTAAAACAAATCTAGCACAAATCATAATGATAGAAGTGTAGGCTAAGAGATATCACAAGTAAGCTCATGCCATAAAAATCCATAAGAGATGATCATACACTTTAGTCTACAAAAATGCACAAGAGTTTTAAAAACATCATATAAGGTCTTCTTTCAAAAATTTTAACAATACAAATAAGTTTTGAAGACCTTAATTTAAAATTTAAATACATGAAAACTCATTTTGCAATTAAGACACAAATAAAAACATGCATAGAAATAAGATAAAATGCATATTTAAATGGGGAGATACGGATTACCAATTACGCCATTTCCATGGGTTGTGCCGTTCCCATTGTTGATGATATCTTCCCTTTGAGAAGTCACTTTGTTGATGATGACTTCTTTGATTACTCCATTTCCAAGGTTTGTTGCCTTCCCATTGTTGAAAGTCTCTTCTTCTTTGAAAATCATCTTGTTGATGATGTCTTTGCCATTTCCAAGGATTGTGTTCTTCCCATTTTTGATTATATCCTTTTCTTGGAAATTGGCTTTGTCGAAAATAGTTTCTCCTTCTTTGATCAAATGAAACGGTCATTTGATGTCTTCTTGGCGGTATAAATTTTCTTCGTTCATTATTTCGCCGGGTACCTAATATGACATTGTTTTGTGGTACCCTCATGTGTTTGGGTCCTTTGGGATTAGTCTTGAGACTTTTAGGTCTCCAACAATAATTAGAGCTATTTTTAGCCCGACAAGTATTTACCGTATGACCTTTTTTACCGCAATAAAAACAAGTAATGATTCTATGAGCATAATGACCAATATGCATAGTGACTTGATCCTGATTAACAACATTAGGCTTATGATCAAGTCCTTTATCACAATTATGAATATCAACAATATTGGACATTTTATTGGTACTTAAGTTGGATTTTAATAAATCCTTTTTCATGCAATCAATATTCTCAACAAGAGTACTATTTTCTTTCTCAAGGTTTCTAACCTTATCAAGAGTGGTGGTGTGAGCACATGATAATGATTCATAAGAAGTAAATAAACTATCCTTATCATTTTTCAAAACAATGAATTCCTTTTTCAAATTTTTGTATTTAACAAGTAAGTTTTGGAATTCATCTTGTAGCTCATCATAATCATTTTGCAAATCACTATATACATTTTGCAATTCATTGTCATAAGAAGTAGAGGGTTTAGAACTTACCTCGTTTTCTTCGATGCCCATGAGGCATTGTTCAACTTGTTCATCATGGGAAGTTGTAGAAGGCATCCCATGTTGTTGGATTTGATGTTGTATCCATTTGTGAAGTAGATGCTTTTGAGTTGCTCCTTTCATTTGCATATACTTCATAGATGGCTTCTAATTTTGCCATACTTCATGTGCCGATCGAATACCTATAACATGATCAAATTCCAAAGTGGTAAGTGAACAATGTAAAATATTAAGAGCTTTACCATTTAAGGAGATGATTTTCTTCTCTTCATCATTAAGCTTTTGAAGCCTTTTGAGGTGTGTGGTGTATCTTTCATCGGAATGGATTCTCCATTGATGACGGTGTTCCAAATATCGAACCCGAACCTTGTAAATAGCATTCCATTCTTTCTTTCCAAAATATAAAATTTTTGGAATCAAACCGAGGTGGCTTGGTGGTGGAGTGCTTGGAAAGTTGAGCTTCGTTCGTAGCCGACGATCGTTTCTCTTCTTTCACTCGCGATGTGAAACGAGCTTGCCAAATAGTTTGGCTCGATACCACTTGTAAGTCAAGCGACTACGATAATCTAGAGGGTGAATAGATTATCTCCATCTTTTCGATTTATCCCTATTTTTTGAATTGAATGCTCAAAGACAAATATAAAGGTGCGGAATGTAAGCAACACGCGTCGATTTAAAGAGGTTCAACCCACCTTTTAGGCCTAATCCTCTACCACCCCAATATCCTCAGGATGGATTTGAAAAGAGAAAAAGATTTTATTAATAATTACCAAAATTATTACAACAAAATCTTACACCAACACCTTGAAGAGCACCACTCTTCTTCAACACCACCTTTGAGATTATCACAATCTCACTTGAAGATTACCACAATCTCCAAGCGGCACCTTGTGAAGATTACCACAATCTTCACCCTTGAAGAAACACCACACTCTTCAACACCTCAACAAGAAGATTACCACAATCTCCTTACACCTAACACCTAGTTCACCCAAGTGTGTTCTTACCACAAGAACACTCACAAGGATATCTTGTGTTTGAATGAC
Source organism: Rehmannia glutinosa (assembly GCA_016081115.2). Lineage (NCBI taxonomy): Eukaryota > Viridiplantae > Streptophyta > Magnoliopsida > Lamiales > Orobanchaceae > Rehmannia > Rehmannia glutinosa. Next base: position 14,319,899 of record CM071929.1, on the reverse strand, counting down.
GACCACAAATTCAAGATTACAACTCGATAATTGATAATACAATAGAGTGCAAGTGTAATCAAGAATAGCCTAGACCTCAAGATGTGAAAGTGAATAGCTAGGCAAATTACAACAAGAAATAAGACAATGTAAGAACAAGTGTATTCTTGAGTGTATCTTGTTGTGTTGTAGTTTTCTCTCTTGTTATATTGCTTCAATTCTTCCTCTATTTATAGGAGATGATTGATACTTGATAGGCTCATCTTGGAATCGATTTCTACAAAAAATGCAATTAAAATCAAGATTATAGCTGTTAGAAATCAATCCCACAATTTAGGGAAAAGTTGTCTGTTTGCACGCGGTTAGAATTTTTTGTCAAACATTAGAGGCGGCCGTGCATTTAAATAGACTTTGAAAAATCGTATCAACATTTACAGGCGGCCGGTCGACGTAGGGTTCGGCCGGTCGTCCGCCTTACTTCAACCGTCGCACAACTTAAAAAAACGAAGGGCAAATGTTACGTTTCAATTTGCTCCCAGTCTGCGGCCGCCTGAGGGTCGATCGGTCGACGCCCACCGGTTGCCCATAGGGCGACCGGTTGCCCTGACCATTTTACTCGCAAACATGAAGTTTTCTGTTTTCTCAACTTTCAGTGCGGGTTTCCCTATATCTGGCGGCCAGGTTGACCTCAAAACAAAGTGTTGTCCAATTTTATATCAAAAATAGACTTCAAGAAATACTCAGAAAAATAGTGAAAACATTTTAGACCGATCGGGAGTATTAGGACAACATTTAGAAACATTGTTTTTGTGTAAAAACACATTAACACAAAATCATCAAAAGTGTTGTCCAATTTATATCGAAAATAAACTTGAAGAAATACTCCGAAAAATATTAAAACCATTTTAAATCATTTAGGAGTATTTGGACAACCTTTAAAAACATTGTTTTGGTATAAAAACAAAATCATCAAAATCATGATAAAATCATTTATCAAACATTTTCTTGTAGTGACAATCCCCTTTTATAAAAGAATGGTTTCATATGAAAAATACATTAAATTATTTTCATACTTACCTCGGGATTGATTGTTAAAAAAATTTGTGTTGAGTTTGATGTTTAAAAATAAATTAGGCTTGTTCGATTTTTTTTTCCAATATAAGTTGAAACTCAACTCAAGTTCAACTCGATTTAGAAAGAAAAAAATTGTAAAAACACTGTAAAATTATCAAACTACTTAAGTTCAACTCATATCGACTCAATCCGTCAATCAGTAACCAAATTTAAGTTTGAACCAAAAAAGGAATAATAACTTGTTAAAAATTTAAATAGCATGCAACGTAATTTTACCCGATATATAAAAAAGGGAAATTCCAAATTTTATTCATGAATTTCAAATAATAAAATTCCTCAAAGTATATAATATAAATCAAATATTTTTATATTTAAGTGTGCTATAAGTAAATCACTTTCCTCTCTACTAAAATTTACTAACTATAAAATTAAACTGACAGAGAAAACTAATTAAAAAACATTAAGGGAGTGTTTGCAAAAACTTCTGCTTTTAGAAAAAGTGATTTATTATAGCAGAAGTAGAAGTAGTTGAGAATCAGAAGTTGGTATTGTTTGAAAATAAAATCAAAAGTTGAGAATGAGAAGTTGAGAGTGTTTGGTGAAAAAGTAGTAAAAGTCTTAATTATTTGTAAAATTCAAACTTGGAGCGAAGCGAGAATCTAAATCACTCTCTCTCTCTTTTAGATTCCGATTAAATAAAGCGAATCAGCGAGTTTTAGTCTTGCAAAACACTAAAAACTGTTTTTTTTCAGCAAAAACATAAAAAACACTTATTTTTAGTGTTTGCAAACACTCCCTAAAACTTAACAAAGATCACTAGGTGTTCATTTACAAATTAAAAAAATGAGGGTGCTCCGAGTGGCGAGGACAACCAGTGACCGCGAGCCACGTGTACACCACGTAAGCAAGCAGCAACACCTTCTAACCACTCGAGGGGGTAATTCTACTCTGGAGTGATTACACGCGCACGGGCATCGGCGTTTATTAGCATTGGAAGGGGGTCAAAGCGCCGGAGAAACAACCCCCATGTCATAACTCTGTTACCAGAGAGTGTTTAGGGTTCATTACGAAGCGCGTGCAAACCCCAGCCCCACACCCTCCACAATTGACTAATTTTCTCACTTCAAAGTTGTTTTAAAGATGTGTAACTTTAAGTAGGAAACTGATGTGGGATTTGGGCTTGGTGTCAGGGTAATTATTCGTTACATTTTGAAATAAAAGGGAATTTTTAGTCTATTCAATGTTGGGGGTTACTAAGACCTAACAAAATGTAGAGGTTTATGAATAAAATAAAGAGCAAGTCTCTTGTGAGACGGTCTCACAGATTTAAATCCGTGAGACGGACCTCTTAAGGGCTCCGTCTTGAGAACATGAACCATAAAAATAAATTAAAAAATAATAATGAACCATGAAGAAAAAAAAATAAACCCTAAAAACATGAACCATGAAGAATAAACCCGAAAAATAAAAATAAACCCAAAAAATTAAAAATAAACCCTAAAAAAAACTAAAAATCCTAAAAACCCAAATCAATTAAAAATAAACCAAAGAAACAAAATAAATCCTAAAAAAACAAATATAAACCCTAAGAAAAATAAAATTTGAAAAAAAAACCTTTAAAACTTTGTGTAAGGGCTCCGTCTCACGGTTCTAAATCCGTGAGACCGTCTCACGCAAGTTTTTGTCTAAAATAAATTGGTGAATTTACATAATACAAAGTATTTATCGATATATTGTAAATGGATTTATATCTTTATATTTACTGGATTAGTCTCGCTTTATTCTAATTGACTGTTGTGGATGATTCAACTAACTCTTATTAATAATTAATTTAAAATATAATTTTTTTAATAGTAATGCCATTATGATTATGAGTTGTGCCGTACTAAGAGGTTTTGAAGAATGCTCAATTTATTGATTATACAAATTATATGATATTTTAATCCTCAATTAGTATCGATTTTTAGTTATTTTTAAGGATTTTGGGGGGTGAAAAAGTCTTTGTTTGGAGGCACATGCACTAACGGATCCAGGGCTGAGTCAACTTTGGTCTGGCCCAGTCCTCTTTAAAAGAAAATGAGTGAGATTTTTTTTTAAAAAAAAAATTTATAATTTGTATTATTTTTTTCGGATTTTCTATCCGACCCACCCTGTTAGGGTCTCCTGGCTCCGCCATTGTTCGGAGGTGCAAATTAATGAACTAACGTTAGGTTGTGAAGGTATTAAGAATCAACTATGCACGTTATACATGTAGTATTTTCCAAGCTATTCAATTTAATTTATTTTTCATAATAGTATTTATTTCATGTCAGTTTGGAAAAGTATGAATTGACCCTTATTAATTCGTTTGATATTGAATTTTGAAAGAAAATGCAAAGCAAAATTGATTCTTCATTTGACTGTAATAAAACATGAAGAGAATATTGTACAATTATGACTCTCCGCATTATAATTTAATTTTCTCCATATATGATACTTTATTGCAATATTGATGTTTATTTATGGCGACCCCACCCAAAAATAAAAATAAAAAAGTGATGGAATTCGTATTTTCATGCCTTTTCTTCTCCTCAATAAATTATTGAATGCAACTATAATGTAAAAGTATCTTGTAACTTCACAATTGGATAATTAAATGCAAACATTTAACTTTGAATGTAATTAAGTACTCATAACCTTTACTTAGAGGTGTAAATGAGTCGAGTCAAACCTAAAATATTATTGTTAAGTTTGTTTGAATTTTAATCGAGCTTCAAAAATAATGTTCGAGCTTTGTTTGATTATTAATCGAATCATGCTCGAGTAACATCATAATTTTACACATATTTTGTTGTCTTTCAATCGATTCGAGCTTGAGCCGTGCATTACATCTTATTAAACGAAAAATTGTGTTCAAACTTAGTTCATTATATTAACGAATATAATAAACCAAATTCAAACAAGATTTTAACGATCGATCTCGATTCGAGTAGTTTGGCGTTTTTAAACCGTTTTTAGTTGGACATGTTTCCCAATAATAAGATAAACCCCTTCATTAACGCTGTGAAAGAATCAAACGTTTCTTGAAAGTGATGTTGCTTTCTAAATCAAACATTTTTTTTCCAAATTTTCTTTCCAAGTTGAAATGTGCTACTATTTTATTTAAAAATATGAAAAATGCAAAAGTTAGAAAATTGATTTCCCTCACAAAACTGTTGAAAGGTCGGTATAGTTCATCAAATAAAAGCCTCAATACCTCATATGGACCTCGTAACTCCTCCTATATTTAGTTTAAACGCGATATCTATTTTTTGCATCGTATTTTTCAAAAAAAAAAATATAATAATTGGTTGAAATTTAGAGTTTGCCATTTGTTTATAACAAAAATATTTTTTAAAAATATATTTTTTTAGTTATTTTCAAGTTCAATTATCATTTTTTTTAACATTTATGGGGATCACTTCATTTTTCCATATATGAGAATCATGTTATTTTGAAAAATAACCAAATACCTCACTAAATGAGGTGTGATTATAAGTTTTAGTCAAACAGGTTAAAACATGTTTTTAAAAAGCATAATTATTTTTTCATTTTCACAAAACGTAAATGACCAATTACATACTCCCAATAAAATTCATACGCTGAACACACACACACTGAGTATAGCATGAATTTTCACGTACTATACTTGTCGCGTGAATTCTCCTCCATAAATCAAAGCATACTTACCAAAAAAACAAAAAAAAAAACACCTTAACATTTGGGATAATTACAATAAAACCCAATTTTTTTTAAATTGCAAACCTTAGAGTTTGATTTAAATCTTAAATTTTTTTCATAAATAAAAAAACACATAAAAAACCCCCATTAACACTTGTAAAAATACTAAAATTACCCTCCTAAATTTAAGACATAATCAAATATGAGATTTTTCTTTGTAATTAAATATCTCTGGGTTTTCTCGGGGTTGTTTTTGTAATTATCCCTTAAATTAAATCAGACAAGGAAAATTCAAAATCACCCCTAAAAACAAAACCAAAAAAAAAGGTAAATAAATAAAAAAAATAGCAAAAGGCACCCCATTAAAATCGGGTCAATAACTTAACCACAAACATTCAATCCATAACCATACATTAAATCCCTCCAGCCAGACACCTCCCCCCGCCACAAGTGGGCCGTTCCCACCGTTCCCGCGCTTTTCTCCCCCTTATAATAACGCCTTTACCTTCACCAAAAACACGCTCTCACACACTTCACATCACGCTTCTTCCTCTGAACACTCCCCCTTTTTCTCTCTGTTTTTCCTCCTCCGCCGCCATGGCAACCGCAGCACCGCCGCTGAAAGACGAGCTCGACATCGTGATACCGACGATCCGAAACCTCGATTTCTTAGAAATGTGGAGGCCGTTCTTCGAGCCGTACCATCTGATCATAGTCCAAGATGGGGATCCGACGAAGACGATCAAGGTGCCCGAGGGTTTCGATTACGAGCTTTACAATCGGAACGATATTAATAAAATTCTCGGCCCGAAGTCCTCCTGCATTTCGTTCAAGGACTCCGCTTGTCGGTGCTTTGGGTATATGGTCTCCAAGAAGAAGTACATCTTCACCATTGATGATGACTGCTTTGTAAGTTTGTTTTCTTCATATTCTGGTTATAGTAATAGTTTGGCTAAATTGTAATTTTAGTCCCTAGCTTAATTGGAGTTGCAATAATGGTATAGTTTTCAAAAAACACTTGATTTAAATTTTTTGATCGCCGAAAATTGAAAAATTCATCGAAAACTTTCATGTGTCCACATTCTCGGCCAAATCCTGTGAAGCCAATCCACATTTAGCCACATATGTGAATTTGCACCCACATTTTTGCCGGCGATGTGGACACGTGGATTTTTTTCCGATAAATTTCGAAATTTTCGGCTTCCAAAAGACTGAAATCAAGAGTTTTTTGAAAATTAAGTGGTTGTTTTGCAAAAATGTGATTTTTGCAGCCAGGGACGGACACAATAGGGCTGGTGGTGGCTCCCGCCCCCTCATCTTGCTATTAAATCACTATAATATATTATTTATATAAATATTTTACCCCCCCTCCCCCTGTGATTTGCTTACAAAAACTTGTATGTTTTGTTTTTATTTATATTAGATTTGCAAGTATAAATTCCTGTCGTCCGTCTCTGAATTGCAGCAGTATTATTACCAACCCCTTAAAACTAGAAGACTCAAATTTCCGAGTACTAAAGGAGCAAAATTAAGAGTTTTTGAAAATTAAGGGACTTTTTTGCAAATCTAATTTCTGCGGGACCATTGTTATCAACCCCTTACGATTACAACCCTCAAATTTTCGACTACCAAAGGACTGAAATAAGAGTTTTGTAAAAATTAAGGAGCTATTTTGCAAATCATGCTTTTTGCGGCACCATTGTTACCAACCATCTACGACTACATGACTCAAATTTCCGGCTATCAAATGACTGAAATCAACAGTTTTATTAAAATTAAAGTATTTTTTTGCAAATCGTCATTTCTGCAGAACCATTATTGCCAACCTACTATGGCGACAGGGCTAAAATTACAATTTAGCCTTAAAAGCTCTTTTCTTCGCATTTGATGATACACCTTAAGGACCCATTAATCTTTATGATTAGATTATATTCATGTAAGTAGACAACACAACACTCTCATTGAGCTTGTTCATGCTTTGAAAGCCTAATGAATGAATGGATAAAAACAGGTTGCAAAAGACCCCTCTGGCCAGCAGATCAATGCCCTGCAACAACATATCAAGAATCTGCTCTGCCCATCAACCCCACTCTTCTTCAACACATTGTATGATCCTTTCAGAGAAGGCGCGGATTTCGTGCGTGGATACCCTTTCAGTCTGAGAGAGGGCGTGCCGACGGCCGTCTCTCACGGCCTCTGGATGAACATCCCTGACTATGATGCTCCAACACAGCTTGTCAAGCCTCTCGAGAGAAACACTAGGTAACACAATTTAAAGGATAATTACAAAAAACACCCTGACGTTCGGGCTAATTACAAAAAAAACTTTAGGTTTGATCCATCATACACTTTCCCCCTTCAAATGCAAAACATAGTTCAAAATATCCTCTTACGATTATCAAAATATTACAGTTGCCCCTTAAATTTAAAACACGATCAAACCTCGAGTTTTTTTTTTAATTAGCCCAAACCTTAGGGGGCTTTTTGTAATTATCCCTTATTTCAATCTGAACTTACTTGAAATATTAGACGATCATTATTTGACTTGAGTTTTCTGAAATGTGATTATCAAACAGTGGTTTTATTTGATTTGTCGTGTGTGTTATTAGGTATGTTGATGCAGTTTTGACGATACCAAAGGGCACCCTGTTTCCCATGTGTGGCATGAATTTGGCATTTGACCGTGATCTTATCGGTCCTGCTATGTATTTTGGCCTAATGGGAGATGGTCAGCCAATTGGGCGATATGATGATATGTGGGCTGGCTGGTGCATCAAGGTATATATATAATTTGTATTTTTTACCCCTGCAGTTTGAAAAACTCGGTTATCTTTCAAAATTATAAATATCTCCTTAAGCTTAAGGTATTGCAAACAGCCCTTGAAGTTTGTATTTGTATAACAAATACCTCACTCAAGAGTGCAATTTGTAAAATAGAAAAAAATATTAAAGGGTATTGTAAATGGCAGTTAGATTTTTTTGTAATTTGACCGAACCTCAAGAGTATTTACAAAAACACCCCCGAGGTTTGACCTAATTATATAAATAACTCCAATAGTCTTTCAAAATTACAAATACCCCTCTTATAGTGTTACAAATACCCACTTGAGATTTGTATTTACCTAATAAATATCTTCTCCCTTAAGCGTTAATTTGTATGAGAGACAAATTTTAAGGGTTTTTTCGTAATTTTGAAATAGGGATAGTTACTTGAGGTCTAAGTTAATTACAAAAAAAAACGTAGATGTTTTTCAAAATTGCAAAAACTCCCCTTGAGATTTGATAATATCTTACATTTCCCCTTAATAAGCCAAAAAAAAAATTTAAAAACTCACTAACGTTTATAAAATATTACAATTACCCCTTAAATTTAAGACTGAGTCAAGCTTGAGGTGTTTGTTTGTAATATTGAAACATCTCTGGAGTTTTTTGTAATTAGCCCAAACCTTAGGGGTGTTTTTGTAATTTCCCCTTTTAAATATAACACAGTTTTTTTTAATAATTAGGCTAAACCTCATGAGTGTTTTTGTAATTATCCCTTAACTTTTTCCTTCTTCCACAGACACAATCTCAGTTCTAAATCTTACACTTCATTTTCTTGATTTGGTTCAGGTGATTTGTGATCACTTGGGATTGGGAGTGAAAACTGGGCTGCCATACATTTGGCACAGTAAGGCCAGCAACCCCTTTGTGAACCTGAAAAAAGAGTACAATGGCATATTTTGGCAAGAAGAAATCATTCCTTTCTTCCAATCTGCCACTCTTTCTAAGGACTCAACCAGTGTCCAAAAGTGTTACATTGAACTTGCCAAACAGGTTAGAGAGAAGCTCGGAAAAATCGACCCGTATTTTGTGAAGCTGGCCGACGCCATGGAGACCTGGATTCAAGCTTGGGACGAGCTCAATCCTCCTAAGGCGAACTAAACGAACCATCTTCGTATGAGGAATTAGGCCACCATGTTTGAACTCTTAGGTTTCAGTAGTTCCAAGTTTGTTACTGGTTTAGCTGAGTTTTTTTGTCTTGGTCTAGATATTGGTTGGTTTTACAAATTGTTCTAAGCAATATTCATGTTTCTGGTGTTTATTTTGATGGACATAGATCCTATAAGAATAAATTAAGAGGTAGTTGATTTTGAGTTGCATTGTAAAATATTCTCTTTGAATGAAGCATGCATGGCTTGTGTGGTTCACTTGTTATGTGATGATGTCACATATCCTGAATTTCTAATGGCAATTTATGGCAATGCTGGTTATTTATATATATTGATTCTCTTATTTATTCACTGTGTGGCTTACAGTTTCTTGATAAAAAAGAATGTTTGATATAGTTAGATTTTGAGTTGAAGAATGGCAAATACTTCTAAGATTGCAAATAGCAGTCTTATTTCAACCATAAGTTTGCATCTCTGGATATGCAGATGTCTCACTACTAACTTAATCGAAGCAAAAAAGAATAGCAAAAATCGCCGTTGCCGGGGATCGAACCCGGGTCACCCGCGTGACAGGCGGGAATACTTACCACTATACTACAACGACCTTGTTGTTGGACAACTCTCCTGCAATGTATCATTTTAACATAGTTAAAAACAAAAAAGTGGTGATATTCTTGTATAGTACAGTTTTTAACTTGACCATATGACAAGAATGTTGATTATTACCCGCAAGGGTAGCCAAGTTGGTGGAGTAGGTGAGTGCGGGACTGAAAGGTCACGAGTTCGATTCCCCCTACCAACACTTTCTTGGTTGAGTCTGTCATCACACAAGGGCTTGCCTGTGTGGTTTACCTGTTGGCGTAGTTTGCGGTGAGCGTCCCGGCCAGGGTTTTATCCAAAGTCTTGCGCACTTTCGAAGAGTAGCGGCTGCGGGTTCCCCATCATCAAAAAAAAAAAAAAAAAAAAAAAGAATGTTGATTATTAAATGTAATTCGATTGTGATTATTTGTTTTTACCGTATGTATAACCCAACTTGAGAAAAAACTTGACATCCTATACGGTAACTTGGTAAAAGAAATAGGGGCGTGAATTTGTGACACGACACGATAACTCGACACGAATTTAGCAGGTACATGTACAGGTACAACTCTTAACAGGTTTGGGTTAAAATTGGGTCGGGCACGGTTAACACGGAAAATAAATAGGTCAGGTCACGTCCATCGGCGTGTTGACACGATTGACCTATGTAACCCATTTAATTCTATAATGACATATTATTTTAATATTTTGTGATTTTTAGTTGGTTATATGATGATGGAAAAATTATTAAATGCATTGTTTAATATTTTTTAATATTTAATGTATTTTTCATTTGTAATTTCAATTTTTCTCCATTTTTTTTATTTTTTTCGTGTCAACTTTAAAGTATATAGATTTTTCCTGTCATGTCGTGTCGAGTTACCCGTGTCATAAACGGGTCATGTTCGTGTTGTGTATCTTGACACGAATAATTAAGCGGGTCAAGTTCGGGTCAGGCCTGTAATACCTGTGTCAGAACACTACCCGCGAACATGAAACATGACACGATTGACACCCTTAGAAATAAAGCTAAATATCAGCAATTGTATATAGCATCTGGGAAAATTAAAAAAATTAGCAAAATTTTAAATGACAACCAAGTCGCACGCCCTTTTTTTTCTTTCAACTTGTTTTGTTGTAAATTAATAAAAGATGGAAAATAAAATGACAAATCTAGTAGCAAGTCCACTCACAGACCAGGAAAAACACAACAAATAAATAGCGCAAAAAATAAAACTGACGTTGCTCCTCTACATCACGCCATATGATCGTGTAATAGTTTTCTGAACACCAGTGGCATTGGCTCAAATATGTAATAAACTTCTCTCTGCAAAGGAAATGTAGCAGACGAAAACTTAGTAAACGTCGGTCAAAAATGGCTCCCCAGCTAGTTTGGCCAAGGCACTCAACTTGTGAAAGAAGACGGGCCAATTTTATCACAAATTAGAAGTAGATTCTTCGGTCTTCTTACGTTTGCTCGAGGGCTCTTCTTCACTTTCGTCGTGGTGGTTATGCATTCCGTTGGTTGCCTCTGCACCGAGAAGGGAGGGGGGCTCTTCTGCATTTTGGTCATGGTTATGCATTCCGTTGATTGCCTCTGCACCAAGAAGAGAGACGTGCTTGCTAGTAATCTGACGACCGGCCCTGACCTTAGGCCCCCAATACCTCTCGGGATTAGGAAGAAATCTCGCGACCTTTTTTGCCTGTGCCTTGCTAAGCGAAGCAACAGCTCGCGCGAAATTAGCCTGCCGGTTAAAAAAAACAAGGCAAATGAACCGAATTTTTATTGTAAAACCTAAACTCGACGAAGTAATTTTAGGGAAATCCGGAAATGGAACTGTTGAAGATTGAATGTAATGTTTGGTTTCATTTTAGGATAAGCGATAATTACAAAAACACCCCCAAGGTTTGGGCTAATTACAAAAAACATCCAGAGATGTTTCAAAATTACAAAAAGTCCCCTCAGGTTTGATTTTGTCTCAGGGTGGTTTTTTGAAATATTTTTTGCTAATGAAGGGGAAAATGTAATTAGAATCACACCTTAAGGGGTTTTTTGTAATTTTCAAAAATATCTGGTTTTTTTGTAATTAGCCCAAACCTCAGGGGTTTTTATGTAGTTATCCCTAAGGATAATTATAAAAAACCCTGAGGTTTAGCTTGATTACAAAAAAGCCCAATTATCTTTCAAACTTGCGAATACCCCCTTGAAATTTCTTTCTATTTTACAAATTGCACCGTCATGGGAGGGGGATTTGTTAGGTAAATACAAACCTCATGGGGGTGTCTATAGCACACTTTGAGGGGGCATTTGGAGTTTTTTGTAATTAGGCTAAAACACAGGGGTAGTTTTCGTAATTATTCCTTTCATTTTTTTTAAATAAAAGTGTGAACAAATTTATCACCGATATAAGACAAGTGAATACCTGCAGATCAGGTTCCTTGGCAAGGATTACGCTTCCGGCCTGATCGGGTGGCTGAGCTTTCACTGGATGATTTTTGACCTAAGGATGAGAATGCCATCAGCTATAAATACACACGCGTTACGAAGTAACAAGACTGTAGGTCAGTTTCGAACCTATATACGTTGGAAAGGTTTACATATAGAAACTTTCTTTTACAATTAATTTATTTAGAGCAACAAATAAAAATATAAAATAAAACGATTCACCTCGACTCCTTCATCGACAATTCGACATTTATTCTGCCGAAAGATTAGAACAAACACATTTTCAAAATTCAAGTGTGCTTACCCAACAACGCATAATATCCCATATTACATGCATAGGAGCATCTGTTTTCAAACCCAGGGGGTTTACATGACTTCCCGATATACGATATCCCGCATTAATCACAGCAGAACGGAATATAACTACAGATGGAGACGTGCACTTTAATGTCGCACAGAGGTTGTGCAAACTCAGAAACAGTGGAACATCAGGTAATTCCTGCAAAATGCAACGGTAATATGCAAGAGTCAAAACCTAAGCACGTGGGTTTGGAAGAAACCGAGCCCTAGTTGTAACTCTCAGTAAAATCTCTATAAACTAATAAAGTTGGGGCCGTGATCATTTTTGTAACTTATAGAGGTATTAACTAATTGTAAATTAATAATTTATTTATTTAAAGAGAGTTTCTCTATATAAATTTAATTATATTGAAAATCATTGTGTATATATATACAATGTATACGTATCATATTTCGTGAAATAATTTTTAAAAAAAATTATGTTATGTATATAATTTAGGGATAATTACAAAAGACCCCAAGGTTTGGGCTAATTATTACAAAAAAAAAAACCAAAGATGTTTCAAAATTACAAAAAGCCCCCTCAAGTTTGATCATGTTTTAAATTTAAGGGTTAATTGTAATATTTCTAGAAATACTAGGGGGGGTTTGAAATATTTTTTTCTTATGAAGGGATAAATGCAAGTGGGATCAAACTTCAAGGGTGTTTTTGCATTTTTCAAAAACATCTGGGTTTTTCTGTAATTAGCCTTAACCCTAGGGGTGTTTTTGTAATTATCCCTACAATTTATGAAAATAAGTAAAAAGGAGAGCTAATATATGTGCCAAGAAATGTAGAGAAGGCTAGTATGTCTACGAAATAGAGAATTCATTACCAAGTCATTAACAAAAACCATCAACAAGTTTGAAGTTGTTTCCACTAAAAAATATAGGTATCGGAAAGCTTTTTACCAATACTCGGCCAAAGCAACCTAGCTATACCTTGATTGACATGGAAAAATATTACAAGCTAAGTAGTATCTGAAAACCAACCACCAAGTTCTAACTGAAAAGTTTGCATACCTCTGAAATTGTAGTTAATACAGCAGAGATTCGACCAAAAGCAGGATACCGATCTTTCATAGACTTGACATCTGCTAGAATGGAAGTTACCCATTCCAGGTCATGGATCGGAGCAGACCATATGGGCCCACCCATATTGTATTTCTTGCCACAGTCGCTGCACTCTTGGGCAACAACAGGACCAAATCCAGGAAGATATCTTACACTAGTGTTCTGGCGGTTATAGAAAAAAAGAGAGCAAAAATTTCAAGTCAGACGTATTATTTATTACAGGAGGTGAGTAGCATACTTGACGACTTAAGCTGATGAAAAACAATACTAATATGTCGCTTAAAACCTTCCATTGTAACTAACAAAAGACTTTTAGCCCTTAAAACTTTTTAAAATGGACATTTTTAATCCCTAACAATAATCAGGCTTAAACATATTACAAAGGTGCATGTCAACAACAAGAGGAGAAACTACCGAAAGGTTTTAGACTTTTGAGCAATGGAAAGACTATCAGCAAAATCTTAATGCAAACAATATTAGCACATGTTTGGCATTTGCACACATATGCAATGAGAGAACAAATTGGAGACCTTGAAATTTGTAGGTCATGTGCAAACATTTAATTCTCAGAACAATAAATTTAAGGGATAATTACAAAAACACCCTGAGGTTTGGGCTAATTACAGAAAAAACCCAGAGTTCTTTGAAAATTACAAAAAAACCCTTGAGGTTTGATTCTCTTACATTTTTCACGGTGATTTTCGAAAATATTTCAAAAAAACCCTGACATTTACAAAAATATTACAATTACCCCCCTTAAATTTAAGACAAAATGAAACTTGAAGGGTTTTTGTAATTTTGAAACATATCTGGTTTTTTTGTAATTAACCCAAACCTCAGGGGTGTTTTTGTAAGTATCCCTAAATTTAATTTTAAAATTTCACAAATTAATGCTACCACATTTATGCACCACAAAAGTATAGGATTGTCTGACGAATGCCAATTTGTACCTTAGAGACGGTCCTTCCAATAGGCTGAAGATGAAAAGAATCACAGCCAGTGCACTGATAAACATATGACAGCTTCAGAGGAGTGTTCTTCATTGCACTTGCAGAACTGCAAGCAATTATTCCATAAATCAGACATGCAAATCCAAATAAAGATGAATAGGGCATTTATGACCTATTCATTCTAGTCATACTAACCCAAGTACCAGTAATAGATATAAGTTAAGAAACTGGGAGGAGAAACACTCACGTATATATACGTACAAAAACTCGTACATAGAAATCCATTTGAACAGATAGCACGGGAACAATGTATCGCTTGTACCGGTTTGCATGACTCTGTATTTAAATGGGTATATTAACTCAGAAGGTGATAACACAATAAGAAAATAAAGGAACTAAATAGTAGTTACATCATTAAAACCAACAAAATTTTCCTTCCTGATGCAACCTTTCCGGCAAAAATGCACTAGTAAACAGCAATTACAGTTCAAATCCAGAAATAAAAGATTTTTTTGTGTCTACTACAGTGAAGCCTTTCATTCTTGAGAGCATAGCTTGTGCTAGTCTGATCTTTAAAAATGCATATTTGTTTCTAACATGCGTAGAAGAGATAAAACCTAATGAAACTTTTAATTTCTTTAGCAAAAGTTATTTACTGTTCCATTTCAAGGACGCCAACCTTCGTTATCCTCTCTCCCTACTTTATGAATTTGCTATATTTTGTAGCTATTTTAAAGATAAATACAAGTACGTCTTTTATTTAACCCTCAATAAGTAACACAACAACCAACCCAAAATCAAGAAGGAATCTGAAAGAAAATTACAAGAATGAGAAGAGAAAAAGGCAAAAGTGGAACCAAGAAAATAATCCAGTATCATCATTTTCGTCTTTCACATGCACAAGTAGCCAAGGACCTAAATATTCAATTGTAAGGCAAGAACTTCATTAAATCAACTTACTTCAATACACGCAAGAAGGATCCTCAATGCCATCTCGTGGCAATATTTTCCTCTCAACGGATAAGACCCATATCTAGTCCAACAGCAAGCATCGAGTAAGAACTACCTTTCTATGGTTGCAATGATTAGATAAATTGACTTACTGAAAATAGCCTTACTTGGAATAGCAGACCTCGCCATTTCCCCCACAGAGCACTGCCATATCAGTTGCCGTGCACATCAATATGCCTCCATCAACAACTGATTGGACAGCAGAGTCCAGGAAAACAGATGGCGAACCATAAGGATCAAGATCAACCTGTAATAACAATTCAAGGGATAAAGCACATACAAAAATAAATATCGAGGTAAGATACAAAGAGCGAAAAGCAAGTTTAAAGGACAGAGATATACCAAAATTAGCAACAAGTGCCCAGCTGGACTGAGTACTACAAGGTAAAGATTGTAGTGTCTAAGGAATAAGAAAAATCCCAAAAATCTTGACAGACCAAATTCTACTCATGCAGTATTGTTGCGATAGTGCTAAAGCAATTCTTATTAACAATTTGTAGTATGTCTTCTTTGTGTTTTGACAATGTTGTTCCCTATAGTTTTACACCTAACTTTATAGGTTGATACGGTTTCCTTTTTGTTTTCAAAGAATATCAAATGTTTGGCAACACTTTTTTTTTAGGTCAATAGACCACTGGATTACAAAATAAGAATCTGTGTCCACATAATAAATTTCAAATGCATACCACGTCAAATTCTTTTGGGTGGGTAAGCATGTACACTCTAGCGTCAGCAAGGTTAGACTCCACCTTCGAACATGCCACTGAACCATTGAATTTAATGTTTCTCCTGCAAGATTCAACAGACACTGCAGAAAGGCGTAATGTTAGCATTTGTACTCATGGATTATGTCATGCTACAACCAACCAAAAAACAAAAAGTAAAGAAATAAGAGACCTCCTCGGTGTACCTGTCGTAATTGTACAAACACAAGTATTACAAAAATGGGAAAAGACCCTCATCTGGGTAAATATATTCTTTTGACAAACTTAAAAGGGGCTATAAACAACAAATTTCCCTCCAGATTTGTTTACATTTAACTGCTATAATGCGAAAAATGAAACTACCTTTATCATTGTCCAGGGCCACAACTTGACCAATTCCGTCTACTTCACGAGCATATCTTATAGCTCTGAGTCCAGAAGCCGATAGCGCCTGTAAAACCACAATCGAAGCATGTCAAGCTACTGACACAGGACAAATATGTAAACGAATAGCATAGTTATTTTTCAACATTTATAATACGAAACAATTGTAACCTCCAAAACCCGAGGTGGCTTCAATTCTCCCTTGCCTTTTCCCTCTTGTTTTGCAGCTTGATCTTCAGAGATGCTTCCGGGTTCATCTCGTGATATCTCTTGAGAGACTTCACATTCCCCATTAGATTTTTCATCATGCATTACAGTATCTGTTAAAGCTTCCGGTTCCACAATAGGTTCCCCTGAATCCTTGGGTCCAGTTTTCTTTTTTCTTGACAGCATTTCTTCATGCTCTTCTTTGCGTTTCGATATAAATGTCCTCAAAACGGCAATAGACATGTCTCTGTTATTAACCTGGCATCACATTTCAAAAGTTCACTACCCCTCAAAAGCACAACCCCATAAACAGAAACTAAGGTAAAGCAAGCACTAGAACAAACTTGAAGTAACTAAGAATTTAAATAATCCTCGAATTACCAAGAACTAGAGCATCCCTTTTAAAAAGTACTACCTTTTTCGGATTTTGGGAAAATAAACTCTATTTAGGCAATTAAAAAGCATAAATAAAGCTCATCAGCTCTGTAATCAAATTCAATGAAGCAACAACCAGCCCACCAATCACCACATCACGGATTTTAATTTCTTAAAAGTACAAACCAGGAAAAATACACTCTCTTAACTAAGAAAGTAAATAAGCAACGTAAACAAACAAGACAAGATCTCTAAGAACCTGGGTTTTGTTATAAAAGACTTCATTTTTCACGTGCATTAGAATCTCAGCCTCCCCTTCTTTAATTACGGTGAAATCATTGAGATCAAACGGCGCCACTACGGGGGCGCCTGTATGGTTCTTCTCCTCATCCCCAATTTTTTCATCAGAGCCGGCCATATCTTCAGCAGATGACACCTTATTCCGGCGGCTATGGCGGCGGAAGGGTGGGAGAACGGAGGGAGGATTGAGGCGGGTTCTATTTCCTGTTAAGAGTTCCAGATAAAAGGGAAAAACATCAAATTGAGAGGATTAAATAGCACACACACAAAAGTGTGTTGTGTGTAATTTGTAGTGGGCAAAAAACCCTACCTTCTCTCGTGCCTGTATGTAGACACAGGATTTCGGGTGTGGGGATAGTGGGGATAGTGGGTTGAATGGCAACGGCAAGGTTTTAAATCTTTGACTATATGATTCAAGGTCCTTGTTAGTTAATATTTATTAAATCAAATATTTTCTATTTGTCTTTAATTTTTGTTTTTTGGAAACTAATTTAATTTATTTTAAAATCTGTAGTCCTCTCTCTCCCTCTCCAAAATTTCTCTCTCTAAAAACTCTCCAAAACCTTAAAATTCCAAACGTCCTCTCTCTCCCTCTCCATCTAAAACTTTCCCCTCCCACCAATCTTCTTGCTAGCCATGGTTTGGACGACAGCGACTTCTTGTCGCCATTTGTCACGCCGCCCGTGGCATGAGATGTCCTTTATTGTAGATCCGATTGGTCTTTACTTTTGATATGCGGGTTGAGATCCTAGGAATTAGGGAGAATCTCTTGGTAGCGGCGTGACAGTCCAACCATGACTCAACGCGGAGAGCGGTGGGAGCGGCGATGCGGCGGATCGAGAGGGGAGAGGTTTTTCTTTTCTTGCTCGAGTTATTTTTCTAGATAGTTTGTTGCTTTTGTGTGTTTTCGGTGTTAGTGGTGGTTGTGGTTATGGAGGTGGTTTTGGTAGGTGGTGTTGGTGTTATCTTTATTTTCCGTCGGTGGTTTTTTTCGTCCCAATAAGTGGTTTGTTTTGTCTCATTTGTGGAAGTTTCTTTCGGAGACTCGGATGTGCCTTTAAACCGATCTATGTGATAAAAACGAGATCAAATCTTTTTGGTACGTGTTTTGTCTAGCGCTTTGTGCGAAGTTAAGAATCTATGGATTAATTAAGATCAGTTAGGTTTGAAACTTGTTTTAGATCTATATAGATCTATGATCTGTAAGCTTGCAATTGTTTTACATTTGATGTTGTCTTTCAATTGTAAGTTTTTTCTTGTTTGTTTAATGAATGATTTTCATTCTGCCTCAAAAAATTTATTTATGTTAAATATATTTCCAGTCAATTGTTATTTTTATAAGCGTTGTTTTTTTATTTGATTGACAATGTTTTGCTCACTATTCTCTCCGTCCCAATTATATAGTCCAATTGGACTTTTCACACAAATTAAGAAAAAGTATTGGAAATTATAAATATGTAAAAAAAATTACTTGATTTGCCATCATTTAATGAATAGTGTAAATTAAAGAATGCATATTAAATAGGGTTATAATAGTAAAAGAATGGAAAAAATACTATTAAATATGGAAAGTGGACTATATATTTGGGACATTCCAAAAATGAATACTGGACTATATGGTATTTTTTTTCTTTTAGCTAAAATAAAAAGAATGTGATTAAAATGATATTTTTAGTTTTTAATGGTGCAGTTATTTTCACATCTTCGCGTTGGGGACTATTGTATTTTCTTTTCTTTTCTTTTTATTCTAAATCGTGCCCAGTTTGCTTTTTTTTTTTCGGAACTTGTGTTTTTATTTTAGTACAAATCTCATATGTTCATGCCCTCGTATCTTAGGTTCTTAAAATTGTACTCACTAACCTGTTTTGTTTTGGTTTTCTTTTAGTACAAATCTCTTTCAGTACAAATCTCATATATTCAAACAATTTATGGTACAATTTTTTTTCTTCTGAAAGCAATTTGAACAAATTTTTAAGAATTATATTTTGCTAATTCATCTTTCTATTTTCCTCAGACATGGATTCAAATCTATACGTGCTAAAAACGTCTGAATAAAAAAAAAGATGGAAGAGTGATTATTTTATGTATAAGAAGTGAAAACTCTTTAAGCTAAGAAACAATTTTGGCGAATGAATGTTCTTCTTGCTATAATTCTATTGATTCGTATCAAACTTGTTACAAAATGAGTATGGCCACTCCTATTGATAAGGGTCTTTTTATGCATGTTTTATGTGTATATTTGAGTATGATTTAAGTTATTTTATTGTTAGTTTCATAAATTTTTGATTGTACATAGTTCACATTATTCCGAGGTGCTTTTATTGGTGTAGATTGATGATTCGGAGCTGTTTTTGGTGAATTTTGGGTCATGGTTTCATGTCAAAACATACTCGGGGGTTTCTGGATGCAAAAACACTCAAAATCCCAAGCTAAACGCGTCATTTCGGGGCATTTTCAGTCAAACACGGTCAGGGTGTGCTTTTCAAAACACTACCGTGCTTTTTAGAAAAAAACGAGCAATTTTTCGACCGACGTGCAAACACGGCCGTGTTCGGAAAATCCAAAAAACTACGGCTGCCGTGCTTTTAAAGCACGGGTGTGCTTTTCGTCGATCTGGTTTTTCTTTGGCGGAAATTATGGAGACTTTCCCTTTTTGCTTTTTGACAACATTTGAGCAACTTTTACACCTCATTTTGATGCACCAACCTTCATTATCCCCTCAATTGTCATGTGGACACAATGATTCAACCAACTCAACCAATGGAAGTGGAGTATTGTCATGTGAATACAATGATTCAACCAAACTCAACCATGAATGTGCACATAATGATTCAACCAACAACCATGGAAGTGAAGCATTTGTTAGCATTATTGATGTGTTCTTTCACAAAGATGGTGCCTATAAAAGCCAAGGCCTTGTTTGTTTATGTTTCCAATGGCCTCTTTCCAGTTTCCAACTATACATAAAAGTGGAATCATGTTTGTTCATAAAATTTCCAATGGAAATCATCATTTTCATTTTCTATTTTTCACATAAAACAACATCTCAAACCTATAATTTCTATTCTCAAACCTATACACTACCCTACATCACTCATCATTACTTATCAATCACTATTTTCATATTTTAACTCAATTATACATATGGGACCCACTATTATCAAATTTATCTACCTAAAATATTACTATTTTTAAATTATAATTATCTAATGGGACCCACCAACTATAATCTTACAAATATAATATTATATATTCAAATTAAAATATTGATATGGACCCCACCACTACCAACTTTTCAATTATTATATACATAAAATAATATTTCAAAACTACTCAAACCAAACACAATCTCATTTCCAACCCTACATAAAACACATTTCAATTCATTCATCCAAACACAATCCTAATTTCCACACGAAAACCAATAAATTCTCAAAATTCTATTTCCAACTCCAGAAAACTGAAAATAGACCATGGAAACATAAACAAACAGACCCCAAGAGTTTGAGTTGGGATATGGACTAATTCATGTAGTATTCATTCATATAGAGATTCATTGTGTATTCATCATTAAATTCAATTTAGACACTTAGAAAATATTCATTGTGTCCAACATTTTGAGTGGAATTGGGATCAATAGGTCTTGGAGGAGTAAGCTTGTAGCAACATTGGAGAAAAAGGCTTGGATCAACATCATCCATCAAGAAGAAGTCATTGAGATTTTGAGAAAGATAAGTACATCATGTCTACAATACTTAAATCTTCTTGTGTAATTTACTCTTTTGTCAAAATCATGAGTAGCTAAACTCCTAGTGTTTGAATGTAATGAACTCTAGAATGGATTTGTGATTAAGGTTTGTATGTTTTTAATAAAATTCTTATGTCTTGTGTGATTCACTTATATCATGTTTATTTCATTCGAGTTAATATTTCCGGTATATTAATTTGATATTTATTCCTCATCGGGTAATCGAGAGATTTATGGTGAGAAAGAACCTATATAAGTGAAAAGAGTTGCATGCAATCCTAGGTATAGGACGACATAAATCTTCTGGATTAGGGTCAACCTAATATGGGAATTCATAAATCGTTATAATGCAATTCTGGGGGTTTTAACTAGAAAGAGATTTCAGTTAATCAACTTGAGATTAGGAGTTTTTCGCCTTGAGAAAGGGTTTAACTTAAATCGGGAATTCCTACGGTCCACATAACATGAGAATTTATTAAAAGATGTTGGTTTTTGCTTAAGGGCATTTAGTTGTATTTGTAACTTGTCAAACCACAAAAACATTCTAGAGGGATTTACATTCATACGCATTTTTATCTCTTGATTTCTTCTTTCACAAATCTTCCTTCATTTTTACTATTTATAAGTCGTTAATTTAGATTATTTATTTTCCTTTGTCATCAAACAAAAAACTCTGAAAATTGTTAGATTAGATAACAAAAAGACGGTAATTATTAGTACTTATAATCCTCGTGGGAATGACACTCGTTACTCAATAATCTATACTATAAAATGATAGGTGCACTTACCTAAGGTTTTAAAGGTAGCTTTTGAGCCATCACCTATTTATACTTGAGACTTATACTTGGATATCACTTCTATTTTGGACTCTTATTTTATTTTTAATTTAAACAAATATTTTACTCAAGCCCAATATAATTTAGACCAAATAGGCTTATTTCCAATACTTCTTACTTATGATAGCAATGATGGAGACGAGATCAATATAATTCTTTTTTTTTTTTTTGAGGGAATATAATTCTTATTTGATTGTAAATGTGAGTGACTTTGTTTAGATTTTTGTGTTATTTGAATTTTATGTTATATATGCATGAAACTTGTTACACACTTTGATACTTATCACATTTGGGATTTGAATATTTTTGGAAAGGATTGTAACTTTGATTTTTTTATATAGTAAAATTATATTTAGTACGTCTATATTTACAATAATTTAAGATATATAATTATATATTTTTGTCGTACCCATATATTTAAAATTTAAAAATATATTGTAGCAATACATGTGTCGCATTGCACCCGTGTCATGTAGTCTTATTAATGCTTCATAACACATAATGATACAATTGTCTTACGAAATTTACGTTTAAGATTGTTAAAAATCTCTATATTATATCTCATCTAGAATTGTCAAAAGCTTAAATTAGCTAGAGATAAAATTTCAAGCAAAATTGCAAAGTAGGAAAGGGTAAGTAGATGCTACCCAAGTGGGTAGTGTCCAACTCCCGTCGGATTGTGACATGTGTCCCATTTTGTTTTTGTTTTTTTTGGAAAAAAATACATGCATATGTCATAGTGGAACACTTGGCAAAATCACAAGGGGGTTGGACACAACCCACTTGGGTAGCATTATAGTAATTTCTTATTATCATTTTGATGATCAATAGTAACAAGAAATCTAAACTCCGTTTCTGGAGGATCTAAATTATTCAATATATTGAGTATACCCTCAATAATATCAATCCATCAACAAAACTTCAACCAAAGCTTTAAGCTGCATTTTCTTTTTTTGAACTTTGCCTATTCAAACATTTAATATAACCACCATAAGTCCTGTCGATACGGATGAGAATGGGCAAAGAGGGGGTGGCATATCATCCCCATCTCCGAATCTCATACTATTTTCCATTTTGGTATCTAGAACGGGAGGGGAAATTTGTGGGAATTGGATCCCCATTTTATATTTGTTAATAAAAAAATATGTAAAATTATAATAAAATCAATAATTAAAAATTAATAAAAATAACATAAATTATTTATATTGTAATAAAAAAACGAGAACAAGTAAAACTGTAAAGATTTTATAGTATAGTTTTTTGAATTAATAAATAAAAAAATTATAAATAGAATTAATATCAATAATAGATAATATAATGTATATATTCGGGGAGCGAGGTAGGGAATGGGGACAACGACAGGGAATCCCCATTTTATGTATCGGGAACATGGATGGGGACGGTGACAGGGATCGAGTTGAGACGGGGATATAAATATCAGTCCATCCCATCCTTGGTCATAAAGAAATGGGAAATTTCCATCTCCGCTCCATCTCCGAATTAATCAGTAATTTCTCATCTGATTTTATTCAAGTACCAATGGAGATGATTCTCTGCGGAGATTTGTCATCTAGCCCATCTCTACACATATGGATGACAATTTAAAATTTTGTCTAGCTTCTTTTTTGTCTAGCTTCTAAGGATGTGATTAGTTGTTCTTTCGTTTCCTTCACTTTCATTTTGTGAGACAATAGTAGTAAAAATTGATTTTGAAAAAAAAATAGACTGTGATTGGATGTAGATCGAAAATGTAATGATTATGGTTGATGTAATGATTTTCTTTTTGAAATTATGATGGGTTTTTAGATAGTTTCTTAGATTTTTTTGTGGAAAAATGTTTTGAAAGTTGGTTATTATGAAATTAAGGATTTTATTAATATTGTTACTTTTTGTTGGAAAAAATATATTAGTAATGAATGGAAAAGGAGTTTTGATTGAACAAACTATCACGAGAGATTAAATTTCCAATCTTTGAGTGGTTAAAATGGTCAAACAAGAGAAGTTTTGTGAGTAGTAAATTTTAGGAATTTTCTTACAACCAATCACATGTCCACCCAAAAATATTCTATGAGCTGATTTTTTTGCAAAGGATTTAAACTTAAGGGTCATTTTTTAGTGTTAGAAAAGTTTGTGTACTGAAACCTGTTAAGGAATCCAGCAGCACTTGATTATACTTTAGACAAGCGCTGAAGATTAATAAACAAATCCCAGATGTACTTTTCTTTTTCCTTTTAATAAACAAGTTTTTCTTGGAATTCTTTCCTCGCGTACGAAATTTAGGATTTTTTATATGTTTTGGTTTCTGTGTGACGAATTTTTGTTTTACTAAATATAAGATCATATTGTTTTTCTTTTTTCTTTTTCTTTTTTAAATAATTTGTCTCTTTTAAGAAAGTAAAACACGGTATGTATCAACATTAGTGGAGATACCATAGCTTTTTATTTCTCTTTTTGGTAATTGAGATTAGGGGTGCCAAATCGTATAATCGTGTCCTTATCGTGTCAACACGATAAGGATGCGAACATGATAAGGTCAAACACGAACACGATAAAGATATGATTCGACACGAATACGAATATATTTTTTTTGTCAACACGACATGACAGATTTGACACGATAAGTCAAAACAAAAATAAATTGATTTACACGTTGTCACTAACAAGTAAACGTGTCATTATCGTATAACTAACAAGTAAACGTGTTATTATCATGTTCTTCGTGTTCGTGTCCTTATTGTGTTTACACTCATAAACACGATAAGACTAAACAAAAACCCACTATTTTCATGTCGTTTTCGTGTGGTGTCAGAAATTGTCATCCCTAACTGAGATACATAGAACTTAGGAAATTATGTTTCAAGTGCATAAGTACAATGGTTATTATGAAAAGAGAAATATACCACATTTAAAGAGTTGCTCTTATAAATTAATATCTACACTGATGAAACAAGGACGCTTATTAGAATTGAAACAAATCTGTTATATTTCTCATTATTTTATTAAACCAAATTACATCAGGAAGGTTATATTTATAACAGAAGAATAAGCTAATTTCTATTAATTAAGAAAACTAACTAACCGTCTAACAATGAGTTAACCAACTAACAAAATGTAACAAACTTCTTAACAGAATAACAGAGAAATTATTCTCTAATACTCCCCCTCAAGATGAGCGGAAAATATTTTTGATAGCCATCTTGGACAATAGAGGACCAAAAGCAGAAGCGGGCAACGGTTTGGTGAACAAGTCAGCTAGCTGAAGATGTGAACGGATGAGAAGCAATTTTATGGTGCCATTTGTAACTCAATCTCGAACAAAGTAACAATCTAACTCAATATGTTTAGTACGCTCGTGGAAGGACGGATTGGTGGCAATGTGCAACAACAAGAAACATAAAATTAGAGGTTTTTTTTTTTTCAATACTTCAAATTTACATATGTTTAATATTTAAAAAAAAAAAGTGAGTAAATCAGCAGGTAAAACAATTCCATGCTGATACTGCATAAATGGGCCTATCATGCCAACATATCATCAAACATCCCTTCTGACTAATTACCTTAAAGCCACCCGGCCCAAATGCCTCAGTCACTTGCTGGGCCTCCTCCATTGTTTCAAACCACAAACGAACGGGCCTGAAGCCCGCTCTTCCAAACCTGACGGCCCACTTTGCATATCTTTCATGTCTCTTCTCCCTCTCCAGCCCTTCTCCCGCCACAACATTCTCAATTTCTTTCCCAAACATTTCTTCTAATGTCGTACGATCCGAGCACGACGATCCACCAAACGCAACGTCTATCGAATCGAACAACGCGCTGTAAAAATGCAGCCCATCGACGAATCGATCCACTAGACGGCTCGAATTGTGATTGGACTCCTGCTCGACTAGTAGCACTACCTTCGGCCCAATGGACTTCACCATTTCAAGAAACTGTTTCATCCGCTTGCATTCCTTAACTTGGTTGTTTTTGCTTAGCCCAAATTGCGCGTCGACACGATCATCCTCGGCCAATAGGACGTGAAGGCTTAAAATCGACGTCAACGCTAACGCTTCACCTGGTTTGACTTTGAGCATGTCCAAAGTCAACTCTCTAAGCCTAGTATTCACACAATTGAACTCAAATGGCACATTCAAACTCTTAGCCTCTTTAATCAATCCAACCTCCAATCTCTCATGGGCCTCCTTGTTTGTACCGACACACGTGATTTTCAAATGAGGCCCATTGGGTCCAGATGCTATGCCCCGAATAAAAGGAACCCATAATTTTAAATCACCATAGCCCAAATCGATAACATGGATTACTCGTTCCCCAACAAGGCTTGAATCAAGGTCCGATTTATAACCGCGTAGGCAAAGCCCAAACAAGGAAATAATCGAATGAAAATGGACCTACCATGATCCACATCATAACTAACCGGCCCTAACCCACCATTGTTTAGGGCCTTGTAGAGGCCCGGCCATCGCTTAACCAGACGGGCCGCCAAAGCCGAGGCAAACCTTGCGGCCAACCGCTGCATGGAGTCTCCGGTGACGGAGGCCAACTCCGAAATCTGGCGGAGACACGTGTCGGCGTGGTGTAGATTACCGGAGGACACATGGTTGGCGCAAGTTAGCAAGAGCTGGATTAATTTGACACTCCTTTCTTGGGGCCTTAAGCCATTTTTTGTTGTGGGAGATTGTGGTAAACTCAAGGATAAGGTCACATCAGGCTTTTGTGATTGAGATGAAGAACTCATAATTAATCAGCTTTTTTTTTTCTACTAATGCAAAATATTTTTGTTTAGAAGGCAAAAAAAATGTTGAAACTTGTGATTTTTGAAGAGATCCTTTCTTGTTCAAAATTATAAGAAGAGCAGGTGGGATTAATGGAGATTAGCTTTTGGAAGGATTAGACATTTCCAAAAGCATGCTACAAATGTTGTGTTTGTTTAATGATTTTAATGAAATTGACATTTCTGGATTGTTTGTTGTCATGATGATCGAAGAATTATTAATTTTTACAATAACTAAGTTTAGTCATTGGGCTACATTGTCAACTAATGGAAAAAAAATTATCGTGCATTTCGTACAAAGAAGTATAATTTTCGTCTGTGTCTATTAAGACAACCCACAAGAATCAAGGATAAAGAAAAAAGTTGAATAGAAATAGACAAACTTTGACGTGATTACAAGAAATCTACCGCCCGTCTAATTACTAATTAACAATCTAGATAATGAAGTATAAATTTAATCCATAAAAATGAAATTTGGTGCAAATGCAGTGTTCTAAAAAGCGCTAGGCGCTAGTCGGAGCGGCCGACTAGGGTCTAGCGCCTAGGCGGAGCCTGGCGGGGTTAGACGAGGCCTAATCGGAATAATAACGCGGACGAACAAGGAGAGCTCAGTACATAGACAGGGACTAATCAGGGCCATATGAGAATTTTTGAAATAGTGTGCAAATGTATTCAGGTACCGGAGCTAGGCATATAATTTGGGGGGCTAAATCAATAAAAAAAAATATTTAATACTAAAAATTAATATTTAAAAATAAAATCTGCATAGAATTAATTGGATTTTTAAAGTTTGGGGAGGCTAAAGCCCCCATGAATACCTAATGATACGCCCGAATGTATTCCCTTCATAGTTAAGGATTTCCCTGTCAATTTATTGATTTTTTTAGTACAAATCCTGGTAGGTGGAAATCGAACCTCAAACCTCCTGGACTTGAGGACTTAAACCATTGAACCACTATCCATTAAACTTATCAAATTTATTGATAATCACAAGATAATTACTATTGATCAACAATCAGATACACAATTCTTACCAACCTAAATTTATAGTGACTTGATGATAAGAACGAATTTAAATTGAAAATCTTTGTCCTCCTTTAGTTCAATGACATGCTGCTACAAGCCATACTTATGTCTCTAACTAGTTTTAATTTTCCTACAAGACAGATGAAAAAACATGATTAGAACAACAGGCCAAAAATATAGTCATCGCCGTATACATTTGGTGCATCACAACCATTGGGCTTCAAGATAATATTAACACATTCTTCCAATCACTTGGGACAAAGAGCATTGAAAAAATGAAACTAAGGCCAAAACCAAATCTGCAATATTCTGAATATTATATGCTAATTTTCTTCTTTCACCAGATCAAATGATCTTTATAAACAAACAATAAATATTTAAAACATAGGTCTTCAAATTTATTGTTACCGATGTTGTAAAAAAAGCATTAGACTCGTTAGGCGAGATTGGGCTGCGCCTGCAGCGGAACCTAGCGAGGATAGGCGGGACTCAGGCGGGGTTAGGCGGGCCTAGTCGGAAAAAAAATCGTAGGCGGATAAGGGAGGCCTAGCGCCTAAGCGAGGATTAATTAGGGTTAGGCGGGGATTTTTACAAGAGAGATTGTTACATGATTAAAAAATGTATGTCTTGTATATGAAATACATCCTTGCCATTAATTATTTAAACATTATTATTTATTCATCTCTTGGATATATATGCTTCGTGCAAAAACAAATGCAAGTTTTTTTTTTTTGAGGGGGAAAAACAAATGCAAGTTAGTAGATGCTAGTACTTACAAAAGTGATGCTATAACTAATCCTAATAAATTAGAAAGAGATAAATACAAAGAAAACACCTGAGGTTTGCGTTAATTACAAACAAACCCAAGGATGTTTTACAATTACATAAAACCCCCTATTATGTCTTAAATTTAAGATCGCAATGAGTCATTTTTGATATATTTTCTGGGGGAAATGTAAACGAAATCAAACATGAAGTTTTTTTTTGTAATTTTCAAAAACCTTTGGGATTTTATGTAGTTAGCCTGAACATCAGGGGTTTTATTGTAATTATCCCTAATTAGAATGAATATGACCATCTCCTCAGTCACATAAACAGTATCTGAAACAAAAATTATGGAAAAAATAAAAAACTAAACATTCCGATTAAACAAGATCTATACAGATAATAATAAGATAAATCAGATCAGAAAAAAAATTTAAAAAATTTAGTAAAAATAGAAAGGAAGGAAAGGGGAGGATAGATCGGAAACCTTCGGTATGGGAGGAATAGGAAAGGAATATTCCGTTACAGAAGCAAAGCCTTTCCCATCGCTCCCAACCCGAAAGCTTCCGACGACTCTTCGCTCCCTTTTCACCGCCCCATCCGCCGCCGTTAACCACCCGCCGGAGATTCGGATTTTTTTTTTTTTCCTGTTATTCACTGAGATTTGTTTTGTTTGAAAGGATTATGAGTGGACAAGATCTTTAGATGAGAATATAGAGGTGACGTCAGTGATCCGTAAAGTTGGGTTTTGTAAAAGCCCAGGGCTGAAGGCCCATCATATCTTGGGCGCTTAATGGGCCTTTGACAATATTGCCCTTCGGCCCATTTGATAGTGACTTTACTGATTCGCAGTAGTTTGGTTCTTTTGCTTTGGGCTCAAACTTCAAAGGCTCAGGTTAAGTTAATAACTTAACTAGTCTATACCTACAAATGTTTATGGATCTAGTGTTATTATGTTTTGGGCGTAGGGGGCCAGGCGATTGGAGATGGATTTTAATTAGGAGTGTCTCTTACTGACTCGACAAGATAATACGATACGATCTTGATCTGAAGTTATTGAGAGATATCCGAATATGAACACAAGAAACCTGAATCCAAACCCGACCAACACGGATCTGACATAATGTTGTCAATTTGTCTTAAGACATATTATCTTATTGTATATATAATTATTCATGTATTTTGAACATAACCCGAAATTGATCCAAAACAAAATATGAACACGACTTGATAACCCGAATCGACACCCCTAATTTTAATAGATTCTAAACAAATTCAGACCCTCTCTCCCATTTGGAATGGATTAGGGATAGCAATTTCGATCTGCCCCGCCTAATATTTATATTTATAAAATATATAAATATATATTTTGCATATGTAATATATTTTATTATGTATTCTTATATTATATCTAATATTTATAAATCAATAATAATAAATTTTGTAAATAATATTTTATAAATATATTTTTTTAATAGTTGAAACAAATTTGGGTTGGATCATGAGAGTTTTTCGTTTCCAAAGCCAACTCGGTCAAATCCAATGCTTTTATTTTTCTAATTGTTTTTAAACATATAATTATTAATATTTCTTAATAAAGTGGGTGAAGGATTTAGAAAGAGGATTGCCTTGTCAAATCCCAATCGATACTTATTTTATTTTTTTTTATTTAATTTCAAAAATTATATTTAAGTTTGACCAAGTCGAGTTTTAATCAAGCCGAATATGAATTGAGCTCGAGTGATTCGGTCTTTTTATTACTTATACAATTTTTTCACTGATGGAATCGAGTTCGAATAGAGTTACAAATCTTATCGAGTTAAAAATAATTTATAATAATTAATCTCGTCCACGATTAAATAATCTAATATATTTGTGAGCCGTATTGGCTACTGTCCCTGTCCATATTTTGTTCATGCACCAAGATTTCATCTAGAAGCTGTTTTTTACCAAATAATATCTTATTCTATGTTATGATTCTTATCAATTGTGATAGAACCAGATAAGATGAAGTTAATATGGATTTTTTACATGCACTTGCAACTTTTCAAGCCTTAGCATATTTTTGTAGGCATGACTCCTTTAAGTTATCCCTAGCATAGCATACTATTGAAAAATCAATAGTAACTTCTAGATCATATCTCAACATAATTTTTAAATAAATTGTTTCTCAAATCAAGTTAATTAGCATACTCAACTAAGCACGTAACAAATTCAATTCGCTAGCCATACAAACACGGATGAGATCTTTTATTCCAAAACCGTGTTTCATCTCCTATTCCAATCATGTGGATGATTGACAAGTGTATTACACTTACCATATTTATTTTCAAGCATAAATCAAGCATAAATTGTGGGGTTCTAATATGGTAAGTGTAATACACTTGTCAATCATCCACATGGTTAGAATAGAAGATGAAATACGGTTTTGGAATAGAAGATCCCATCCGAAACACAATAGATTTATGTGACCAACCTCAGTCGGAAACCCAAATTTTAGAATCTTTTTTGTCAAATAAATACTAGTACGTGAGTACATAGACGAAATTAAAATTTTAGTTTAAAGGAAATATATATGAAAGAAAACTTGGGACTTCCCTAAATTTATTTCTCTCCAAAGCTAGAAAAAAAAAGAGAGAGAAAAAAAAGAGGCAAAAGAAATCTCATGAGAGAAGGGTAGCCATTATTTTTTTTAATTTATCATAAGTAACAGATACTAGATGGAAATGTAAAAGCATAGAAATGAATTGTATTGAATAACCAAGGTATTGATGTTTATATACAAAGCTCAATGTAACAGTAAAAGTAACAACCCTCTAAATGTATAACAGAAATATTAACTGCTATAACTAACATTTCAATACTTCCCCTGCTGGGATCGATCCAAGAGAGCTGTAGGCGAGCTGAGAGATAATTTGTTACATAACATGGAAAATCGAGAAGAGGACAGGGGCTTTGTAAACAAGTCTGCTGTTTGATCTTCAGAAGGAATAAATCTAACCTCAACTTCCTTAGTAAGAATTTTCTGACGCACAAAGTGAATATCTATTTCAATGTGTTTCGTTCGGGCATGAAACACTGGATTCTCTGCCATGGCAACCGCACTCATGTTATCACACCATAACAAGGAAGGTGACTCAACAACCACCCCAAGCTCCTTAAGTAATGAATGTAGCCAGATAATGTCTGTAGTTGTTTCAGCTAGAGAACGATACTCCGACTCCGCACTACTCCGAGAAACGACGGACTGTTTCTTGGAACTCCAGGTCAACAGGTTTTTTCCAAGAAAAATACAATGCCCACCAGTTGACTTCCTATCATCTAAATTACTCGCCCAATCTGCATCCGAGTAAGCCTCTAACAACATACGCTGTGCAGGGTAAAACGTAAGTCCAAGACTGCTAGTACCTCTAAGATATCTCAGCAAATGTTTTCAAGTTGTCCAATGGTTCAAGGTGGGGGCATGGAGATATTGGCTGAGACGATTGACAACAAAAGAAATGTCTGGCCGGGTGACAGTTAAGTATTGCAAGGCTCCAATGGTACTTCGATAGACGGTTGGATTATCAAAAGGTTTACTGTCTCCAAGAGACAGTTTGTGAGTGGTACTAATAGGTGTAGCAACAGGCTTACAAAGAGACATGTTAGTCTTATTCAGCAAATCATTAATATATTTGGTTTGAGTGAGCACCAATCCCTGTGATGTCCGAGTAACTTCCAAACCAAGAAAATAGTGCATTTCTCCCAGTGTTTTCAAGGCAAACTGAAGCCCAAGAACCTTAATCAACTCAAAAATAGCATCAGTACTAGCACCTGTGATGAGGATATCATCAACATATATGAGAACAAGTAGTAGTTGCCCTTGAATTCTTTTAAAAAACAAAGAATTATCAGATACAGAAACAGAGAAGCCTTTATCCAATAGAAACTGCTTCAACTTATTAAACCAGGCTCGGGGTGCCTGTTTAAGCCCATATAAAGATTTGTTGAGTTTGCAGACATGTGTAGGAAGAGTATTATCAACAAATCCCTCTGGTTGAGTCATAAAAACTGTCTCCTTTAAGTCACCATTCAAGAATGTATTATTCACATCTATTTAATCCAATACTCCATCCATTTGTAACAGCAAGAGAAAGTACAAGTCTGACAGTACAAGGCTTGATAACAGGGCTAAATGTCTCAAAGTAGTCCATACCTGCTGTCTGTTGAAAACCCCGAGCAACTAAGCGAGCCTTATACCTTTCAATAGAGCCATCTGACTTATGCTTTATTTTAAACACCCATTTATTTGTAATAACATTCATATCATCACTGAAAGGAACTAAATCCCAAGTATGCTGTTTCATCAAGGCATCAAACTCCAGTTGCATCGCATCCTTCCATCTAGGATCAGCCAAAGCTTGAGAGACAGTAGAAGGTTCCAAACTAGAAGGAGAAACAGTAACAGATGTGAAGATTTTGGGCTTGGAGATACCTAGTTTTGATCTAGTGATCATATGGTGAGAAGAGGAGGTAGGCACAGGAGGGGGCAGAGGAGGTGGTAGGGGAGATGGCATGGGAGAAGATGAGGGAGAAGGATAGAGGGGGTAGCTGGACATGGAGTTGAATACCAGGAATATCTGGAGAGGATGGGGAGGAGGAAGACGACGGAATAGAGGTAGATATGGGAGTAGAAGGAGGAAGAAAAGGAAGACCAATGGTGGAGGGAGAAGTAGTAGAAGCTGATGAAGTGGGAAATAACTCTTTG
Organism: Rehmannia glutinosa; assembly: GCA_016081115.2. Taxonomy (NCBI): domain Eukaryota; kingdom Viridiplantae; phylum Streptophyta; class Magnoliopsida; order Lamiales; family Orobanchaceae; genus Rehmannia; species Rehmannia glutinosa. The sequence continues at coordinate 14,286,953 of CM071929.1, read as the reverse complement.
TAAGGAAACTCCATCTCATTGAATTCAACAGTACCCGCAATGTAAATTCTGCCTGTATGATCAAGGCACTTATAACCTTTATGTGACTCAGAATAACCAAGAAACACACACTTAGATGATCTATACTGAAACTTATTTGTGTGATAAGGTCTTAGGAAAGGAAAACATGAGCAACCAAAGACTGTGAGGAATAAGTAATCTGGAACAGATTTGAAAAGTTTCTGAAAGGGAGAAGAAAATTGAAGAACAACAGATGGAAGTCCATTGATGAGAAAAACAGCAGAAGAGAAGGCATGCCACCAATATTTGAGTGGTAAGCCAGACTGAGCAAGAAGAGACAGCCCCATATCAACAATGTGGAGATGTTTTCTTTCAGCTCTCCCATGTTGTTGATAAGTGTGAGGGCAGGGATGTCTGAATTGGATACCCAAAGAAGCAAGAAAAGGAACAAATGACATGTACTCCCCACCCCAATCAGTTTGAAGACATTTAATCTTTGCAGCAAATTGTCTTTCAATGAATGAATTAAACTGAGTAAAAATAAGCTTAGCATCAGACTTAAGTTTTAAAGGGAAAATCCAAGTGAAACGGGTGTAATCATCAACAAAGTGAATATAGTATCTATACCCCTCAAGAGACTGAACATGTGAAGGGCCCCAAAGATCAGAGTGAACAAGTTGAAAGGGAGCAGTGGTTTTAGTAGGTTGAGACACATAATGTTTTTGATGCATTTTACCAAGTTTGCAAGCATCACAAAACAAAAAATTATTCAACTGTGGCCTTTTATTAAGCAACTTTAACACATGAGACAACACTACATGTGAAGGATGGCCAAGCTTCCTATGCCACACATTAATGTCAGTAGCACAAGTGGCAGTAGTGAAACACTCATTATTACAACTAGAAACAGCAGAGTTTACAACTGGAAGGGAAACAAACTTGGGGGGATTATTTGGGAAAAGAAAACTGGAGATATCAGGAGAGGAGATACCACTCTGAGGACACTTAAGATGAGACAAGTCAAGTTGGTACAAGCCATATTTAAGTTCCCCTCGCAGCAGAGTCTTGGAAGTTTGGAGATCCTTGACAAGACAACAATTGTGATAGAATTCAATTAGCACATTGTTATCCTTTGTGAATTGAGAAATGCTCAAGAGGTTCTTTGTAATATGAGGAACATAGAGAATTTTATTTAGAAGTAAAGAAGTGGAAGAGAGACTAGGTAAAGGAGAAGAACCAATATGAGAGATGTTGAGTTTGGAACCATTACCAACAGCAAGTTTGTCAGATCCTTGATAGGCAGATTTGATGGACAAATTCTCCAAATCAGCTGTAACATGTGTGGTTGCACCACTATCGAAGTACCAATTCGGATCAGGAGAAGAAGAACCAGACATTGAGAGATGAGCCTGAGGAGAATTAAAATTAGGTGCACCAGCAGAAGATGGATCAGGTCCAGTAAAACTCACATCAAAGCGTTTGTAACACTTAAGTGCAACATGTCCTGTTTTCCAGCAGAGTTGACACTTAGGCTTGCCATTATTTGGTCTAAATGAACCAGATCGACCTCCTCGACCTCTGCCACGAGGAAATCGACCACCACCACGCCAAGGAGACGAACTATAGCCATAAGTGACATTTGCAGATGGAGTACCAAGGAGAGATCCTTGAGGATCAGATGAAACAACAGCAGTTTGCAAGGCAGTCATGGAAGAAGTGTGACTTTGTAGACGCATTTCATGTGTTTGAAGTATAAACTGAACTTCCTGCAGATTTAGAGACTCAGCTCGCGTTGTAAGATTCACAACTACAGACTCATAATCACTCCCCAAACCTCCAAGTATGTACAGAACTAGCTCATCATCACCAATAACATGACCAACATAATTTAAATCATCCGCTAACGACTTCATTTTCAAAATAAACGCATCAACAATAAGATCACCTTTCTTCAATGTTTGTAACATAAACCTGAGTTGAAGTGCTCGAGCCTTAGATTGTGACTGAAACAATTTCTCAAACACCAACCAGACTTCAGCAGCTGTAGAACAACGGTTGACATGACCAAGCATCGATTCACTAATCGAGCTCAACATCCAGCTGAGCAAATATTGATCCTTACGCATCCAATTAACGTACGGTAGATAGAACCTGAGCTTTCCAGAAGGTGTAATTATTGCGATCAAGACGGAGAATGATCGGTGTGCAATGTGGTAAAGAAGTGACGAAAGATAATGGAGATGAATCCATAGCTAAAGAAGCAGAGTATAAGATCGCCGGAAAAAAAAATCACCGGAGAAGATGACCGGAGCTCTACCGGGATATCCTAGCTCTGGATACCATAACATATACTAGATGGAAATGTATAAGCATAGAACTGAATTGTATTGAATAACCAAGGTATTGATGTTTATATACAAAGCTCAATGTAACAGTAAAAGTAACAACCCTCTAACTGTATAACAGAAATATTAACTGCTATAACTAACACTTCAATAATAAGAAACTTATAATTGATTACAACAACAAATGAAAAACAGCTGCAAGACCTACAATATCTTAAAGATGTATAGATCTAAAACAAAAAAAGTGAAACCTAACTAGATTAAACTGATCTGTAGAATCAAAACTTCGCAAGAGATGCGCTCGACAAAACACGTACCAAATATGATCTTACTTAATTCTGTCACGTATCGTCGGGTAATGATATATTCATCTGATCTTCTTAACAAAATCCCATATATGAGACATATTTATTAATAACTGGAAAAAAATCACTTATTGGGGACAAATTTTATTTTGATTAAAAACAATGAAAATTACTTCCTTCATCTCCTACTACGGATAAGGGAAATAAAATGAGAAAGAAAATGAAGAGCAAAAGTGGCTAGGGATTTGATTAGATAATATGAGGAGCCATTCTTGATTACGTACCTAAACCTTATTACTCTTCTAATTAGATCCTCTAAAAAAAATTAAATATAATTAGATAAGCATGTTGTAAAGCCCTACCCAAATCAAGCATCATTTGCAACCGGCAAAATATTTTTTTTAGTCCTTTATCTAACACCACTTTGAGATTTCATACTTTTTTTTTTCGTTTTTGACAAATAGTCCTTTTTCTCAACAAAAAATTGAGATTTGGTCATCTTACCTGCTATAGCAGGTTACTTTGACCTGTTGAGCTGATGTGGCATTTTTATTTTCAAAATTTTTAATTTTCATTTAGAAAATAATATTTAAATCTTAATGGCATCCTAAAAATTCGAAAAACCCATTTTAAAATCTAAAAATTAAATTTCTAAAATTTGATAATTTATTTTAAAAACTAAAAGTAGTAAAAACAATATCGAAATTATTTTAAAATTACAAAAAAATAATACAAAAGTTGTTAAAAAAATATAAACTGTTTGAAAAAATCTGACATTTATTTGAAAAAATTGAAAAATATTTTATTTTTGAAATAGAAAAACTCAAATGTTTTTTGAAAAATTTGTTTATAAACTAAAAGATGTTTAAAAATCTGAAAATTTGTTTAAAAAAACTAAAAAAATTGTTAAAAATCTTACAATTATTTGAAATATTAAAATATAAAATAAAAAAAGTTGAAAATTATCTAAAAACAAGAAAATTAGTCTAAAAATCTGAAAATGGATTAAAACTAAGACTTTTAAAATTTTTACAAAAAAATATGAATTATTTTTTAAAATAAATCTGACAATTACGCCATATATATAAAAATAATCTATTTTTTAAAAAAAATTCAGATTTTTTTTACTTTGATTTTCAGATTTTTTTACATATTTGGCATAATTTTTAGATTTTTGAAAAATAATTTATAGTTTTTTTAAAAACAATTCTAAGTTTTTACTCTATTTTTTATTTTATAAAAAAATTAGATATTTTTTTTATAAAACTTTCAAAAAGTCTTTATTTTTAATCCATTTTCAGATTTTCAGACAAAATTTCATTTTTTTGAACAATTTTCGATGTTTTAAAATAGTTTATAATATTTCAAATAAATTTCAGATTTTTTGAAACAGTTTATAGTTTTTTTTAACAATTTTCATATATATTTTTTTATAATTTAAAACAATTTCAATCTATTTTTAGTTTTTTACAAAAGCTATCAGATTTTATATATTTTATTTTTTAGATTTTAATATATTTTTTTGAATTTTTTAAGACTTTGTTACAAAAATTCAAATAATTTTTAATGTTAGTAAAACAATTGTCAGAATTTTTAGATAATTTTTTTTTTCAGATTTTTCAAAAAAAATCTTTTATTTAATTAATTTTTCCATCATTTAAGCCAACTAGGATGCCATGTAAGATTTAAATATTGTTTTCTAAATGAAAATTAAAAATTTTGAAAATAAAAATGTCACATCAGCTCAACAGATTAAAGTAACCTGCTATAACAGGTAAGAGGACCAAATCTCAATTTTTTATTGAGAAAAAGAACTATTTGTTAAAAGCGAGAAGAAAAAGGATGAAATCTCAAAGTGGCGTTACATAATCTTTTTACTTTAAATAGATCTCCTATAAATTAATGCTTTCCACATACTTAATTGCTGCTATGGTACACATCATTACCTATATATAGTACAAAACCCATTAATTAATCAATTAAATAAACACCTTAATACCACTTTGAGTACACGCGTCCATAAGGTGACTCATTGTTCTCGTCTTCTTTTACATTTTTTAATCACCCCATTACTATTTTGGCATCAAGAAGCTTCTTAAGAACATTAAAAAAACATATCCTTTTCATAAATTATATCTAGAACATGAAGCCAAAGATTACGCAATACCAACAATTGTGGTATCCTATGGGTCATATAAACCATTTTACAAGACAAAAACACCAACAACTTCCCTAAAAAAAAAAAAAAAAAACCAATAACTCATCACTAAATTTAATCTTAAATGGGCTTAATGAACATTATTATGCTCCTAATTAATCTAATCTTATGATATATGATTCATGTAAGATTTACTCCATTAAATTTTGTAAATAATTGTCCCCTTGCTTCATTATACTGCTACAAAAAAAAAAAATCCAGTTTACCGATAAAATTACCGACATAAATAATTTTGTCACTAAATTTTAGAGTTACCTATAGACTAAAAAATATTAATTTTCTCAAATTATTCCGAACAATTACTTGATTTTTTCTTGTAGTATACGATGCATGTGTTGATTAAGGTTTTGAGGGTGTATGGTGGATCTTCCAAGCTCTTCAAAACAACTTAATTATAAGTTGTTGAGAGCTTATAAACTCTTTATAGTTGTTTGGTAAAGTTTTCTAAAAAAATATTTTATAAGCACTTTAAATAAGATGTTATGAGCTTATAAGCTGCTTTTGACTAGTATTTTAATTACATAATTGTCATTACTAATTAGGTCCGAACTTGAGGGCATGCTCAACAAACTGTTGCCTAGGGCCCCAAAAATTTAGGGACCCATTTTTTGTTTAAGGAATAATTACAAAAAAGCCCATAAGGTTTTTTGCGGCCCTCTTAAATTTAATACACAATCAACCCTTAAGGTTTTTTGGGGCCCAATTTTTTTAAATGATTAAGTATATAAACCATACAATTCACACATACAAAATCAAAATGAAAAAAAAAAGATGGAACTTCAACATGAAGCCTAGCATTACGAAAAAAAGGGAGACAATTCATTGAATTGAGATATATATATAAACACTAACTCAGAACATTTCGTGAAAATGACAACAACAATTTTAGTTGATATATAATGAGCATTAAATCCTTCTAAATATTTTCATAAAATTCTTATAAATAATGACAATTCTTAGAAATATTCCTCTTACAGATTCTGATTTAATATTTTTATTTTTTTATTGTGTTAATACTCTTCATTTTGCTTAGTTTTTTTAGCTTTTGCTTAATTTTGCTCTTTCATTTAATTTAGATAACATCTTCACTTATGATCCGAGCAATGATTTTATTTATTTGTTTGTGATAAATGACTAATACGAGTATTGGATTAACTTTGGGCCAGTGACGTAGTAATTTGTGCAACTGAAATTTTGTCATTGATGTTGTCATAATTTTTTTTGTGGATTAGTATTACAATTGGTTTTTAGGACTTGTAGTTCGTTAGAGTACTCTTCAACATATTATTTTCAGAATAAGATATAATATTTTATAAGCTTTAAAAATATTATTTAAAACGTATGATCTTATAAAATCTTTTAAAGAAGTTGAGCCAAACAGCCTCTTAGTTGTACAATACACTTGTCCAAATCACAATATATGGTCAAGAATCCAATTACAGAGACAAATGTGATGTTTAACACTTGGCAGATTCTGTGAGGAAGAACTACTGATTTCGTATTAAAGAATCTAGTCAAGCTTTGCCCAGGGCACATACAATTTGGTAAGTGACAATGTGATTGAGGGTGGAAATACTCCAACATCGTGGGTTCAAATTCGTATGATAACAGTTCTTTGTTGAAATATTGCAAGAGATGTTAATGGGTTCGTGGCATGTTAGTCCACTAATCTTGCAAGACTGTCACTCATATATATCCCCCAATTTACAACTGGTCAAAATACCTCTGGTACATGTAGAGATTTCGCCTTCGGGACTTTCCACTCCATCAAAAGAATTTAGTCAAGCTTTATAGTGTCATTGTGATCATCTTATAATTAGTGGCTTGAAAAAGACAGTGAAAGTGACAAGCTCAAGGATATTTATATATAAGGGAACATAGCGTTTAGGTTGTCTGTCACAGAAATTAGAGACAGTAATTAAAACATTAAAAATTCAGTGTAATTAATTAGTTAATGTTTCAAATGGCAAGCTGGGGAGTTTCTGAGCAAAGATGGAGAAAAGGGCCCTGGACACCTGGAGAAGACAAGTTGCTTATCCAATATGTGAGCCAGAATGGTGAAGGAAGATGGAGTTGTGCTTCTAAATTTTCAGGTATTTAATGTATTGAGTCCGTCGGATTGTCGGCCTTATCTCGATAACAAAGATGTTTTTTTATCATGTTTTTCGAAAACATGTTTTAGCTATTTTGAGTTCATCCACTTTGCCCTTTTTTTATTTGTGGGGACTAGTACATGACTTAACTACATGACTTCAATGCACAAATAATGATGCATCGTTTTTAGTTAAAATAACTGGAAAAAAAACATGTTTTTGAAAAATATGGCTATTTTTCATTTTCAAAAAACATAAGTGGCCAATTTGAATTATTAGCGCTATTGTTTTTGTCCCGATATTAATATTTTTCTCCGGGAACAGATTTTCTGTTCCACTTTTGGTATTTCACTCCCTCTTCCATTAGTTGGATGATGGACAAGTGTTTACAAGATAAACATGGATGGTTGATTTTTGGATGTATATACATGTGTCCACCATCTAAGTAGTGGAACATGGAGTGAAACACCAAATATTTGTCTATCTCTCTATAGAAATATATATAGATGTACGCAGAGGCGTTTAAAGCCCCACCAAAATTTTTTAACCCCCATTTTTTATATGTATATTTTTATTTTAAAATATTACTTTTTAATATTAAATATTTTTTTTTATTGATTTAGCCCTCCAAAATCTAGCTTCGCCCCTGGATGTACAACCTTGATTTATGACAAAAAATGAATGCAATTTTTTTCCCCGGAAATTTGTAATGGAAATCTGTGGTGATAAGGTTTGAATATGTAAGAACCAAGTGGACTAGCAATTTTAATTATTACATTTTTAGCAGGGATTTTAATTTTAATTTATTTTTTAGAAATGTGATTTGGAAATTATTTGGATGATCAGGTTTGAATAGGAGTGGGAAGAGTTGCAGGCTGAGGTGGGTGAATTACTTGAGGCCTGGCCTAAAAAAGGGCCATATAACACCACAGGAAGAAGGAATTATCATTGAACTTCATGCCCTTTGGGGAAACAAGTACACATTATTTGCCTTTTGTTCTTCTTCTTAATTTCCTTTTAGTTGCATTGGAATGCATTCAAAAGATTTTATATATAAGATGGATTTGAAATTCGACATAAAAATGTAACTCAAGATAGGAGCACATAGAGTATTTGAAAGGGGACAATTACAAAAAAACCTTGAAGTTTGATATAATTACAAAAAACTCCAGAGGTTCTTGAAAATTACAAAAAAAAAAAACTTTAGGTTTGATTTCGTCTTACCTTTTCCTCCTTCAAAAGCGGAAAAAAACATCTGAAAAAACCTATAATATCTATAAAATATTACAGTTACTCGGTTAAATTTAATACATAATCAAATCTGAAACTTTTTGTAATTATAAAACATCTTAAGATTTTTTTGTAATTAGCTCAAATTTCAGTTTTTTTTTCCGGGTAATTATCCCTATTTGAATTTGAAATGTAAACAACGTCGATGAATTTGTTATTATAAATTAATGGGATAATTACATAAAAACCCCTGAGGTTTGGGCTAATTACGAAAAAATTACAAAAAAAACCCCTTAAGGTTTGATTCTGCTTACATCTTCCCCCTTCATAAGCAAAAAATATTTCAAAAAACTACCTCATATTCGTAGAAATATTACAGTTAACCTCTTATATTTAATACAAAATCAAACCTGAGGATGTTTTTTGTAACATTGAAACATCTTTGAATTTTTTTGTAATTAGCCCAAACCTTGGGGTAATTTTTGTAATTATCCCTAAATTAATTTATAATCTTTCTATCATCCAAAGGGAACCTTAAAATTTTCATCCCATCATAACTTTTCTCCGGTACTATTGTTGTCACAGATGGTCCACCATAGCACGATACCTGCCCGGAAGAACAGACAACGAGATAAAAAACTACTGGAGAACCCGTTTCAAGAAGAGAATTGTTAAACCCTGTGACAATATTAATCAGCACCTACACAAAAGAAAACACATTGAAACAGGAAAAGATAAGATGAAGAATAGTACTACTATTAATGCATCCCCTGATCAAGCAGGAAAAAACGACAAGCAAGAGACAACATCGGATACTCCGAAAATCGAGAACCATCAGTTGTTGCCGATGATTTACGATCAAGATTGTACGGCCTGGTCTGATTTCATGATCCCAATTGATAATAACAGTTACTTGTGGGGTGGATTGTGGAATTATGTGGATGATCAGAATGGTAATTGCAACAAAATGGCAATGCAAAATCAAGCTAATTGTTGTTTGGGAGGAGATCATGGTATTGGTTACATGAATAGTAGTGAAGGGTGCATATTCTGAACAAATCTGAAAGGAATCAAATTATTACCTGAAGTACCAGTACTTCTTAGCTGGTGTATTTGATCAAAGTATAGGGATAATTACAAAAACACCCTGAGGTTTGGGCTAATTTCAAAATAACCCAAGGTACTTTGAAAATACAAAAACATTGAGGTTGGATTCCATCTTACATATTTCCCGATAATTTTCGAAAATATTTCAAAGAAACCCGTGACATTTATAAAAATATTACAGTTACCCCGCTTAAATTTAAGACAAAATGAAACATGAAGGGATTTTTTGTTATTTTGAAACATATCTGGGTTCTTTTGTAATTAACCCAAACCTCAGGGGTGTATTTGTAATTATTCATAGTATTATATTCTAATTTCTGCAATACTTTACATGTACATATATTAATTTCTTTTCTTTTCTTTTTTATTTTTAACATTTTTCGTTTTAGTTTGATTGTCGGTTAAGAACCTCGATTAATAAGATGGATGATTCATAATATGTTTATCTATGTCAATAATTGCTTAATTACTGAGTACAAATTATTAAATGACAAATTATTAAATGATTGAGGGGAAAAAATGGGAAAAGAGTATAAAAAATGGCCCATGCAGGTCTCGAACCTGCGACCTTCGCGTTATTAGCACGACGCTCTAACCAGCTGAGCTAATAGGCCTTTGTTAACAATGGAAAACATTTAATATATTTTATTCACAGATTTTTACAAATTCTTTCAAACTTCCTCCACTTTTCTCACGGCTCTGGGATTTTTGCTCGCCATGTGCCAATTTCAAATAAAACTCGTCAATCTATAGCAACGCTGAATTTTCAAATAAAATAGTACCGAGACACATGATTCGGTACCCAGTTATGTACGACATCAATTTTTTTCAAAAAATTCAAAAATACCTCAACCATAGAATACACGAAGGGTACGAGCCTCAATTTTTAGTCAAAATAGCTAAAAAAATAAATATATCTCTTAAAAACATTACGATTTTTCATTTTCATTAAACATATGTGGCCAATTCAGCCTATTAATTACTAGTTAATGTTATGCTCTTGGAACCTTTTTCTGGTTGGAATATTTTCTTTTTTCTTTCTTTTCCCTGAACGAAGAGACAGATGCTAAAAAATCTTACAGTACCTGAAAAGTGCACTCCTTCTTTACCCAGCCAAAGATGTGAATCCCCTCTAATTATCTGGTTACAATCCTTATCTTTTTTAACTTCCAACTTTAATGAATGATAGTGGAAGCAAACTCATAGTGTGCTTGTCGCAAAAACCCAGTACGGAGTGGGCCGAGTGGGTTGGGTTTGCATGCAAATCAACCAAATAGTCAATGGACCGACACATGTGCCCAACATTATAATCATTCTGAATTAAAAATTAGAGTATTATCTAAAATATTAACCTCCTATAATTTGTGCCCTTCCTCTTTCTTTGTTTCATTATACGTGTGACTGAACGAAAAAATTTGTTAAGTGAAACGATAGGCGTAACTAGGACAGTATAGTAGAGTGGGCGATACACGGAAAGTGGGGTGGGACGAATAGAAAAATCATGAAAAATCATATAAATTTCAACTAATATATATTTTTTAAAAATTTGCTTAGTAATTTTTTTTTTAAAAGAGGGGGGCCCGGGGCCCGGGTTGCCCCCTAGCTACGTCAATGCTCGTGAGCTATTCGGAGCTCGACTTAATAAAAACTCGTTTGAGTTTGTTTAATAAGGTTCATTAAGATAAATGAACCAAACTCAAACTTAGAGATATTCAATTCGTTAGCTAATGAGCAAACTCCTTAGTAAGCTCGTATAGATTAAACTAACAGTTTTGACTTTTATTTTAACTTTTATATGTTTACTTCTAATAAACATAAAAGTATTTAAATAAACTTATTTATTTGAATAAAGTCATATATTTCAATAAATATATTATGTGTTTTATATATATATATATATAATTTTATTTTCGTAATAAATTGAAGAATAATGTAATTTATAATTAATATTTACTAAGCTCGTTTAGGCTCGAAAAGTTTCGTGAGCCATTAATATGTTCGATAAACTCAGGCTTGAGTTCGACTCTATAATAATTAGTCAAGCTCAAACTCTCAAAAGTTTGGCTCGACTCGTTTTAATTGCAACCCTAATTATATGGTCTTCGCTAACCTAATATTTATCATATATCGAAAGAGTTCGTCTGGATTTGTTGATGAGATTCGATAAAACTTTTAGATTTACTTTTATGGGCTATTCTTTTTCCTATCAAAGGTTTTTCCCAATGGGTTTTACTTTGATAGGTTTTAACGAGACCCCTTTTTTAAAGCTAGCTGCTTGACTTGTAAGCAATACACTATATTTTTTTAATAATATTTTGCATTTAATCAAAAAAATAAAACTTTTAGATTTGGTAGAATTGTACTTTCATGTATTATATAATATGGTTTATCATTGCATTTGAGATTTGTGATTGAGTATTTATTTTTTAATAATGATGTACAATTCTTTGTTTGACAATACTGATTATGATAAATATAAAAAGCAAGTGACAAAATTACCCGTACATGTTAAAAGGATTAATTTGACAATATAGAGAGACCCAACAAAAATGAAGGGCATATATTTGACCTTTCGCAAGATGGGAAAACATATGATTACCAAATAACAGCTAAGGGTTGTGATAACATATCAATTGGTACATTTTGCCAAACGAGCCGAAAGGATTTAATATAATGGATTTCTCCAATGTGGTTTGTTTGACTTTAGAAAGTCATCTATAAATTTACTTAACACAAATCAAATCAGCCTACAATTATTGTTAATTAGTAGCATAGCTAACAAGACTTATTTTCTAATTTTGGTTATAAAATTAGTGGAAATAGTGGTTGCCTTCAATTTAGGGAATTGTACGAGGCATACGTTTCTTATCATATGTAGATTTGAAGCAAATTCGACAAAATTCAAGACCCATTCAAAAAAATTTAGGCCTTGATCCAAATTAATCCCATAGATTAGACCAACTAGACTATTATTTCAATAAAACAAACTCAAAATCAATTTGAGTTGAAAGTTGAAACTCACCCCGATGCTATCTTTAGAAACAAAGTAATTTGATATATGAAGAAAATATATCATGTCATCTTAACAAGAGGAAAAAATGGGACAAAAATTGCCCTTGAAGTTCAACCTAATTACAAAAAACTACAGTTATCTCCAAAATTACAAATTCCGTCTTAAAATGTTATAAACTCCCTTTAAAATTTGTATTTATCTAACAAATACCCCTCATGAGCAATGACGAAGCCATGTTGGTGCCGAGGGAAGCACTGGGCCCCCAGAAATTTTGAAAAAAAAAATTTATGGTTATTTTGGTAGTTATACTTTATATTTTAAAGAATAGAGAAGATATTAGGAAAGTTCGAACAACTCTTCAAGACTTCAACTCATCCATTCTTCTTTTTCCCTCCCCATTTGTGAATCTTGAATAATCTCTGTTGTCTTTCTCATTTTTTCCATTTACAAAATTTTGTATATTTTCTTTGTGCTCCACCATAAATTTTGTAAATTTTCTTTTAGCTCCACAAAAAGTTGTACATTTCCCCCCAAACTATTTCTTTTTGACATATTAACAATGAAACTATTATGCAATAATTTCAAAATATGAAGAATAGAAGAGAAGTGTTATGATATATTGATGTAATTATATTATGTTATTTCTTTTTCAACACTAAAATATAATTGAAATAATGCATTGACTTTATCAAAATTGATTTTTATTTGTTTCTTACAGTTGATATATTGCAGTTAACTTTTATGTTAATGTTAGTTGGGCCCCCTACACAAGGTTTCTGACTTCATGATATCGAGTGCAATTTATAACATAAAAACAAATGTCAAGTGGGTATATGTAATTTTGAAAAATAATGAGCTAGACTTCAAGGGTAGTTTTTGTAATTAAATAAAAAAAAATAGTCTACAAAATTATGATAAAGCTGGACCCTGACCAATATAACAGTAAAATGGGACTGATCATAAATCATAATGCAAACGGCCCCTCCTTTTCTCACGACGCGCCGGCAGAATTTCATGTGTTAGAAAAGCTCAAAGCCCACTCCTCTTTCACTTGTCATATCACACAACACTGATATATAACACCAAAAATTAATTATTTGCCAACCCCTTTAGTCCACATGATATTTCATCAATATCACAACTTCAATGTTTGCATCATACATCATCATCACACACATCTAGATGGTTCTAACTAAATCCCCCTACATAGTTTTTGAAAGAAAAAAAAAGTATATATGAACTTTTTATTTTACTCCCTTCTACTCATAATAACTCAATAAGTGTTAATTAAAAAAAAATACACACATATTAAGGAATATACTAAAATAACTGGTGTACCCTTAATAAATATAAGGGTAATTTAGAAAAATATTTTTTTATTAGTCTTAAAAATATCAAAACAACATTCTTTTTTCACAAAAACTCTTGATAGACTGTCTAACGGGTCTGACCTGTTAGTAGAACTGGCAATGGGTCGGGCCGAGCAGGCCCAACCCAAGTCCAACGGGCCAAACTAGAAAATCGGGCCGGATTAGGCCGAGCCTAATTTCACCGGGCCTAATAAAACCTGGCCCAACCCAGCCCAGCTACGGGCTACGGGCCATCGGGCCAAATCGACCCAAGTTAAATATTGTAAAAAAAATATTAAAAAATAAATAAATGACTAATCAACCAAACCAAACCACATTCGGCCTTCACCATCAGCTTTTATATATATGTATGTCTTGTTTTAGTACATATATATACACATAAAACACTATATATATGGGGAGGATCAAGTGAGACCATGTCTCTAGGTGTGACACAATGGACTAATCTCAACCATCCTCCACTATTAATCAATGGGTGTGATTTAATTGATAAAAATTATATTAAAACATTAATTTAATTAACATAAGGGTAATATGGCAAAATAACATAATAAGGTAGGAATCAAATCTCTTTCTCTCTCATGCATCTCTCATCTCACGTGTCCCTCTCCCTCCCTCTCCCTCACGCCTCTCTCTCTCTCTCTCTCTCTCTCTCTCTCTCTCTCTCTCTCTCTCTCTCTTTGTCTCTCACAATTCCACCATTAACGCAAATTTGAAGAACTCGAACTGTGAAAAATAAAACAGTGAAGAAGATGCGCTTATGTTCGAATCATGGTGCATGATGAATCATCAGTCGTGGAAAAATCTTTACACAACAACATCAATGGTGTAGACATCGATGGAGAACTCTAAACTATCCATTAACACCAACTCTTAAAAAACTGTAATTTTCACGAATAAGACGATGCATAGATACTTATAAAATGGTGTATAAATACTTATTAAACGATGCATAAAACTTATGAAACGATGCATATATCTGTAGGATATTACATATTTGAAAATATGCAAGAAAAATAAACTAAATATGCATTATCTGAAAACTATCTATGCAGCGTAAAAAAAAACTAATATGTGGTACAGTATACCCAACTATGCAAGACGTCATAAACTATGCAACTAAATCAACTAACTATGCATTATCTAGAAACTATATATGCAGTGTGGAATAACTAAATATGCAATACATTATGCAACATCCCATTTTTATAATTTCCAAAAACAACATCTCATTTTCATAACCAAATATACATTACATTGAACATATTTATGCATTGTAGAATAACGAAATATGCAGTACGTTATATTCAATTATGTCTTGTTTTCATAAAACAGTGTCAATAAAACAACTAAATATGCATTATTTGATGTCTAATTATGCAGTAGAAGAACCCTAACTATACTGTAAAATAAAAATATTTGGAAAAAAAACTGCTTCCTTAAATTCCACCACCAAATCCGGCAGTTTCAATCTCAGCCCATAAAACCCGCTGGGACCACTAATTTGAATTACAAAATTACCACCTTACCCTTAAATTGGCGGAAATAAGGGAAATTAAAAAAATATTAAATTAATCACATCCATTCATTTTTTAAGATCAATTGGTAAGATAAGTCTGCACTGTCTCACCTAGGAAGGGTGGTCTCATTTGAGCCAAACCCTATTATATATATATATATGTTTTATTTAGTACACACATATATATTTACAGTTAAAAACACTAAATAATAAATCAGAATAACTAACACAAATAGGGCTGGAATGGGCCATGTTTTTTAAGGCCCGAAAAAGTCGGGCCTAAATGGCCCGACCCAGTAGGCCTGTCGGACTCGGGCCAATTTTGCTAGCTCATTTTTTCCCCATTGGCCCGAGCCCGATACTATTTCAATTTCTAAAAAAAATCTCCAATCATTCTCCTCAGTTCTGCAGACTACAGTTACTACACAATGTTCCCCACAAACATGGGCATATCGTATTTTTTTTTTTCGACGAGCATATCGGAAAATACGGGCTTTTTTGGCCCAAGTCCGACGGGTCTACTGGGTCGGGCCATTTAGGCCCGGCTTTTTCGGGCCTTAAAAAACATGGCCCAGTCCATATTTGCGGGCTGGCTGGGCCGGCCCATCGGGCCGGGCCAATTTTGCTAGCTCTACCTATTAGACGGATCTGACCCTTGGACCCGGTGCTATTTTTCGTAATATTAGCAGTGGTGTTTTAGTAGTTTTTTTGGGACAATCGGTATTAACAGTCCTTCTGAAAAGTATTAGCCGTCCTTCTAAAAAGTATTAGCAGTTCTTCTTAAATGTATTTGTAGTTCCCTGAAGAGTATTTTTAGTATTTCTCCTGAATATACTCTCGAAATGTATTAACAGTCCCTCAAAAAAGTATTAGTAGTTCCTCGAAAAAGTATTAGTAGTTCCCTGGAGAGTATTTTAGTAGTTTTCCTGAATATAATTAAATTTTTCTCCCGAAATGTATTAATAATCCTTCTGAAAAGCATTAGCCGTCCTAAAAAGTATTAGCAGTTCTTCTGAAATATATTACTAGTTCCCTGAAGAGTATTTTAGTATTTCTCATGAATACTCCCGAAATGTATTAGCAGTTCCTCAAAAAGTATTAGTAGTTCCTCGAAAAAGTATTAGTAGTTCCCTGGAGAGTATTTTAGTAGTTTCCATGAATATAATTTAATTTTTCTCCCGAAATGTATACTGTCTCTCGGAAAAGTATTAATAGTTTCTCGAAAAAGTATTAGTAATTTCCTAGAGAGTATTTTAGTGTGAGTTTGAGCTTTTCTTTTGTTATATATTTTTCTATTTATTTAGTGCATTTTATTTATTTTTTTCACCCTATATCTGAAATTTCTCCCCGTTTCCATAGCCTCTGGTCTTGGGGGAATTTCATCCACTCCTCACCACCGCAAATAAAGTGTGTGTTATTACTGTGTGTAGTGTGTGGAAGAGTGCGGCGAGTGTGAGCAGCAGAAGCAACAACATACCGTTTTTTGTTTTTCGTGGATCAGAGTCAGGTCTGCTAGATTGGTAGGATATTTAGACCCGTCTAACAGATCTAGATCCATTAGATGGTCTGACAGGAGACTAACTCTTCTTTTTTAATAACTTTTTATGTATCAAAAAACACTTATATATTGTGAATAAGATGGAATATTGTTCTTTCTTGATTTCAGCGTTGGAATCAATTTTGGGTGATCATGACTTATATCATCAATAAATTTTAGATGCTTATTGGAGACGCTCTTATAAAAAAAAATCAAATTGTACATTGTTGTTATATAATTAATAGATCTGCTACATAGGCTATGAAGCACTGGTATGGGTATGGGACACGAGTGCGATCACGAGAGACGGATACGAAAAAAATGATATTTTTAAATTTTAATTAAGGATACGGGTATTGTATATATATACATATAAAATTATATATTTATACATTATTGAATATACAAATGTACTAAGAATAATTAAAAAACAATGTGTCAAGCATAAAAAACTGAAATTCATTAGTACTCAAATTTGACATTGTGACAACTCGCATATACACACAAAAAAACGCTGAAACTATGGGCAATAGAATAAATTTATATATTTCCATGTGTAGATATATCCATGGAGTATCCATGAACTATCGGACAAAGTATCGTATCGGATACGTATTCGGTATGGGTACGTCGTCCTCAGATAAGTATCCATGCTTTCTAGGCTATATATAGGATTCCCTCATGTATGATTTATGAATGTATAAGGGGTTAAGAAAATTGGGGTTAGCCCAGTGGCGTGGCCACACGTATATTCTTCAACGAAGAAGAGGTCGGGGTTCGAGTCTCTATAGTGACATCGTACAAATTTTAAAATTAATGGGTTTAGAAAATTATTAACTGGCAGTTGTAATGTTGGGGTGAGTACTGGACCAGAAGAACAAGGAGTAATGTAGATGAAAGCCGACATCAATATTGACATGTTGGTTTGTCAATGTCATTTTAATTAGTAAGGCGAAAAACATGACTATTTTATTAGTTTTTCTTTTTACATTATCGTATAGGTTTTTTATTTCTTTAATTTTTTTTCCTGTGGGATTGAGCTGGCTTGGTGGTTATTACATTTTCACTATATTTTTAATTAATTTAGTGATGAAAAAGAAAAGGTTATAACAAGCTACTACTTCACTATTTTTCCTCTTTCCTAAATCGTGTAACTATATATTTTGCCCTAATAAGTCATGGCAAAATTGAATGGTTTCGAAGTAATTGTTTTGTGGAATTAATAACGGTGAATTCAAAACGTCAAAATATTTTAATTGGTAATTATTATTTAGTGGTAACGGTACAAAATAGCCATTTAGAAAATGTAAATATTAAAAATAGCCACTATGACACGAATTCGAGTCACTGTGACTCGAATTCGAGTTACAACATGACTCGATTTCGAGTCACTCAATGTGTGATATATAACATAAAGTTCATTATTATAATCAAAAGGTTTGTGTGGCATAGCAGTTTGTCCAATGTTTCCTTACTATTAGGTTATGGTGGACAAACCACCCTGCCACACAAACCTTTTAGTTATAATAACGAACTTTATGTTATATATCACACATTGAGTGACTTGAAATCGAGTCATGTTGTAATCAATTCGAGTCATAGTGACTCGATTTTTTAAAACAATTTTTTTTTTGTTTTCGAGTCACACATGACTCGATTTTTAAAAAAAAAAAAAATATTTTTTTCGAGTCATGTTCGAGTTACTGTGACTCGAATTCGAGTCACATTGACTCGAATTCGAGTTACAACATACCCAGTTATATATCACACATTGAGAGAAATAACCCAAATATCAAACAAACATGCTAGAAGGGTACGAATGTCATTTTACACCCCAAAATGGCTAAAAAATATGTGTTTGGAAAAGATGGTTAAAAAACATCTTGGTTTGTTGGGAATGGCTAAAAAAAACGCCTCTATTATTTATTTATTATAATGATTGGTACCTTGTATATATCTTGCAACGAATGTTTTGTTTGATTTTCTCTGATAAATACGAAATATTAAGTTGGTGATTGGATATGAAATAGATTCCATTTTCGTTCTGCTGGATAATTATTTTTGACCAAACATGCAATTGTTTATGAAAATTTTCAGGAAATGTACTATTCTCTAACTTTCATTTTTTCTTATTTTTCCTCTCACCGATCACATCTGCACATTTTTTTTATAAAAAACTCATCATTATTAGATATTCTCCCACAAATTTCACTATTCACCCACTCACACATATTAACTACCATTCATTATTTTACTATTTTTAAATCATATCAACTTTCATCATTACTTTTTCATCTCACATTCAATTACACTCTCATTTTTTCTTCTAACTTTTTTAGCACGATTCTCTATTAAAATGAAATTTTTTAAAATAAAAGTATATTCAATCGCGCCCTAATTTTACATCCACCTTTTCCAAAATCTCACTTTCACTAGATACGATTACTTAGAGAAAATAAAAAAGGTTAAATTATTAATTTTTTTGTTACATATCTTGAGAGAGAAAGGTGATGTGAGTTGAACGTCAGATCTCTAATTTGAACTTGGGTTAGTCTCTTGTCAGACCGTCTAACGGATCTAATTCGTTAGACGAATCTAAATACCCGACCCACAGTCAATCCACCTATTGACCCACACGACCACTAACACTACAACAACAATATTCGTTGGCCGCTGCTAATATTTTTAAGTGGGATACTAATATTTTTTGGGAGACTACTAATAATTTTTAGGAGAAATACTAAAATACATTTAATCGAAAAAAACTAATACTTTTCAATAAGATTAGTAATTCGTTTTAGGGGGAATACTTATACTTTTGCAGGAAAAAATCAATACTTTTCATGAGGATTACTAAAAAAACTGTTCAAGGGTTACTAATACTTTTTCAGGGGATTACTAATACTTATCCAATGGATTACTAATACTTTTTCAATGGATTGCTGATACTTTTCAAAAGAAAAAACTAATATTTTTGAGAGTTGCCTAATATTACGTCAGTGTCTAATACTTTTCAAGGGGTTAATTAATACGTTTTAGGTATATTACTAATAATTATGAGACAAAAAAACATTTTTAATGAGGTTACTAATAAAATTGTTCAAGGATTACTAATACTTTTCTTTTCAGATATACTACTAATATTTTCAGGGAAAAAACTAATACTTTTAAACGCTCATAATATTACAAAAATGTCATTGGTCCGGAGATCCTATGACACCACCCCAAAATATTACAAAAATGTCACTGGTTCATGAAATTACAAAAAAAAAAAAAAAAAACCGAGACGGTTTGAATCCGTCTAACGAAAAAGATCAGTTAGACGGTATAACCCAACTATTTGTCACGAACTTGAAAGTCTTAATCACTAAACATTATCTGATACCTAAAAATGTAAATTAACTTAAACTCTAAATAAACACATATATTTGTATAGAAAAATTCCAAGACTTATTTCTCTAATACATATTGCAAATTTAACAAACTTGAATTAATGCTCTTCAATTTAATATGGAGATATTACCAAATTTATTTGTAGGCTATTATGATTAATAATTAGCAGTGTTATCCAATACTGAATATATATGTATATCTTCCAATCTCGACATATATGTAGCCAATATTTGTTCATAGTTGGAGTTGGACTATTCTGTTGAGATAGTAATTAAATATTCATGAATGTTAAATAGATCATACTTTTTTTTGGGGTTAAAATTATGGCAAAACATATGTAATACATGTGTAGACATTTCACCTAAAAATAAGAGTATTATTTGTTGGGTTTATAATATTCAGGGGAACAAATTAATTTTAATTATTCGTAAGCATGTATACTATAAGAGTATTATAACGAGTTTAATTAATGGAGCTGACTATGATAATTTGTTGGAAACTTTTATATATCTTTTCTTTATCAATCCATAAATACCAAAACTTTGGGAACAAGTGAACAACCCTCTTGTTCCAGATGCTCAAAAAACATAAATTAACGTAATCTCATAATAAACATTTTTTTTGGACTTTTACCCGAACACACACACATAGGGGCATGGGCGTAGCCAGGATTTTTGGTCAGTGCGGTCAAAAAAATTCATTTCGAGTGGACGATTATCGAGCCGAAATTTTAAAAAACAAAAAATAAAAAACTATTTCAATAAAAAAAAGCAAATATAAAGGTCTTACTTTTAGCAATTCTTTGCCGATTTCATACTCTCCAATTTCGGTTTATCTTGAATAAACTTTTTGGAGAAGTGACTTATCTATCATCCAATGTTAAATTAACAGCCAAACAACTATTATTATTATGAAAAATTAACTTTTAGATCCAAAAGTTTATTGGAAAAATGTTCACAAAAAGTTGTATAATATCAAGTTTGAAACATTCAATGTCTTAATTGGGCCAGGTGATTTTTAATTCTTTTGGCCTTTTGAATTTTATCTTAATTATTTTTATAGACTGAATTTTCAGTGTGGTTCAACCCAAAATTAACAGAGCCACTCCGAATCCAGTGCGGTCCAACCCAAATTTACTAAGCCAATTCCGAAATCCAGTGCGGTCCGCTGACCGCACTGGGCCTCAAGTAGCTTCGTCCATGCATAGGGGTCGAACCCTTGACCTCCCCAAACTGAGGAGGGCTCGTATTATAGTTGCATTATTGATAATTGCGTAAACATTTTGAAGGAACTATCTTTGGTTTCTTGTGTTTTCATAAGGAGGTCAGCGAATCGCGTTGCTCATGCATTAGCCAAAACAATGGATTCTATGTTCTGGCGTCGTTGTTTGGGAGTCTACTCCCCCGCCTGTGATTTGTAATTTGTTGATCTCGGATTTGAATTGAATGAATTCCATATTTTGTCACAAAAAAAAAAAAAAAAAGCTGCGTTTGTAATTGGTTATTTCCATAGTCAAATGCAAATACTTTAATATACTGTTCCATCAAATTAATACGATATGGTTAAACTAGAGAAAATTGATTATTTAAGAAATCAAAGGTTATATATAAAGGTCCTTACCCAATAAACAGTACATGTACAAAGGGACAAAATATTCAAATTAAAGTATTAACCTAAAATGGATTATTTTTCTAAATAAGAGAAAGAATTTGATCTCGTATCCTTTGAAATTGGGAAATTTTAATTGACAACACCAAACAAAATACATTGAGGTTTATAATCGTCATGTAGTTAATTGATTTACATTGTGAGGTATTGAAACAAAATAAAAACAATTAAACTCAACATATTTTGGATTTAGTCGTACATTTATCTTGTGAATGACATTGTTTGTGGGGTACTCTTTTTGCTATCAAAATTTTTTCTCAATGGGTTTTACTTTGATAGGTTTTAATGAGACCCATTTTTTAAAGCTAGCTGCTTGGTTGTAAGTAGTACACTATATTTTCTTTTTTAATAATATTTTGCATTTATTCAAAAAACCTTGTGAATGACATTGTACGTAGGAACTCATACTGAATAACTTTCGTCTAAGTTCAATTCGGGAGAGATCAAATATATTTAGATTCAGAAGATCAAATATACTTGTTCGCTTTAACTAAGAGGATCTGGTGGTATGTTAGCAGACTCCACCAAAAACACTTGTTAATCCGTGCACATTCTCTGGTTACCTTGTTAGTAGCAATGAGGGGTCGGAACTAGAGGTGCCAAACGAGCTAGGCCGAGCTGGCATCGGGCCAAAGCAAAAAATCGGGACTGGCTAGGTCGGGCCAAACAGTAACCGTACCACTATTTTTGGAGCTCAACCCGACCTAGCCCACGAAATTACAAAGAAAAAATCGGACCTATCGGGTTGGTCCGATTTTTTGGGCCTAATGGGTCGCACCAAAAATATCCGTCTCATTTCGGGTCTAAGAAAGTGCAGTCTAGACCGGCCAATTTACTGGGTTGGTCGGGCAAACCCACCGAACCGAACCAAAATTGACAGCTCTAATCGGAACTAGACATAGTTAAGCATAAGTCTCAAGTTGAGTTACGATGGCTAAATCATTTCTTTTCCTGAGATTTTACTACCTATTTTCATTTTCTTTTTAGCCAACGTAGACAAATATCATGGAATATCCACCGAAGCTGTATTATGACCAAACGATTTCCAGAAAGCAAAAGATTTACGAGCCAGTGACCACCCAACACGTGTCGGGCATTTAAGGTTGGTAACGGCTGTCTGATAATTCCTGTTGGACATTACGTTTCACGACCACGCGCCCTCAACAAACGTACCACTCAAACCCTCCATCAAAACAAGAAAATCCCCACGCGTGCACCCCACGCTCCATGCTCAACAGTACAATCCACGCTTTTGTAACAGTGGTTAATAACATGAAGCTTCCCACAAATTCATAGTAAAAACCAAAAAAAAAAAAAAAAGATAAAAACACAACCAACCCTAAAGTTTTCATTTTTCTCATCATCTCCACCTCCACATACCCAAATCCTAACCTTTTTTTTTCTTACTGAGAATCCAAGAGCAAATACACACACACAAAACACACACAGATTTACAAACCCATCATTCTATAAATAGAATTGTCCTTTTTAGGGTTTCAAGATTGTACCTTTTTTTGGTTAAAAAAAATGGGTTCTTGGTTTTGAGAGGGGTAGAAAAAGACCCAAATCAGAAAAATCAAAACCCAGAAATTAAAAATACAAGTATATATATATAAGGGATCAATATGGGTAGGGGAAGAGTGGAGCTGAAGAGAATAGAGAACAAAATAAATAGGCAGGTTACATTTGCAAAGAGAAGAAATGGGCTTCTCAAAAAAGCTTATGAGCTTTCTGTGCTTTGTGATGCTGAGGTTGCTCTTATTATCTTCTCTAACCGTGGCAAGCTCTATGAGTTTTGCAGCACCTCCAAGTATACTTTATTCTCCCTGTTTTTTTTTTTTCTCTTTTTGGTTTAATATGTTGGATGGTAAAGATTTCACCTTTGTGTTTTTTTTTTGGATTTTTTTTACATGTTTGTTGGTTTTAGGGCAAGGTTTATATGGGTTTTTGTGTTTTTGATCTGGGTTTGGAATCTTTGGTGAAAATATTAGATTTCTTGATTTTGGCATTTTGAAGAAAGATCCATTTTTTTTTATTGTGTAAAAATTTGATCTTGTTCTTTGTTTGTGAATTTTTTGGATTTTTTTTACATGTTTGATGGTTTTAGGGCAAGGTTTATTTGGGTTCTTGTGTTTTTGCTTCGGGTTTGGCATCTTTGGTGAAAAAATTAGGTTCTTTTGATTTTGGTATTTTGAAAATTTTGTTTTGAATGTTTGTGGTGAAGAAAGATCCAATTTTATTTTTTTTTATTTGGATGGTTTGATTTTGAGTTTTCTTGTTTTATTGACAGGAAACTGGCAGGTAACATTTGCGAGTACTCAATGATTTATGTGGAATCAACAGATTATTTTTCAGTCTTGACACTTTGTTTTTTCTTTTAACTGGTTTTAAGCCCGATCTATCTTCTTTTTAGAAAAAATAATTGTGAAATTAATGATATATAAGATGCCTATTTATGAGTTTGATCTCTCTTTTTAAAAAATAAAGAAATAAAAAACAAAATTAAGGGTTTTCTGCAAAGATATATAATTGTTTGCCTTTTGTACAAAGCTGAAAATTATTTAGATGCTTAAATTAACTTTTTTTTAAATATGGATGACATTACTGACATAAGGTTTGAGACTTTTAAAATTTCTTCAGTTCTTTTAGACTAGTTATTTATTTATTTTTTAAAATCAGTTTCTATTTTGAACTAATTTTGTGATCACTAATTACTTAATATTTGTTTTTTTTTTTGTTTTTAATTAATTTCACGTTATGTAATTAAGTTTTCTAATTAAGTTCACGTTATATACCGAATTTAAATAACCTGTAATTTATCTGCCTTTGTGTCAGCATGCTCAAGACACTTGAAAGGTATCAAAAATGCAGCTATGGATCATTAGAAATCAATAATCCTGGCAAGGATATTGAGGTATGATAATAATTAATTTCCATGTCACCCTTTGTACAAGTTATATATGGTTTGCTTAAAAATTCAAGAATGATTAAATATAATTTGAGCTCTTAATTGTAAATGTCAAATCCAATTGTCATAATCTGTTCTAATCACTAAATCCATGTAAACTTTTGCTTGAATTGTATGAAATACATTTTGAATCGTTTCTTTTAAGTTTATCAATATGCTGAATTATGGCTAATTTAGTTTTGTAATTTTATTGTAGCAAAGCAGCTACAGGGAGTACCTAAAACTGAAATCCAAGTATGAGTCTTTACAACGATACCAAAGGTATTGATCAATAATTAATTAATTTTTTTTGAAAGAGCAATAATTAATTAATTAGAAATTTTGAATTCATGAACTCTAATAATACTTATAACTGTTGCAGGCAACTTCTTGGGGATGAATTGGGACCTCTAAACATCAATGATCTTGAGCACATTGAACATCAGTTGGAGACATCATTGAAGCACATTAGGTCTACAAGGGTAAGCTAAAATACAGCTATTTTGAATTTTCATAACTCATAACATTGTGAAATATTCCGCGTTTACAATATTTTTGATAACGTTACGATATATCAGATGAAAGAGTTTGTTTTTCCTAATTTTTTTGTATTCATACATAATTAATACTTATAAGGTTATGTAATATATATCTTCTTCATCTTTAGGTGCTTTGAGCACAAAAATGTCTATTGTGAATGTGATGATTGATTAGTACTTAAACCCTCTTTGACATAATACTGAGAAATGAGGCATAGTTTGGGTGCACCCTTAACACTATTCTTTCATATGTAGCTAGGCCTTACATGTGAGAGACAGGTAAACATTTGGGGAAATAGTTTTTTCGGTCCTGTAACTTGGACTACTTAGAGATTCAATCTTCTAAGTAATCAACTTTAAATTCTAGTCCAATATCTGCTAAAAATTTGGACATTTAGTCCAGTTTTGACTCAAATTATGTAATTTTACCATAATTGCTAGGTAGGACCACTGGGTACTAATATTTCTAAGAAATTTAAGGATTTTGGTAATTTAGCGCAAAATTGGCAAACAAAATTTTGGGGATTTTTATTTTTAGTGGCAACTTTAGGACCAAATTAATCACCAAAATTCCTAATGTTTTGATATGTTTGCAGCTGATCGGTTATAGTCAGTAATTTTTGATAAAATTACACAGTTTCAGTCTAAATAGAAATAAATGTCCAATAGTGTAAAAGATATTTATCTAAAATTTAAAGGTGACTACTTAGAGGACCAAATCACAAAAGAGTTCAAGTCACAGACCAAAGAAATTATTTCCCTAAATATTTCGAAGGGTTTTAATATTTTAGGTTCTAATGTTTCTTTAGGTTATGCCCAATCTCCAAATTCTATAGTACAATGAAATGTGTGAATATTTTGCCATTTCCTACAGTCTGGAATCGGAAATTTGATTTCCTGGAAATGATTTTGTTGCCTACGTACAATTTTTCGACCTAATTAAATACATTTTTAGAATAATTTTTAGAATTGTATAGAATTGTACTCTATTAATTCCACAATTTTCTGATTGATTTTATGACTTGTTCTAACTTTGTATGCAGACACAAGTTATGCTTGATCAGCTTTCTGATCTTCAAGGAAAGGTATCTGCATTGATTCAACAATCATATACTCCATTCGTCCCAAACAAATAGTGCACTTTCTATATTTAATAGTATTTTTCAATTTTATATTATAACCCTATTTAATATGCATATAACGGTAAATCAAGTAAATATTTAGCATATTTGCAGTTTTCAATATTTTTTTTAATCCGTGTGAAAAGTCAAACTGGACTATATATTCGGGACGGATGGAGTATATATTAATCTTTTAAATTTCATTTCATCTATACATAACATGATTATTTCCAACTGAAGGAGAAGTTGATGCTTGATGCTAATAAGGCTTTAGAGAGAAAGGTGTGTACAGCAAATATATATAATATTTGTCACATTTATTCATTAATTGTCATCCATTATTAATTTTTATTATTTTTTATTATTATTATTATTTGTTTTTGCATTTTGTGCCAGCTGGAAGAAATATATGCTGCTAATCACCTTCAGCAATCCTGGGTAGGAGGGGGGGAACAAAGCAATACCTATAACCATCATCAACATGCTCAGTCTCAGGGCTTTTTTCAGCCTCTTGATTGCAACTCTACTCTCCAAATTGGGTAAAGTACAAGTGATTTTTTTTCGTTTTCAGATGGTGTGTGACGGAGCTTATAAGCTCTTCGAAATATTATAAGTTGTTGTGAGTTTATACGTACGTTCTTAAAATTTATTTGGCAAAATTTTCTTGAAAGAACTTATAAGATCCTAAATAAAGAAGTCGTTTAGAAGTTTATAAGTTGTTTTTTGGAAAAATAAGAAGAAGAGATTCCACCCCGTTTTTTTTAAAAAAAATACTTTTTTCCAACCATATACTTTAATTTTGACTATTTTAATTACAAATTTATCATTACTAACATCGTAAAAGCTTCACCATCTTATTTTATTCAGATACTTCAACAATTTATTTTTAAATCTAATATCTTATAAGTTCTAAAAATATTTTATAAGATCTTTTAAATAAGCTTAACCAAATATCCTCTCATTGTAAGTCAATCTCTCATACTTTTAGTGGGTTAGGGCATACAAAACAGTGTTTTTTTATGAGATTTTTGGAGGAAAAAATCTAACCAAAAAACCTCTAACCATTGTGAAGGGTAGGTTTGAGATTTTTCACTACAAATGAGGTTTGTTTGAAAAAATAAAACAAAAGAAAAAAATTGTTTGAGATTTATTAAAGAGAGATGAACTGAATGTGGGGCATATACAAGGTTTGTGGGATGTTTATCCGATTGTAGAGAAAATAGTAGGTTTTATACTTTTGACGTGACAATTAGGATCCACTAAAAGAGAAGTTTGAACTCCGAGCCATTTAAATGGCCTTAGAAATCCTATTAATATGTACAATATATAGCATGTTTGACTTTGAAAAATCAAATAGTCAAGCATTTTACTCCTATAATTAATACTTTCCAAACATTTATCACATGTACTAAAAAATATGAGAGTGGTTGTCATGTGATCATTATTCAAAAGTAAAATACATTACTATTTCATAAATCATCATGGTGCATGTTTGAATATAGTTGAAAATTCCTCTTAATATTCTTTTATTGGGATAATTACAAAAGACCCCTTAAGGTTTTGACTAATTAAAAAAAAACATAAAGATGTTTTAAAATTATAAAATGCGCCTTCGGGTTAGATTATGTCCTAAATTGAAGGAGTTAACTATAATATTTTTAGAAATATCAGGGATTTTTTGAAATGTTTTTTTGCTAGTAAAGGGGAAAAATGTAAGACGGAATAAAACATCATTGTCTTTTTTTTATAATTTTCAAAAAACTCTTGGTTTTTTTGTAATTATCCCGAACCTCAGGGGTTTCTTTGTAATTTCCCCAAATTCTTGAAATTCTTTATTTTTTTTGGGTCTTGAAACAGGTATGGTGACCCTGTGAGCTCTAGCCAGATGACAGCAGCAACTGATGTCCAAAATGTCAACGGTTTAGTCCCTGGTTGGATGCTCTGAATTATCATAGTAAGAATAAAAAAAAAAAATCCAGCCAAATTAAATAATTAAGTATATATAGTTTATTAAATGTATGAAGGGTTCTGCTTTCCAGATACAATCTTAATTAATAATGGATTGCAGCAGTGTAATTTGGTTTAAGAGTCTTGAAAAACATGAACATTGTGGATTTATTTATCATTTACTAAATATTTGAACATTAGAGTCAAGTGTATGCATAAAACTAGCTAAATTAAGCACATTGTGTAATATTTGGATTTGTGCTAGTCTTCTTAACTTTGGTGTGTATGTACAATTTTATATATTCTTGTGCTGTTCTTTATTTTTTTTTCAATGTATATTTTGGATGGATAATGTGGATTCGACATGTGACGCGTTGAGGTTTTGAATAGAGTTGTCAAAATTAGTTTGGCCCGGTAATAGGGCCGAGCTAGACTATGATATTGTAAGCTAGAAAAGAGTCAGGCCGCCTATTTGGTCTGTCTGACTTCTCATGTGTATTTTCACGACCTAATCCGGGTTCGGGCCTCCAAAATGACGACTCGATGGAATTTCGAACCGACTCAATCCGATTTCCTATTTAGCTTAGCGGACAATATTAGCACGGCCGCCCCATTTGACAGTTCTGGTTTTTAAGGATCCAAACCTAGTGATCATTTTTGGAAAAATACTATTGCTTGTTTTTTAGAAAAAACTTTATTAATATATTATTATTGAAATATATATAATAAATTGATTAAAAAATTAATAGATAGGCCGGGTCTCAATCGAGTCTGAAAACAATGATTGTAAATGATTATTAGCAATATGAAAAATGGTTATGTATGGAATTGTTTTCAAATCCAATTTTCCAATTTCCACGTATTCCAGAAAATGAATTTATGTTTGTTTAAGAAATTCTCAATAGAAATAAAGTTATTTTCAGTTTTCATTTTTTATGGAAAAATTCTTTTGAAAATACAACTAAACAAGTTTTCACCACAATCACGCAAATCTATGTGAAAATACACTACAATCACGCAAAACGATATCAAAAATATACTACAATCACGCAAATCTATATAAAAAATAATGTAACCAAACATATTTCCATTTTTAAATAGAAATTCAGACAACAAACCAAACATATTCTCAATTTTCACACGAAAATCAATAAAGTTTGAAAATTCATTTTCCAACACTAGAAACTAGAAATTGGACTTTGAAACACATCCATACATCCCCATATCTTTTCGCGTTTTGATTTATTGGAAGTAGTAATAAAGTTATATATATTTTCGTTTCATGCTTTCATATTTCGATATTTTTATGGGAAAGAATGTTATATTTTTTGAAACCATATAATATTTAGGAAAATAATGTAATTATTCGACTCGTCGTAAGTCAAAAATGTAGAAATCAAATAACATGTGACGCACGAATTGCATCGTAAAAAAAATATTTTCAATGATTGTTATATCCGAATTTTCATAAAACAAAAGATAAATAAATATGAATAACAGTAGAAAATTGCATTTTAAGTACACGTACACTTCATTGAAGAACATGTTTTTAAATAAAATAAAAATTTAAATCATCAACTTATTTTTAAATTGAACCATAAAATATTAACATCTTATAGGGACCTAACTATGAAGCACTGATACGGAACGGGACACGGATACGATACTACATCCGTGTATTTTGAATTTTAATCATACGGATACGGTATATATATAAAATTATATATTTTATATTATTGAAAATACATACGTACTAAGTATAATTATAAATACAATGTTTCAAGTATAAAAAATCTAAATTTAATAAATACTCAAATCTGAAATGTGATAACTCACATAGACACAAAAAAAAATCCTGAGAAAAATGAAGAATAGAATAAATTCTATCTATTTCTATATGTAGATATATCCTTGGAGTATCGTATCGGATTCGTATACGGTACGGGTACGATATCCTCAAAGAAGTGTCAAAATACCGGGCCGGGTCGGCCCGAACCCACTGGGCTTTACAAAAAATCGGACCGGGACGGACTAAACAGTACCCCGACCACAAAATTGGGGAACCAAACCCGACCTAAAAATGAAAATTACACTGGAAAAGTCGAACTTTTCGGGCTAGTCCGCCGGACCGGACCGATCGGGACAGGCTATTGAGGCCCTACTTTTCGGGCCTTGAAAATAGAGCCCAGCCCACTAGAAAACTGGGTTGGCCCGGCCCGGCCCGTTGGGCCGGGCCGGAATTGAGAGCTCTACCTCCTAGGACCTAACAATAACCATATCCATAAATTTGGAATTGAGAGCTCTACCTCCTAGGACCTAACAATAACCATATCCATAAATTTGGAATTGAGAGCTCTACCTCCTAGGACCTAACAATAACCATATCCATAAATTTTTATGGTGCCGCTATTAGAATAGAAGTACATATATGGGCCTAAAAAGACTGGTCCAAACAATTTAAATTATATCATATTGTAACAAGATAAATTGACTAAACGGCCCATTATTTGGCAGCCCATAAACAAATGGCAACAACTGAAATTAAATTGACGTCTCTCGAGTTGCTCAAACTCTCCTTCTCTACATGTTTGGAATCATCTTTTCCAGTTTCTAATTTTTACTTTTTTTTACAGTAAAAAAAATCAAATCTATATTCATTTTTAACATATCTGAATCTATCTCGATATTTAGGGGTTTTTAACTCGAAATAGTTCAGATGCAATTAGTATTTGCGTGTTATGGCTCTATTTTGATATCCAATATTTTTGGAGGCTAAAAATCTTCACAAGTGATGGGGAATGCACAGATGGTTATTAATTTTGAAAAAGGATGGAGTTATTTTCTATCATATTGATATCCGACTCTATTTGATTGCAATGATATTTTTTTAAGGCGAAAAATTCTAGGTTGAGTTTATTTTCAAACGAAAAAGTTCGTGAAACATTAATATATTGAGTTACAAATATTGAATTAAATTAACGTACACAAAAAAAGGACAATGGAATAAAAATAACAAAGCATAAAACCAATAAAGAATAAATTGAGACCAATTGATTTAAATAAAAAATGTATTTGGATACATCATCTAAAGTCTACACCATTAACAGACTAAACATTGTTATGGCCTAATCAATTAATACAATATAATAGTGTTTTGGGCCATTTACAATGTTATATTTGGGCCACTTACATCATAGTCGGGGATACAATTTCTTCTCAGTAGATGTTTTTCTTTTTTAATTATTTTTGTCTAGACTTCAGTTTGTAATTTTTTTTTCCTGATAAATGCTTCTGTTTTTGTGGATTTTTAAACAAAGGGAAAAGCCTTTTTTGTTGCCCACCGTATTTTTTATATTTTATTTTCTAATTACGGATTTAGAATAATTTGTTAAAAATTAAGATATATTTCCGTATAAAAATTACGATTTTTTTAAAAATAAGATATATATTAGTTACTAAAATCCAATTCCAAACCTTTCTCAAAAAAAAAAAATCCAATTCCAAACAGGGCCTTATAGAAGAAATCCAGACGGCAAAATATAAAGCCCAAAAAAGCCCGGCCCAGATCTCATAACACACCTAAATCTCAGTACTCTTTCCCTCCATTCCTCAACGTCAGTGAAAAAAATTTCCAGCATCTTCTACACTGGAAAATGGCAGCCGCATCTGAGCCCCACGCCTCCGCATTTTCGGCCGCAGAGGTACCTTCTTTTACTATTTCCCAATTTCACTTTTATGTTTTTTTTTTTTTTTTTTTTTTTTTTTTTGCAACCGTTTGGATGCATCGATTTTCTCATTTTATTTTTTTTTTAAAATTCAATGCGCAGCTGGAGTTTCTCGCGGAGGATGAAATGATAGAGATTGTGCCGAATTTGAGAATGGATACGCTTAATTTCATCTCGGTATTATTCTTTCTGTAAATTGTTTCTATCTACCCATTTAATTTTTATTTGTTTCAGTTACGGTTGATCTTTTCTTTTCGGTTTTGTGGTTAATTTTGCTGGATGGACAGGGAGATTTTGGTCCTTTTAGGCCGCAAATAGCAACTCAAGTGCCACTTTGGTTGGCCGTGGCATTGAAGAAGAGAGGCAAGTGCACAATTCGAGCTCCAGAATGGATGTCTGTCGGTGAGTTTGACAGAAAACGCAGTTTATTTACTTTTTGTAATTCTACTTTTAAATATGTGAGAAAGCATCATTTCAATATTTTGAATTTACTTGTTTTTTTTTCAACTCATCGCCGTCTCATCGTATTTTTCATGCAAGTAGAAAAACCTATGATGCTGATGGTTTTGGAATTTTATCTCATTTCTCCTCCGTATGAAGGTTGCGTCAGGAAGGGCATCCGGCGTAAAACTTTGTCATTTTGCTTTTTGTGTGAATTTGTAGTGTTAACTAATTTTAGACAATTAATTGGCACTATAAACTTCACAACACCGACCCCACATAGTGGGATAAGGTGCAGTTGATGATGATGATGATGATGATGATGAAAGTTTATTAGGCAAATGTATATTTGCCGTTGTTTGTGCATTCTTTAGTTTTGTTCATGACTTGCCGCCCAAACGATTTTGATGGCACACTACATCGAGAGCTTTTTAACATAGTTTTCTCATGTGGCTTGCATTTTTTCACAATTTTAAGTGAAAAATAAGCAAAATAGAGCCAATAGCCAATATTCAAGCATTATCATCCATAACTTTTGACCCAAGTGAGTATATATCTTTTTGCTGTCAACGAGCTCGGAGCTGTAAAAGAATGGGGATTACTTAACACACACTCTTTAAACATCACTCTAGTTTTGATATTGATTATGCTGGGTTTCGATCAACAACACATACTGCTTTATATAATAACTGGAATTTTGGAAAGATCAAGGAAATAGAATGTTTATTGATAGCAATCGAGCTGGACCCTAGTCGGTCGCCAGCTGAAAGAGTATTTATTACAGAGCTTTTTATGATATGTCAGAATTGTCTTTTTATTGATATCATACTAAGTTTGGTTATCTGTTTTAGGTTTTTCTTGGGGAACATTTATACGTATTGTGTAAAAAATGGAGCAAAAGTCTCTATCCGTTATATTATTTAGTGAAAAAATGAAGCAAAAGGCTCTATCCGTTATATTATTTAGTGGAGACTGTAAGCTGATTTCATTTAACCCTTTGGACAATCTTGACATCTTATTTTTCCTTGATAGCTGTTTGTTCCTTCTTATTTTGATGATTACCATTTTTATTATGGTAAAACAACTTCCGTTTTGGTGGGTTGACGAAGTAGAAGGCTGTCTTATTTGGTTTCCAGTTTTCTAAATATGAGGCAAAGTCGTGGGTGCAGATTTCTTATTGTTGTTTTGCTTTTCCCATAGATAAATTAGCACAAGTGTTGGAATCAGAGCGAGATTCTGAGAAGTTTCAGCCTTTGCCATTTCATTATGTAGAAATATCAAGGCTTCTTTTTGATCAGTAAGTATTTTTATATTTTATAGATTTTTCCTTTTATATCTTGGCACTGGTTTTAAAACATGTTTGTCTTTGATGTAGTGCTCGGGAAGACATTCCTGATATCTACATGGTTAGTGGGCCGACTTCATGTCCATATTCCATTTTTTTCCAATAATGTTTTCTGGAAACTTGATTTCAATTTACTTATAGGTACGGTCCCTCATTGAGGACATAAAGGATGTGAGGTTTCATAAAATTGGGACTGGCCTGGAGATTATCTCGAAAGAACGTACTTATGCACTGAGGG
This sequence comes from Rehmannia glutinosa, assembly GCA_016081115.2. Taxonomy (NCBI): domain Eukaryota; kingdom Viridiplantae; phylum Streptophyta; class Magnoliopsida; order Lamiales; family Orobanchaceae; genus Rehmannia; species Rehmannia glutinosa. Next base: position 14,252,852 of record CM071929.1, on the reverse strand, counting down.
TATGGTACATCTCTAAATTGTAAATCTACTGCTGCACATTAGTGTCTGGCCATATAGCTATATTTTTGTTTGTAAGCCATGATGCCTTGAGAAAAAGGAAAAAGAAAATATCTTATCGTTTCAAGATTGTATTGCACTCTATATGTCGAGGAAATTGTTGTCCTTCCAAAGTTAATTTTTAGCTTGCTACTCATAATCATTTGTAGTATTTTTTCTTTTTTAAATCTGGTTTTAGAATTATGCGTGGATAGTGTATTCAGACGAGAGTTGTGTGTTTGCCCAACTCATATGAATATCTGGTGACAATCTTATTTATTGAATTTTCAATATGCTTCTGAATGAAAAGTTAAGATGATTTTATTGAATATATTAGGATAGATTGTCCAAGGCTTAGGGCATCCACTCAGGAGATTATGGTTTGTCCTCTGACCATTATCCTTGAAATTTTGCAGCTTAAAAATTTATCTGCTATGGAAGCAAATATAGTGCGCCCGTTTATTACAAGAGCTCTTGAGACGTTTTATAAGCTTAGTAGTTCTGAGATGATACAAGATTCAGACCACGTGCCTAATAGACAGGCTCAAGCAACCAATCGTGGGCCGAGGGTAAGTTTATCTTTTATTTTGCCTTCGGCGCCTCAGATTGTGAATTTATTGTCCTGACCAAATTGTTCGACTTAAACTTTCTTTTTTGCTCGTTTGTCCCCTATATTTCTGGCTAAAATGTACTTTTCTCATTTAAAAGATAAGGTTTAGGGAGAACTACGAACATGTTTCTCGAGTTTTAGCCTAATATATAATTCAATTATCATTCAAAATTACAAATATATCACCTTAACGTTCTTTTTTCTATTCTACAAACTGCACTTATTTAGAGGTCATTTGTAAAACAAACACAAACATCAAGAGGATTTTTGTGAAAGATAATTGGATTTTCATTTTCTTTTTATCTTTTTGGTAATTAGGCTAGACTTAGGGAAAAGTTATATTAGGGACTTTCACAGATGATTGAATATATTGTGATATTCATTTACATCTAATATTTGATGGATTATCACTTGAATTATGTAGTTGTTATAATGAGATGACATAATTATTTTCTTGCTCCTCTAATTCTTGTTCTTAAAGACTAGCTTCCTGAGTATCAGTATCTTCTCCTCTTGATTTTCAGCGGCAACTGAAAGATAGATGAGCCAATCTGGAGATGTTGTACAAATATCTCTGCAAATGTATCAAAACTACAAATGGTATTGTAATTTATTATCCAGTGTAAGTATATTTTCATCTCAATGAATGTGGCCAAATTGAAGAGAACTGCTCTTAAATGGTACTTTTTAGGCTTCTAATCAATTTTTTGAAGAGTTCATTAAAGTAATGCTATTATTCCGTGCAGTTTTCTTCAGTTGCTTCACAATTTTCTACTTAATCAGTGGTTGATGAGAGTGACTTGGTCATGACCTAATTGACAGTTTAATCATATGGATTTGTGCCATTTTCTTATCTCATTGGAGTATCTCCAGCCCGACTCCAAATCCCTACTAAAACACCAAATATGGTATAAATCCTTCTCTAATCCGACACCAAATTTGATATAAATAAATAATAGTGGTACACAGAATTTGGTGTAAAACCAAATTTCCTACTCCAAATAATGCAGTTTGTTCCTCTAATGAGACATAATCATGAATGGAACAAAATTATGTCAATGTCAGGGATGGACCAAGAGGGTGTTGGAGGGGCTATTGCCCCCTTAAATTTTTATGTTATATTATATATTATCTATATATTATATTTAGAGCATTTCCAAGACACTTTTTAAATTTAAAGAGTTTCTCTTGCAAAACAAAGAGTGAAATTTTTGACATTTTCCAACACTCTTTATAGTAGACTCTTTATTTTATTTTTCCCAACATTAATTTAATACAAATGAAATATTGAAAGTAATTTATGAAATTTTTCAAATTTTGTGTTGTTTTTAGAAAGTGAGTTGTTTTGGCTCTTCAAATTTGGAGAGTGAAAACTCATTTTCTAAATTTAAATGTTAAAATAAAGAGTTTGTTGGAGATGTTTTTTTGTAGATGGCTCTTCTAAATAAAGAAGATTCTTCATTTGAAGAGTCTTTTGGGATACTCTTATATATAAGAGACTAAGAGTTAGTTGTCTCTTTAAATATTTCTTATTATGCCCCCTATCTCTCAAATATTTTCAATTTTGTACCACATGCTACAGTTTTTGCGTCCTTCTCTAGTCAACATGACAACATGTTTTACCAAAGTTGAATATTTTCAGTGATTCATGGAAAGTGTTTTTATTGAAAAATGTCAGTCTAGTTCACAAACTTAATATGTTATCGATCAAAAGTGGACATTGTGTTAATTTATGTTTGTTTTTTGTTTTTTTCGATTTTGTTAATCTATGGGTTATCCCATTCTACGAATTAATAATGTCCTTTAATTTAATCTTCCCAATAAATCTCTCCATGGTCCCCAACTTAAAGCTTAGTAATTAATGTCTTTTTTTGGTAATCAAAATAGAAAATATATCCACCAAAAACACTTGTTTCTAGTATCGTTGGACCACTCGGTGAATAAAGAGAAATTAGGTTGAACAGCTCAGATTGTACGAAATTAAGATACTATAATTCATTCGCATTCATCTAAGACAAAAATAATTAATTGTTTTTTCCTATTTTTTTTTATTTTGCCCTTTTTCTCGTACAAATGAAATGGACCACTAATCCAATGCTGTGAAAACAATTTGATGAGTTGAAATACCTCTAGTGTGTGTGGGTCTTCACTCTAATGTGCATTATCATTAATTGTATATCTGTTGTTATTAATATCTCCAAGGAATTTGAAAGTATATAAATTTTTTATATTTTAAATATGTATGTCCTTGAAAATAATAAGTGAGACAAAAAAAATAATGGTGAACATTATTGTAACAAAATAAACTTTTTTTTTAAAAAAAAAAACCTCAACTTAAACACAATATTTTTGAGACGCTGAAATTTTGTATATATTATCCATAAATAATAAATGGGATAATTACAAAAAGTACCCCTGAGGTTTGACCTAATTACAAAAAAGCCCAACTAACTTTAAAACTTACAAAAAGTACCCTGAGATTTGAAATATATTTCAAAATTCCCCTTCATATTTGTAAAATCATTGCAGATTACCCCTTTAGTTTTAACACTAAATCAAACATCGTATGACTTTTTGTAAGTTTTAAAGTTAAATTTGATTTTTTGTAATTAGGTCAAACCTCAGGGTACTTTTTGTAATTATTCCATAATAAAATTACAAAACCACCTGCTTTTTTCTTTAATGTAGCGACTTACTTTTGAATTTTATTCATATGCTAATAAAAGTATAGTATACTATTTTATTGTTTATTTTCAAGTCACACACACACACACACACACACACACATATATATATATATATATATATATTTACTAGAAAATATAGTTTCTATTGATAATCAAGACATAAATGTACTATTTCATAAAATAATTTAATATTTTGTCGTAAAATATTCACTAATTGAATTTTAAAGACGAATTTTGTTATGATCACTGGATTTTGTAATTTTTCTTTTTTAAAATTATCTGATAATACTCGAATCACGAAATTTAATAGCTGCCAAATTATTCCTAAATTCAAGATTTATTACTATAAATAAACACATCATTGTTTCATTTGGAATGATATCTTTATATAACAAAAACAATACTTTTAAAAAACAATGTACAGTATATTTATTTGGTTTTCTTCACATTAACACAATTGTATCGTTCGTGATTGCCGAAATTAGTGAGAGTAACTATTTGTTTCACAATCAAAAAGGAAATTGGTAATTAACTCGTCCCAACCACGCGTGTCGAGCTGTGGAAGCTTAATAGGTCAAATTGATCACTTATATTTTGTGAAAATGAAAAATAGTTGTGTTTTTCAAAATATGTTTTTTAGTTATTTTGACTAAAAACTGATGGCTATACTTTACCGTATATTTTCCGGTGAGGTATTTTGTCATTTTTCAAAAAATTAATGTGGTACATAATTCGGTATATACTGGTCCCCAGAAATGATAGAAAGAGCAAAATGAACATTTGAACTCAAAAATAGCTAACAAAAAAATATTTTTGCTATGGAGAAAATATTCAAATACACTTGTCATTTCATACTACATCACTTTTTTTAAGATTGGTTCTTTTAAATGAATTAATAAACAAAAACTCTTGCCTGTAACACAAATGAACGATAGGGGAGAATTTTAGGGTTTTTTCGACAATAATCCTTCTATGAAGAAATTTGCACTAAGGTATAAAATATTCGAATAGGAATGCAAATTAGTTGCCAAACAGATAGATGTGTTGGATTTTAAACTTGATTTGAGTCCAATTAATATTGGGCTTGGAAGAATAGTTTTGAGATAAAAGAATAAATAAGAGCTCAAACCCAAATGACTCAAGTTCTAGAATATATCTAGAAATGTCTTATGAAAATATCTTAGATATTATTTGAAGGAAAGCTTGTAAAATATTCTAAAAAGTATATATTTTGGAGGATGATTCTAGTAGATGAATTATAACCATTAGATCAAATAAATCTTAGCCATTGGTTAGGAAGTTGTACTAGTAAATAGGGGTGTCTTGATCATTTTGTAACAAGCCAAAATTTGAGAAGAATCAATACAAGCAAATATTTCTCCACCAAAAACTCTCTTTACATTTCTTAGCATAAATAACCTCATCCTCCTACAAAGAGAAAATAATCCCTCCTCCAACTTCCATTTTCTAAATAACTCATTTTCTTCTAAACTTGAGATAACCCTCCTCCAACAAAGTGGTATCAGAGACACAAGATCACTTGTGGTTTACATTAAAATATGGCAAACGGTGTGACTTCCTTTCAAGTCCCTATGATCAACACAAGCAACTATGATAATTGGAGTATCAAGATGAAGGCCCTTTTGGGTGCACATGATGTTTGGGATATTGTAGAAAAAGGATATGTCGAGTCACAAGACGAGACTACACTATCCCAAACTCAAAATGATAATTTAAAAGAGTCAAGAAAGAGAGACAAGAAAGCTATCTATCTCATCTACCAAGCTTTGGATGATGATGGTTTCGAAAAGATCTCAAGTGCAACTACCGCCAAAGATGCATGGGAGAAGCTTCAAACATCTCATAAAGGAGCCGAGCAAGTAAAGAAGGTACGTCTCCAAACATTAAGAGGTGAATTTGAAGTTTTACATATGAAAGAGTCCGAATCTATTTCCGACTATTTTTCAAGAGTTTTGGCGGTTTCTGATCAAATGAAAAGAAATGGTGAAAATTTAAGTGATGTGAGAATTATGGAAAAGATACTCCGTTCTTTAAGTCCTAAATTTGACCATATTGTCGTAATAATTGAGTAAACAAAAAATTTGGAGGAGATGGCTATTGGTCAATTATTGGGGTCATTACAAGCATATGGAGAAAAACATAAAAAGAAGCAAGATATTGTAGAACAACTTTTTAAAATGCAAGTTAATGATAAAGAAGAAAGCATGGGCAATGTACGAGGTCAACATGAAAGAGGTCGTGTCCAAGGACGAGGCCGTGGTCATGGATGTGCACGAGGAGGTTTCAATAACAATGAAGATAGAAGAGAATACCCAACCAGTGTACATGGGAGGAGCAATCCAAGAACGAGGTACGGAAAATCACAAACAAAGTGTTATAATTGTAAAAAATTTGGACATTATGCTTCCGAGTGTAGAGCTCCCAAAACCAAAGTTGAAGAAAAGGCCCATCATGTGGAAAATAAAAACGAAAAAGATGTCAATTTGTTACTAGCATACAAGGGTGGTTATGGAAGACAAGAAAACACTTGGTATCTCGATATTTGTCATAACCCGAAACTTTTCATATTTATTTACATGATTTATATCATTCATAAACATAAATACATGCATCTTAATATTTCATATTGACATTAGAACACATGAATAATATTGATATGTCAATTTTTAGTTTAATTATGTTAGGTTACTATTTGTGCACCATTTAAAGAAATCGGGTAATAAATATTTTAAGCTTTATTTTATTTCATCAATTGATTTATTTGAGTGTATAAGGTACAAATATATGTTGAGTATACATTTTTAAATACATGTATATGTAATTAATTATTAATCATAAGTTAAGGGGTTAACATGCATTTTAAAGACACTTTAGGGGCTAAAGTGCAATTTTTGAAAAATTTGCATTGTTGCTCTCTTAGTAAGACCAAATGGCGGCTATGTTATCATTATTGGGGGGTCTGGAATTTTCAAAAGAAAGGAGGAAAAAATAAAAGGAAACAAATCAAAGAAAGAAGGAGAAAGGAAGAAAAACTTACCGTAAGATCATTTTTCATCAAAAATCCAAGGTTATTTCCAATTTTTCTCTTGATTTTTTGTTTAGAAATGTTAAATTTATGTTCATAAAAGTGTTTATATATGAGTTTAGTTTACATTTTTGAGATTTGAGAAGTCAAAAATCAGATTTAGGGTTTGTAAAACAAGAAAGAACAAGATAAACACAAAGTTGCTATAGTATAAAAATATGTTTTATTATGTTGTAGAGAAAGTTGCATTTGAAGGTCTAAAATCATGATTTTTAATTATTTGAAAGCATGGTTATATTTTTATACATGTTAGTTAATTGTGGTAAAAATTTGGGAGTGATTGAATACATTAAGAGGTGTGAAATTTACATAAACTTTAAGGTGACAACATGATCCCCTGTTTCTGTCCAGCAGTAGTTTTCTTCTGTATTTCTTCTTTTAGACCGATTTGCTTTCCGAATTTGGAGTTTTTTATAACATTAAAGTTGTAGAAAATTGAATTATCTTTTCAGTCCAACTTGAATCATATTATTATCGATTTTCTACGAGAATGTTATGTTGAAAATACGGAAGGCCGCTGTGAAATTTTTTCGGACATTTTAGTTGAATATTTTCTAAGTTTTGTCATTAGTTAAAATGCATACATGACATACATACATGACTTAATTAGTACTTAGTATATGACATTAAATTTGGTTATGCATTTTTAATATATTTATAGGTCAAAATCTCGATAAAGAAGCGAATAAGGTTGATTAAATGAATCGGGATAAGGACTTCACCTTGTGAGTATAATCTTGTAATTTGTTATTTGACTCTTATGTAATTGTATGATTGATGTTTTTGAATGAATTCCATATGTGTCGATTTTTATGAATATGAATCTAATGAATTCTAAATGTGAATTATATGGTTATTTTGGTGATCTTATGATGATGTCGATATGAATGTGATAAATGTGAAATATATTGATGATATTGATATGGAATCAAGATATATGAAATGTATTGATGATACTGATATGGATATGAATTATGTGATATGAAATATGCATTCATCAAAGTTAAAAGGATTCTGTTATTGCCACCAATATCCTTGAATCATGTGTTCTGATTTTTCTGTAATTTTCTCAATACGTAGTACCGTCGACGGCCACCCCGAGTTCTTGGAACTCAAGTATATGTGTTATGAATTACAGAGTGTCATGGCCATATTCGTGATCATGATTTATTCTTGGATATGGATGGTCCATAACAGTAAAAGAATATGACTAAGCATATGCATTTGTGTATTTATTAATGATATAAATCGAATGTGTAAGATGGATTGATGATGTACTTGTATTAATGTTGTGCTTGTATTGATGATGTACTTGTATTGATGTTGTGCTTGTGTTGATGATGTGCTTGTATTGATGTTGTGCTTGTGTTGATGATGTGCTTGTATGATGTTAAATAACTTGTTACTCGATTATACTTATTGAGCTTGCAACTCACCAATTGCAATGTTGACTATTTTTAGATTATGTAGATGAAGTGACATGTGAAGCTTTTGTACAAGTGGAAGTATAGATCCAAGGTCGGCCGACTGATTTTCAGTCCTTCTCCCTCCACTCATCATTTGCATATTATTTTAGGATCTTGTTTATAAGAATGTGGTCTATAATGGTTTGTAATATAACTTATGTATGTGTGTATGAGTGTTGAAAACCGTTTCATTTGGGAACAATGTTTGTGTTTATACAATATGTTTGCAATAATAATAAATATGTGCACTCTGATAAATAAAACAGTGGTAATGCATTTAAGTTGGTATTTGTATTTTAAGTGTATATGTTACAGGGTAAGGGTGTTACAATACTGGTGCAAGCAACCATATGTGTGGAAGAAGAAGCATGTTTGTGGAGCTTAATGAATCGGTGAGTGGCAATGTTTCTTTCGAAGATGAGTCTAAAGTTCCGGTCAAATGAAATTGTAAAATTCTAATCCGCTTGAAGAATGGGAGTCATCAATTTATTTCTAATGTATATTACATTCAAAATATGAAAAGTAATATCTTGAGTTTGGGACAACTCTTGGAGAAAGGCTATGACATTCACATGAAAGATCGTAGTCTTTCTATAAGAGATGATAGAAATAATTTAATCACTAAAGTGCCAATGTCTAGAAATAGAATGTTCTTATTAAATATCCAGAATGATGTAGCAAAATATTTCAAAGCTTGCTACAAAGATATATCTTGGCTTTGGCATCTATGATTTGGGCACTTAAATTTTGGCGGATTAGAATTACTATCAAAGAAAGAGATGGTGAGAGGATTACCTTCCAATCAATCATCCCGATCAACTATGCGAATGATGTGTATTGGGAAAACAATTCAGAAAGAGTTTTCCAAAGGAATCAAGCTCGAGATCACAGAAGCCACTGGAGCTCATACACACTGATGTTTGTGGACCAATCAGGCCAAGTTCTCTTGGTAAAAATAATTACTTTATCATCTTTATTGATGATTTCTCTAGAAAGACTTGGGTATATTTTTTGAAACAGAAGTCTGAAGTGTTCGAAGCATTCAAGAAGTTCAAAGCCATGGTGGAAAATGAAAGTGGATGCAAAATCAAGGCAATGCGATCAGATCGTGAAGGAGAATTCACATCTAAGGAGTTCCAAGAATTTTGCGAAGCAAACAGAATCCGACGTCCTTGACAGTACCAAGATCCCCCAAAAAATGGCATAGGCCGAGAAAAGAATAGAACATTTCTTGAAATGGCAAGGTGCATGCTCAAAAGCAAAAGGCGCAAAGGAGTTTTGGGTCAAGAATGGGCGTGTGCGGTGTACCTATCAAATCGCTCACCAACCAAAAGTGTGTGGGGAAAAATACCACAAGAAGCTTGGAGTGGAAGAAAACCAGGTATCTCTCATCTAAAAGTATTTGGAAGCAAAACATATGCACACGTACCTAACGAGAGAAGAAGTAAGCTTGATGACAAAAGTGAGGCATTCATCTTCATCGGGTATGACTCAAATTCTAAAGGTTATAAGTTATATAATCCAAATACTAAGAAGCTTGTGATAAGTCGTGATGTAGAGTTTGATGAAGAATCAAATTAGGATTTTGGATCCCAAAACAACTTCAATTTCTTTCGGGATTTTGAAGAAAATAAGTCGAGACCGATCGAGCCAACAATAAAAGTTCAGGAAGAGCCAACTACTCCATCCACTTCACAATCAACAGTTAAAGGAGACTCGTCGCCATCATTTCAAAATGAAAGAACCATAACGCGTGCAAGGAGTCTAGAAGATCTTTATGAGAACACTGAGATGATAGATGATATTAGGGGTGTCAATTCGGGTTGGGTCTGGGTTCGTGGGTCCGGGTTCGCAGGTTGGCGTATCAGAAATGGCCGACCCGGACCCGACCTGTTTAATTATTCGTGTCAGAATCTTGAACCCGGACCCGACCTACTTATTTCACAGGTAACTCGGACCCGACCCACGTAACCCGTCTAATAAAATTATTTTTATATAAATTTAATAGTTTTAACTGAATAAATTTATTTTTTTGAAACAATCACCGTCATACATTATTCAATCAATAAAAAATATCACAATTCACAATATACAAAAAGAAATAACATAAATAACATAACATTCTAATAATAATTTAAGGACAATATTCAGAAAGACATGCATAATAATAACAAATACATAATTAAGGAGGTTTTATCATTTAAGTTTTAATGACATGTCTTGTTTGTTGTTTTTTCTTATAATTAATTATTTATTTAATTTTCTTTTAAATTCACAAACGGGTTAGACGGGTTAAATGGGTCATAGTAGGTTGACCCAAACCCGACCTGTTTAATTGGCAGGTTATTCGGGTTCGACCCATTTTCGACCCGGACCCACGAAGCCTGGACCCATACCCATTAATTTCGTGTTAGGTTCGTGTCGGGTTTGAAATTGACACCCCTAGATGATATCACACTATTCTGTCTATTTGCAGATTGTGAACCAGTGCCTTTTGAAGAAACAGTCCAAAATAGAAGATGGAGAGATGCCATGGATGAGGAGATACAAGCAATTATGAAGAACGACACGTGGGAGCTGATCTCACTTCCAAAAGGACATAAGGCTATCGGTGTCAAGTGGGTGTACAAAGCAAAGAAGAATGCTAAATGAGAAATTGAAAGATATAAAGCAAAATTTAGTCGCAAAGTATAGTCAAAGAGCTGAATCGACTATGACCAGGTGTTTGCTCCAGTCGCTTGCTTGGAAACAGTAAGGCTTATCATTTCTTTACCAGCTCAAAATAGGTGGAAGATTCACCAGATGGACGCAAAGTCAGCTTTCTTAAATGGATTTCTCGAGGAGGAAGTCTACATTGAGCAGCCAAAGGGCTATATGGTGAAGAATGAAGAAGATAAAGTCTTGAAGCTGAAGAAGGCTCTTTACGGATTAAAGCAAGCACCACGGGCATGGAATAGCAGGATCGATAAATACTTGCAAGATAATGGGTTCACTAAGTGCCCACACGAACATGCACTTTATGTCAAGGTAAGAAAAGATGATGTTTTGATCGTGTGTTTATATGTGGATGACTTGATCTTCACAGAAAATAATCAAGACATGTTTGAAGAGTTCAAGAAAGCAATGACCAGAGAATTTGAGATGACTGATATCGAGCTTATGACATATTACCTCGGCGTTGAAGTTAAACAACAAGAAAATGGGATTTTTATCTCACAAGAGAAGGCTATGCGAAGGAGATTCTCAAGAAGTTCAAGATGGATAATCGCAAGCTGTATTAACACACCAATGGAGTGCGGGATCAAGCTATCAAAGTATGACGGAGAAGAAAAAATGGACCCAACATTGTACAAGAGTTTGGTTGGAAGTTTGCGGTATTTGACATGCACAAGACCCGACATTCTCTATGCCACCTGCCTAATAAGTTGCTACATGGAAAATCCAACTACTACTCACATGAAGGCTACTAAAAGGATTCTTCGCTATCTCAAAGGTACGATCAATTACGGCTTATTCAACAACTAATGATTATAAACTTGTTGGCTATAGTGATAGCGATTTGGTTTGGAGATGTGGATGATCGAAAAAGTACTACTGCCTTTGTGTTCTTCATGGGAGATCTGAAAGATTCACTGGATGTCGAAGAAAGCGATAGTCACTCTCTCAACCTCGTGTGAAGGCGAGTGCGTGGTTGCGGCTGACTTGTGTTTGCCATCTTTGTTTGGGCCGAGAAATTTCTTTGAAAAGCTGGGAATGACCGAAGAGCCAACTAAGATTCGTGTTGACAAAAAGTCAGCTATGGCATTGGCAAATAATCCGGTGTTTCATGATCGAAACAAGCACATTGACATTCGCTACCACTATATACGAGAATGCATATCGAGAAAGGACGTGCAAGTGGAGTATGTGAAGTCTCAAGATCAAATTGCGGACATCTTCACTAAACCACTCAAGCATGAAGACTTCATACGACTTAGAACTTTTCTCAGAATGAAGGGTGTTGGATTTTAAACTTGATTTGAGTCCAATTAATATTGAGCTTGGAAGAATAGTTTTGAGATAAAAGGATAAATAAGAACCCAAACCCAAATGGCCCAAGTTCTAGAATATATCTAGAAATGTCTTATGAAAATATCTTAGATATTATTTGAAGGAAAACTTGTAGAATATTCTAGGAAAGTAGATATTTTTGAGGATGATTCTAGTAGATGAATTATAACCATTAAATCAAATAAATCTTAACCATTGGTTAGGAAGTTGTACTACTATAAATAGTGGTGTCTTGATCATTTTGTAACAAGCCAAAATTTGAGAAGAATCAATACAAGCTAATATTTCTCCACCAAAAACTCTCTTTACATTTCTTAGGATAAATAACCTCCTCCTCCTACAAAGAGAAAATAATCCCTCTTCCAACTTTCATTTTCTAAATAATCCCTTTTGTTCTAAACTTGAGATAACCCTCCTCTAACAAGATGTATAAGTTTTTTTTTTATATATCAATATTTTTAGTAAAGAATTGTTTGATTACACCCAATCAGTTAAATAATGAACTCAATTACACTGTAAAATATTGATGTTATTAATTTGGATCAATTTGAATGAATAAATATTAACTTTTTGCAACTTTTCTTACACATGATCTAATTGATAGATTTGTATCTCATTTGGAACACGAACAAACGATTACAACCAGTGTTCCGCTAGGCGCTAGTCGGGCGGCGGACAGGGGTCTAGTGCCTAGGAGGCCTAGGCGGGGCCTTAAATATATATACAATTTTATGAATTATTCTCATAATACATAACTGTAAAGTCTATAAATGATATTTAAATTATTTTTGGACATATCTGATATTTAAACTTTAAACTTTAAAGTAAATTAACACCAATAATATAATAAATTATAAATAATCTAAAATACAATACATTAACAAATATTACATTGATTTATATAATATCAAATTATTATATTGAAAGATTTCCGGACCTTAAAATTTTGTTTCATTTTTTTATTAAGAAAATTATATATATATATATATTCAATTTCACTTAAACTGAATTTTGGAGTCGTCGGTATTTCTTCACTAGTCGAAGTCGTTTTGTTAGGATTTCGAAAAAAAAAAAAAAAAAAAACATATAAGGCGCCTAGACCGCCTAGGCCCCAGACCGCCTAGGCAAAAATCTGGGCGCCTGGTGGCCGCCTAGGGAGATTTTTAGAACACTGATTACAACTTCTCGGGATACCCTTCATTGCTCAAGTCGAAATATAATAGAGTTTCAAAAGAAAAATAACGTATTTTTACTAAATAATTTATTTTTGAAATAATAAAAATTGGGGTTTTATACTCGAATGTTAGAAGAAGATGTTTTGCGTGCATGAACCATTTGCCATTTAGGCACTGAAATATTTATATTGAGCCTCGTGAAATTAGTATTTGACCTCTAAAAGATAAGCCATTTGGAGTAAACTTTTAATCCATAATCCATATATTGACCCTTTGGATATGATTTAACGGATCTTTTATAGTTCATGATTGTATCAATACATTCTATATATCCATAAATATAATCTCACAAAAATGCAAGCAGAATTCGAGCCTGCATTTATAGAACATAATAATAACTCAAGAAACTTTCTAGATCTTAATCGAGCATAGACAAGCTTAGTAAATATCAATTATAAATTAAATTATTTTTTAATTTATTAAAAAAATAAAATTATATATACCTAAAATACATAATATATCTATTAAAATCTATGATTTTGTTCAATAAATAAGTTTATATAAATTTTATATTTTTTTTGAAAGGTGAAATATTTTTATATCGATCATAAGTAAATGTATAAGAGTTAAATTTAAAGTCAAACTTTTAGTTTAATTTATACAAATTTACTAGCGAACCTATATACGAGTTTACTCACGACCTAACGAACCAAATATCTTTAAGTTTGAATTTGATTCATTTATTTTAACGAGTCTTATTAAACGAACTAAAACAAATTTTTATCGAATCGAGTCTTGAATAATTGATGATTCTTGATTTATTTTACCAAACCCAAAGAAGGACCACTCGTTAACAAATACTATCCCTTCGATATATTCTATAACTAGATCACGGTTTAAAGTAAATTAATATTAATTTAACCTTAAAAGAACGAGAATAACAAAATTTTGTTGATTGCACATTAAAGAAAAGTTTAACCAGGTGGCTTAGCCCACCGCCACCACAAGCAATTGTGGGATGGAGTCGGGGTTCAAATCTCCGCTCCATCAAATTGTTTGTGGGGTGGAGGTCGGGGTTCAAAACCATCAAATTGGACCACTTTGGTGGGAACTCATCTTGAATAGCATCCGTGTGGGTTCGATTCGGGAGAGATCGTTATTAGTAGATTGGGGTCGAACATAATTGTTCTAGATGATCGGTTTAAAGTAAATTAATATTAATTTAACCTTAAAAGAATGAGAATAACAGCTGTTGATTATCAAAAAAAAAAAAAATTAAAGAAAAGTTTAAGGAAAAAGTAGGGCAAGTAATAAATAAAGAAAAATTCAAAGACGAGAATTATAAATAGAAATAGTACAAGGTGCTATAATAATATTAATAGGCATAATAATGGATCAGGGGCCTACGTTTTTTCGCGTTAGGTCGTACGGATTTTGCTCAATTCAAAAAGCTGTGGCCCAAAACGCAACACTGAGCCACTAACGACTCAGACACCACCCTCTGTCCACTCACAATTAGACAACTCATCCCACCTTCTTTTACTTATCTTCCCAATGTGAAAAACGATTTGGGATTAGGGTGGTGCTATTGTCACCCCTTTTTTTATGAGTATACCAATCTTTTAAGTATACTATCCCCTATTATTTTAAATATGGCATAATTGTTAAATACATCCTTCCTTTTTTCTAATTTTACCCTTTCATGAAAAAGACACGATGGCACGATGGGTTTTACGTGCCATCATCACGCCACATACAGCACGGCGATGGCATTTTCACCATCATGCCACATGGCATGATGGCTCATGTGGCACGATAGGTATGACACGATGACACAATGAATTTTTTGTCATAGCGTGTGATCGTGCCTTGTATCGCACTGCTATAAATTTTGAGAAATAACATATTTTATGCTATAAACTAAGAATATACGTTCATTATATAAGGATATGAATACTTTATTGTTCGAATCTTCAACAATTTGGGTGTTGGAAAAAATCCAGAGTTTGTATAAAAAAGAATTAACTTTCTTCGAGAAGAAGAATAATGTGTGTGAATTATGTGGGTGTATTTAGAGATTTGGGGGGTGTATTTAGAACTTGGCTTTTAGTAAGGGTATTATAGTCTTTTAACTTAATGTCATTTTTGAAATTTTAGAAAGGGGGTGTACTCATCAAAAAGAGGGTGCTAATAGCGCCACCCTTGGGATTGTTATAACAGAAAATTCAACCGATATTCAATTCGAGATCGATTATTAATACCTCACTAGTTTGAGAGATGTGACCAAAGTTTAGGAACCACCGATTCTATATCCAAAAATTGGTTTCTACTCCAGTTCCTCATTTTGAGTAATCAGAACCAACACAGTTGTCTCACGATTCCAATTTAAAAAAAATGATTTATCAATTTTAGTTATAAAATAAGAAAAGGAATAAAAAAAAAAGGATGCATGTGGACTTAATATTTACAATACTATTAAGTTTTTGTTAATAATAATATGAAATTGTCTATATCTTTTAGGATATAGAGTAATCAAAGTTTATGCAGTTTGTTTACAATATTTGGTTTAAAATGTTTTTCATGCGGTTTCGACTATATAACATCATAATAAATATTCAACATTTTTTCAGCATATTTTTACCCATGAAATAAAATCATCGGTTTCAACCTGCGGTTCTACGGTTTTTGGTAGCTAGGAACCGGCCTACAAGGTTGCAGTTCCTATTTAGATTCCCCCTAAATTGAACTCGGTCGATCCATTAACATAACAAACTAAGTTTCAATACACTTTTTTCTCTTATTGTAAGATGTAAAGTTCCACAAACTCACTGATTAGTAAAAAACAATAATATATTTGTAGAAAAATACTACTCGGACTCGATTGGATTAAAATTCGTCCAAATTTGATTCTATTAATAATCAATTCAATCAAAACACAATTTTTGAAACTCGAACCTTAGAACAAAATTATGTATTTTTTTATTTCTTCATATATTTATTAATTATTATTTTAATTAACAAACCCTGCTTCCACAGGACCACAGCCCCAACCCTTCCCCCTCACCCTCACCAAACACCAAACAGTACCCTTGAGATGTGTGTGTGTATAAATATATATATATATAAATACATATAAAACCATACAAACAGATAAAGATAGAAAGAACATATGCTTTAATGGATATCACTTAACCAAAGTAGAAATCACCCCAGGATTTAAAAAAAAAAAAACAAATCCACCTACAGTAGCTGCTTTGCTTCTATTTTATTTGTTGTTTTGTGCGAACCATAAAAATTAGGGTTTTGCGTCTTCAATAAGCTTATACATTTGCAAATACCTTTTCTTAATCTTCAATATTTTAAGAAAATAAAATCGATAGTTCGTCTTCGTCAGAAATGGGGCGAGGTAGGGTTCAGTTGAAACGGATCGAGGATAAAATTAGCAGACAGGTGACCTTCTCGAAGAGGAGATCTGGTTTGTCGAAAAAGGCTCGTGAGATTTCGATTTTGTGCGATGCTGATGTTGCTTTGATTGTTTTCTCTCCCAAAGGAAAGCTCTTCGAGTATTCTACTCATTCCAGGTAAATTTTCTTTTTATTTTATTTTATCGAATTTTGTAGAGATTTAATTTGTGTTTTTGCGAATTTTTATGATATTATGAGATTTTGGATCATGTTTCATGTTTTTCTTGAGGGCTGTGCCTGTCAAGGATAATTTCATTTTACTCCCTCTTGAAGTCTTTCACAATTAGGGATGTCAATTCGAGTCAGTGGACAGAGAGTCGTATCTTTGTTCAATTTTAGGTCAATTTTGGGTCATTTTCATAGACAAGTAGAAACACACGTATTAAAAAAACATAATAAATATAATTGAGATTATAAATTTTTTTCATATTTTTTCTATTTTGCCCCTGCATTAAATGGTGATATATCATTTAAACTGAATTAAATATGAGTAATTTAGTATATTGTTGTAATTAATACTCTCAATAAGGAAGCACATATAAAATTAGGCAAAATATAAGATAACTATGATTTTAGACAGACGGTAACATCACGTCAGATTTGTGTCAAATTATGTGTCCATCATAGAAAATATCACATATGTTAGTTACTATTTATGTGAATCACAAAATTTCTGGGTTTGTGTTTGTGTTTTTGTTTGTGACTCGGAGACCAAAGTGAACCCTATCGGAATTGAAGATTAACCATTTATTTTTTCTTCTTATTACAGCTTATTTGCATTTGTGAGGCGGAACTTTGGAGCATTGACTCCTCGTACATGGCTGCTTACAAATTTTCATGTCAACAATTTTTTTTTTTAATTAAATTTCTTCAGTTGGCAAATTATCGACATGTATTACTCTAAAACCTACAAGATAAAGTTATTTGAGGTCTTCAATTTTCTATATTGGGTGGACAGATAAATACAAATATGACTATACTACTAAGTACTAAGCTTATTGTCTAATATAATAACCAAAACTTTGATATGCAAATTGCTGCATTTATTCAAATAAATATTATAGTAAGTGTTTTTTTAGTGCGACTCCACGAAGGTTCATTGTTTACCAAAAGCATCTATTTGAAGTTTTATGCATATACGAGAAGTTATAGCTCATGTTTTTGTCATAGTCGGGCGTAGCGTATAAACCAGGGATTCAAAAGAAAAAAAGAATAATGCTAAGTACTACATTTCAGTACTGTTATAGTTTTTTTTTTTTTTTTTTTGGTTAGGATTCAAACCTCGGACCTCAGGTTGCAATTATAACCCCTCAACCATCAGACCAACCCGTGGGGTTCAGTACTTTTATAGTTTGAAATGCATCTTTGTGTGTTTACTTGTGCCCTACATATATATCTATTGCTCTTTGATATTGCAGCATGGAAACAATTCTCGCTAGATATGAACAACATACACCTCACAAACAAGTTGGCACGAATTATGAATGCAAGGTACTACTACATCAACTTCAACTACGTACTTTTGCGTACTTTTTTTTTTTTTTGCTTTTGATGGTTTATATAAATTATAAACACATAACATTTTTTTTTACGAAAAAATATGTGAATATATGTTTTGATTCACCATCCTAAATCAAGAATTGGGAAAATGTATAAATGCAAAAAGAGTTTACAGAATTTATCATACTAAAGCGAGTTCTTTTTGTAGTAAAGAGTTGAGAACAATATTTAGATGGTTGTCAAGAAGAATTTGCTTACTAAATTTGAGGTATTTTTCTTAATTATTTTTGCTATTAGTTTGGGATTTCTTTAGTCAAAATTAAGATTAAAAAATAATTAGTTCTCATAATTGTTTCTCTTAAAATCTCATCATGCCCTTATCCATGTGATTAATTTATGATCTTATTCACCACTAAAAAATTGAAATTGGTGTAATTTAGTTGGAGTTTATGTGTTATATAATGAACAACCTGTCCGATAATGTCTAAATTTATATGACAATATCGATCACAAAGAATCAAATTATGGCAAAAAAGGGATATATTGTGGATTTTTTTATCATTTTTTCCTTCTTTTCTGGAGCTCATGCATTTTGGTATACCTCTAGCCTTTTTTTCTTAATATTTTGATGATCATATACAGTATAACCTCGATAATTTAATACTCGATTAATTAATAACCTCGTTTAAATAATACTTTTGGTCGGTCCTGACTTGGGAACAACAAGCAAGATTAATAGCTCGCTAATTTATTATCTCGCTAAATTAATAATTTTTTTGCAGTCCCAAGATTATTAATTTATAGAGGTCTAACTGTATATATTTGGGTATGTAGGAAAGTTGGTGCCTTGAATATCCAAAACTCAAGGCTCGAATTGAAATTTTACAAAGAAATATGAGGTACAAGTTTCTACTTTCTAGTGCTTACGAATTTGAATCTAATGTTTGTTTTTTCTTTTTTCATGTCAACAAATGGCATGTAGGACTTGACTGTAAAATGTAAGATTCTCTCTTTCAATATTTAAAATATATCCAATTAGCTACATTCTAGAAATGAATTATTTAATTTTTCGAGTTATGCATCATATTTAATTTTTTTGTTAAATACTTTTAATACTAGTAGTTGCTATGATATTCATTATTACTAAAAATCTTTTTAAACTATATATTTAAATTGTTAAAATCATGTCTCAAGATACATGGAATGGAGAAACATAAATATTTCGCAAAATTACAGTGATTTAATTTAATTTACTGGTAATTTTGAGAAAAGAAAGCTTTAAATTGC
This sequence comes from Rehmannia glutinosa, assembly GCA_016081115.2. Taxonomy (NCBI): domain Eukaryota; kingdom Viridiplantae; phylum Streptophyta; class Magnoliopsida; order Lamiales; family Orobanchaceae; genus Rehmannia; species Rehmannia glutinosa. The sequence goes on along the minus strand of CM071929.1, from coordinate 14,233,471 downwards.
TTTTGTAGGAACTATGCTGGACAGGATTTAGATCCCCTAAGCTTGAGAGAGTTACAGAATTTGGAGCAACAACTTGACAGTGGTCTCAAGCGAATTCGAACAAAGAAGGTAACTTTAAAAAGTACTTTTTGTAAGTATTTAATGGCTTAATTGCAGTTTTAGTCCGATAAATACAAGGAGGTGACATATTTAGTCCTGTAATTATTGTGTATAGGGTACAACAAATTTTTTCCTGTATGTATTACAAATTGGTATATTTGGTCCACTAAGTGTGCTGTGTAGCAATTTTGATCGCAAATTTTGATTTTTTTTTTTGTGTAATTTTGGTCTCATAAGTTGTAAGTTTGTGCAATTTTGGTCCTAAAATGATGAAAAATGACTTACCCATTTGGGACCAAAATAAAACTTATGGGACTCAATTGCACAAAAATAATTTTATTGGACCTAAATTGCTACATAACATACTTACAGGATCAAATATGCCACTTCTCTGAATTTAGAGGACCAAGATTACTACATAAAATACTTAGACGAGTAAATATGCCACCAATTATATTTATTATTTATAGAACCAAAATTGCAATTAAGCCGTATTTAATTGTTGGCTTTTAACAAATTTTATTATTGATCTTTGTTATACTAATCAAACGAAAGCGAGAATCAACTCATGCTTGAGTCCATTTCTCGACTTCAAAATAAGGTAACTCCCGTTAAAATCGCTATTGCAGGACGGTGTTTCATCTCCTATTCCACCGCACGGATAATTGTCATGTGTATAGAAGTTATCATATTAAAACCCAATAATTTAGGCGTGATTTATGCTCCAAAATTAATATGGTAACTTCTATACATGTGACAATCATTTGTCTTGATAGAATAGAGATGAAACATTATTCGGAATAGAAGATCCCATCCGAACTCGTATATCTTCCTTATTTCCACTAAGCATTAAGTAGATATATACTTGTAAAGTTTGTGCAATAATAATTCAAAAAAATTCCCCATAATTTTCTAGTATTTGCATTGTATAACTCTTTCTCTATAAACCTAACTAGTAAGGGTTCTCACCAAAGGAGGCCATCAGAAGAGGGGTTGTTTTTGATGCATGGAGTCGCAAACGACTATTTATGCAATCACAATTGAATTAACACATTATATAAAATGTGTAGTATTTGGTCAAGAGTATAATCCAAACACCTCCTTATTTATAGATCAAATCTAGGATATTTAATATGCAATACAAATTTTGGTGAAGAAAAAAAAATTGTTTCTTGCATATATAAGCAGTATCGAGCCCTAATATGCTATACATCATCCTTAAGACTTTAAATTAAAATTATATATATATACACACACACATACACAAACACACATTGTCTGTATATTCTGATATTCATATATATTTATAGAAATACATGTTTACAAATACAATAAATATACTTACATATATTTTATAAAAGCATAAACACAAATATTCATAATATATATTATTTAGGGGTAATAACAAAAGACCCCCCCCCCCCCAAATTTGAGCTAATTACAAAAAAATCAGAGATGTTTCAAAGTTACAAAAAGCCCTCTCCAGATTTGATTATGTATGTCTGAAATTCAAGGGGGTAATTGTAATATTTTTAGAAATATTGGGGGGGGAGGGTTGAAATCTTTTATTGCTTATGAAAGAGAGAAATGTAAGCAGAATCAAACCTCAAGGGCTGTTTTGCAATTTTCAAAAAAACCCTGGCTTTTTTTGTAATTAGCCAGAACTCCAGTTTTTTTTTTTTTTTGTTAATATCCCTATTATTTATATCAAACATAGTGTATATGTGTATTTGAAAAATGAGATAGGAGATATGATTTAGGGATCTAATAATTGAATAATGAAAAGGTATTCTTATTTAGGAGATATGTATATATGTAACCAAACAATGGATAAGAAAGGTTTAATTTCCATGCATTAGCTAATGAATGGTTCCATATGTATTATAATTAGACAAATGTTGTATAGAAAAAAGTAAAGGAATCAATATCCAACCATACACATGCATTATCATGATACAACAATGATCTCAATCGTTATAACTTAGCCTCTTTCCACTATAGACTGAATTATGCATTGAAACTAGGGATAATTACATAAAAGCCCCGAGGTTTGGGATAATTACAAAAAAATCTAGAAATTTTTGAAAATTACAAAAAAAGTCTTAATTCCACTTAAATCTGTCAACTTCATGAGCAAAATATATTTGAAAAACCACCTTGATATTTGTAGAAATATTATTAATCCTAAGACAAAATCAAACATGAAGGACTTTTTGTAATTTTGAAACATCTCTGGATTTTTTCGTAATTAGGCCAAACCTTGGGGTGTTTTTGTAATATTCCCTTGAAACTATCTTGGTAAATCTTACCTGTTCTTTTTTCACATTTGTGATAGGAGAGGTCACTGAAGGATCAAAACAACTTATTAGCAAAGCAGGTAATAAAAAAATTAAATTACTATGGTTGCAATTTCAGTCTTGTAGCTACTATCTATCGTGTTTGATATTATAATAATGCTGCAGAAATCACGATTTACAAAAAATCTAGTCGTGTAATTAAAAAAAAAACGATTTCAGTTATTTGGTCGCCGAAATTAAAAATTTTGCCAAAAAATCCACATGTCCACATAATTAAAAATCAGGCCAGGTTTTCAGGAAGAAGGAAAAGGGAAACTTGCAAAAATAGTTCCATAAGTTATGGCCATTCACATTTAAATCCCATAAGTTTTGATGTTTCCATCTTGGTCCCATATGTTTGGGGCTTTTTCGTATTTTGGTCCCATAGATTTTAGTATGGTGCAATTTTAGTCCTATAAGTTTCTAGTAGTTGCAACTTTGGTCCACAAGGCCCACTTTGTGCTTTCATAATGCCCTTATTTGTTCAAATGACTTATTTGACTAAGTCTTGGCTCAAAAATGGGCGGGGGTCCGGGTCTTTAGATACCCGTCCCGCCCCATTACCATTCGTCCATCCCTAGTGGAAATGCATGGCCCAGCCTAACTCGAAAATTTATTTTGTGCGTGAATATTGTCAGGTCGGGCCCACAGACCGATTGTGTCCGACCAAATGTGCTCGAATTTCTTCAGGCCTAGAAAATCGCAGCCAAATCCTGCCTAAACCCCGGGTTGGTTGGGTTGGATTTTGTCAACTCTATTACCGATGTATTGGATCTAATTGTGATTTCTCATATGCCATGTTATACATATTTGGCCTTTTAGCCTAATTTGTGCAATGGGTCCAAATTAATTGCCACCTCCATAAAAATATGGGGTTTATAATTGTTTACTTCTAAAAGTTAGTTAGGGTCTAAAATGTTATTTATTGCTATAAGATTAAAACAGTCAATAACTAAATTGCTACTTTACAAAGTTCATCATCATCATCAATGCACCTTATCCCACTATCAATTAATTGTTTAAAATTAGTTAACACTACAAATTCACACAAAAGTAAAATGTTTTACGTATGCCCTTCTCGACGCAACCTTCATACGAAGGAGAAATGAGATGAAATTCCAAAACCATCATCATCATAAGTTTTTCCACTTGCATGGAAAATACGATGAGAATGAGTTGAGATAGTTGCTGTCATATCCCATTACATAATTGACATAGTAAAATCAACATGTACATCATGGAACATGACAGTGCTACTTTACAAAGTTACGGGACTAAAATGCGAATGGCCATACTGAATTTGCAATTTTCCCAGAAGGAAAATGACCTCATATTATGTTATAATCTTTGGAGCAGCTCAAGGAAAAGGAGAAGCAGCAAGTAGTGGAGATCAATAGACAGCAGGAGCAACAGGGTTTACCTCAAAATGTTATAACCACCTTCAGACTTCCTCAGCCTCTCTCAGAAGAATTACATGGGATTTCTCTAACTATTGGGTACTATTTCTCAGTGTTCCCACTTAAACTTTATGGTTGCATTTTCTAGGTTTTTGAGATTTTCCTGTCCCGAGTCATTTCAAGAAATTAAGCTGGAAATAAAGTAAGATTTTATGGCAGAAATAGTATCATCATTTTTCAAGTTTTTATATTCCGACAAGCTCACTTGAGTTTTGGTACTGAATTTTCAATTTTTTTTTTTCTGTTTTCCCAATTTCCATGAACAGATTGATGTAAAGAGTAGCACTAAAATACACTAGTCGTCCTGATGATGATATTTGCTGGTAAACATGTACTGTAAGAAGATACTATATATAAGTTGTAAGCGAACACAACTTTCGACAAACAGCTCGTGAACGAGCTCGTTTATGTTCATTTATTAAGCTTAACAAATATAAATGAACAAGAAAATTTGTTCGTTTATGTTCATGAACTGTTCGCGAACATGTTCATTTAGTGTTTGTTTGATGTTTGTTTATTATCGAATTTTTTTAATTATATATTTAATTCTTAATATTCACTACTTATACTATGAAAAATAAAAGTTTATTTTGGTTTTATATTACGCATGTTCATTTACAATTATCATAATATTTATTTATGTTGAGTTGAGTGTTTATAAACAAATGTATTTAACTTTTTTAATAAACATGTTCATATAGTTGTTCGTGAGTAATTAAGGAGCATGTTCGTGAACATGCTCGATAACTAAACAAACGAACATAAACAACAACACGAACAACTTTCGTTCGTTCTAACTCGGTTCTAACTCAGTTCGTTTACAGTCGTAGATTTAGCCAACTGAGTCAGAATTTTAAGACACACAAAACACACTTTTGCATTAATTGAAATATGCAATTTTGCAGTGGTGGTCCCCAGCATCCAACCACTGACCAAGAAGACGGCAATCAACCTCGCCCGCCTAGGCATTCCAACAACCTCATTCCGCCGTGGCTCCTCAGCCATGTGAACAGACAATAACAAATCCGGCCACATTCTGGCCACCCTAAGTGGGTTTTTATTACATCTTCAGTTAAATAATTATATTGTTTATCTCATTAGTACTAGCATATAATGAGCCAGTGTTCGATAAATTGTGCCTTGTCTGGTATGTATGATACTGTAATTCATGCATATATCCATAAATCAAAGGTTGTTTTTATATAGGCATCTCAAGAGTGATTTTTGTAATTTTCAAAATTAGCTCTGGTTTTTTGTAATTAGGTCAAACCTGAAGGATAGTTTTAGCTTCTGGTTTTCCAGGATTTTATATGGCATTGCTACAGATTGCAAAGAGCTAATGAGGGATCCAAAATAAAAAACGAACAATTTGTATTTGTGTAGGTCTCACTACAACGGATTGCACTTTTAGTGTAAAAACTGATAATACACTTAATTTTAGTGTATTCAGACAAAATACACTAAAAGTATCATTTTTTACACTAAAAATAACACTCGTCGCACCGTGCGATCGTTTTACACAAGTTTTTGCCTTTTTTATTTTCCCATTTCACCTAATCACCATATTCTCTAGGGCATTTAAAGAGTGCAGGAGGTAAGAAATGGAATGCAGAGATAAGCAGATTTTGCAAAGTTGGTTAAACTAAATAACTTGAAGTCTAGTTATCTACTACTAGTACACAATTTTAGAATATGTACAGAAGAATGTCAAATGTGGTAGTTTACATAAGAGACACAGACATCAGTAAGTACAAGGTTTTCCTTCACACATCAAAGGGCTCCTTGTTATTTAAAACCTATTTACTTAAATAGAGATTTGCTGGAACAACAATTGACAAACAATGCTTTTCTTTTTTTTTTTTTTTTTCTTTTTGTCATTTTTGTAGTGATGGGAAAACACAAAGTGTGCACATTAATGAAACAATAGGTGAAATCAGCTTAAACACTGCTTTCAAACAGAACCACCATTGAGCAAATGCTCCCTGCATAAGCAAAATATGACCAAAGATGAGTTTTTCATTTAAAAAATGGGAAGGAAAAAGAAAAAAGATTAAATTACACTTTGTCTCTGAAGCATGCTAGTTTTTTTCACTTTGTCTCCCAAACAATTTTTTGTAACCCTGAACTTGGTGTTTTCCGCGCACTATACCCCCTATGGAGATTGGAGGTGGTGAAGTGTACAAAAAATGTTAAGTTTAGGGGGTAAAATGTCACAAAAAAAATTAAGGGTGCAAAGTGAAAAAACACGCATAGTTTAGGTGGTTTAGTATAATTAACCCAAAGAAAAATGACAGATAGCTTGAACTGCTGAGAACAGCTAGCAGGATTTTCAAGTAACAAAAATAATCTGCGCCTCGGGGTCACATTTTACTAGCATTAACAATAAAATACAACTTCTCCTTTATATAATTCGATCACGGGTTTTATATGGTAATAGATGGGGGAAAACAATACAAAGACCACCACAACTCCCAAGCCAATTTAGATAAAGAGCCTAAATGACTAATGATAAAAGGTTACTGGAAAGGTGCATAAATTTCCTATTAAGCAGGCTGAAAATGACACATTGTATTACCTTAATCTTTCACAAAGGCGGGCCAAAGCATCTGATCCAGATCTTAAGGCAACATCCTCAATCTCCGAAGCATTCGATAGGTTCACATTGTTTGCAAGTGTAAACTCGCACAACTCCTTCAACGAACATGCATCTGTCAATACAGCTGAATGGCCACCTCCGGCAGCTAACTTCCTAACTTCCCCAACACACCTACATCAAAACAAGCTCCCATTGGCCATTAGCATTGTTTCTTATAAATTTAATCTTTAAACGGAAAAAAGACATTGAAATGACGACTTTTTATACGCTAAATCATACCAATCAACTGGAGAAGGATACCAAGCATACGTAGACTTCTCGTTAGCAGCCTGACCATAGCTATTGTAACCCCATCCATATATTCTCCCTTCTTTAGTGCAAATCAGCGTATGAGAATGACCACAGCAGACAAGTTGCACGCCGGTGGGGATCACCAAAACAGGTATGTTACGGAGCATCATTTCGGACCCGTTAGGAACGCAAGAAAAGAATCCATTTTGGGGGCCGAGGCCTAGCTGCCCCGCCTGGCCCCCACCCCAAGCATAGAGAGCTCCTTTCTCAGTCAAAGCACACGTATGAACACCACCACATGCAACGTTCTTGACAAATATCCCGTCAAGAGCAACTACACGCCTAGGCAACAGTTCTTTATCACCAGATTGAAGCGAACAATGCCCGAGTTGACCCATGCTCCCAAGTCCCCAGGTATATCTGAGAGATAAATGTGTAATCATGAAATAGACGAAAATTAGACAATAACTGAGCAATACTAAATAAGACACATAAAACAAGGGATAATTACAAAAAAGCCCCTGAGGTTCGATCAAATTACAAAAAAGCCAGAGATGTTTCAATATTACCAAAAAAAAAAAATCAGGTTTGATCATCTAAATTTAAATGGTCATGTTCCATGATGTACATGTTGATTTTACAATATCAATCATGTAATGGGACATGACTAGAGCAACTATCTCAACTCATCGTCGTCTCATCGTATTTTCCATGCAAGTGGAAAGACCTATGATGATGATTGATGATGGTTTTTAGAATTTCATCTCATTTCTCCTTCGTATGAAGGTTGCGTCAGGAAGGGCATCCGGCATAAAACTTTGCCACTTTGCTTTTTGTGTGAATTTGTAGTGTTAACTAATTTTAGACAATTAATTGACACTATAAATTTCACACCACCGACCCCACATAGTGGGATAAGGTACAGGTGATGATGATGATGATCATCATCTAAATTTAAGGGTGTAACTGTAATATTTCTATAAATATCATAGGAGTTTTTGAAATGTTTTTTTTCTTATATAGGGGGAAATGTAAAACGGAATCAAACCTGAAGGTTTTTTTTTTTGTAATTTTCAAATAGCTCTGGAGTTTTTTGTAATTAGCCCGAACATTAGGGTTTTTCTTGTATATTATCCCTAAAAAAATGAAATAAGTTCACAGTGCTGAAAGCGTGAAATGGCGACCTCATAACAAGTCAAATTTGAGATACTTGGATTAAAATAATTTATCATAGTTTCCCTCTATCTACAACTGAAAAGTAAAAATCAATCCAGAAAATTAAGATTCATTATGAAAAACCAGAAGTCCAATAATGGGAACCATTAGAATTCGCTGTGTGATAATCTCTCCAAATTTTCCAATACCCTGTCCTATGCAGATAACCCAATTCTTATCGTAATAGAAGAAGGTATCTCGATCATAAAAAGTCCCCTGGAACACTTACACCTCGCCTGTATCCGATATAGCTGCAGTGTGGTACTCTCCACATGAAACCTGGATAATCTTCACAAGCTCAGGGCTTCATCAAGGAACCTAGCGAACCCCTTAATTACACGAGCCCCCTGAAGACCTTCGCAGGTAATACCTCTGCCGAGCTGACCATACTCATTATAGCCTGATTTACCAGATCAGTGACAAAATTCTTATTAATACAATGCAAAACAACCATGTTTTAATAGTTCCCAATCTTACAGTTTCACTGAGGCCAAGATATGGAAAGTAAGATCAACAAACAGACGAGATTAACACATTGAGCATCAATAAGTTCAAGTTGTAACCTAGCATCAGTCAAACAAGTGCAACAACATATATATATTAAACAAGCATATGTAGCATGCTAATGTTCAGTATTGAATTAAGGTCAATGTTACCCCATGCTTGTAGCAAGCCATCTTCTGACAGAGCAACCACATGAACAGCCCCACAAGAGACTTGGCGAACAACCTGAGGGTGGAACAATTAATAAATGAGTCAGCATAATGTACAGGAATGCGAAAATTTGCACGACAATTTTACCAAAACTTTGTTGCACGCAAGAAAAGAATAACTACAAATGAAAATAGAAGAAAGAGCAAGACAGATTTGTTTGGGGGGGAGTATTAAAATAAAGGGATAATTACAGCAAACCCCCTGAGGTTTGGGCTAATTACAAAAAAAAAAATCTAGAAATGTTTCAAAACAACAAAAAGCCCCCTCAGGTTTGATTATGTCTTAAATTATGGAGGTAACTGTAATATTTCTATAAATATCAAGATGCTTTTCAAAATGTTTTTTGCTTATGAAGGGGGAAATGTAAGACGGAATCAAACCTCAAGGGGTTTTTGTAATTTTCAAAAATTTCTGAATTTTTTTGTAATAAGCCTGAACCTCATGGGGTTTTGTAGTCATCCCTAAAATAAAAACATAATATATATATATATATATATATATATATATATAAAGCCATAAAGCTTGAAACCACCACATTCTGAGAACAGCTTGTAGTATGTAGGTAAGTGCTTGTGATAACTAGATACAAGTATAAACACAAAACCTCGTTGAGAAAGGAACACCCCAGGATAATACCAAGAGTTCAAGGTACATATTGAATGAAGCATGTCATAAGTCATGTAATAGGCTTAATTTGAAGTGAGATTGATACCGTGTTTTGAGTGAAGGCTCCCCAATATAGGCGTGGATAATTAGAACCCTGCAAAGGCAAACACAGAAATTTAATTAAGTGATAACATAACAACACTGAATAAGGAATGAACGTAGAGGAAAATGACTCAAGTTGACATTCATTGGAGAGTGATCTACAAAAAAATTATTTTATTTCTATATTAAAAAACTTAAATTGATAAGACAAGTAGACAACTCTAAGAACTTCTATAATATTATATCCCTGTACTAATAATTATATATTTATTATCATGTGTTATTATTAGTCGCCACCAATAAGAGAAAGTTTCTAATTGAATCATAATACCCAAAGTACGAGCATGACAATAGAGTATGTGAGAAAATAATCTCACATACTAATTGAATCATAATACCCAAAGTAAGAGCATGACAATAGAGAATGTGAGAAAAGGATATTGATATGAAAAAATTATCACAACCTGAGAGATAAAAAACAATAAGTGAATCACATCTTATGTCAATAATACACTTCTTTCTTTTCTACACAACAGTATGCTGTGACATTACTAATGAGATGATGAAATGCACAAAGATAAAAGAAAACATTTACTATTAGCTACCAAGACAACAACAGTAAAGATAAGCTTTCAATGATGTTGCATTGATGTAAATACATTGCAATCACATTGAGTATATACTTCCAAATTTATGTGATAACAGTAGTATGATGGTTTGTGTGCAGTGACGGGGCCGGGGGCACGACGGCTGCCCCTAAAATTTATAAAAATTATTAAATTTTAAAATCTTGCCCCCAAAATAATCTTAAAAACACTCTTTATCTAATATTTTCAAGGAAAAATAAATCTGCACCCCCCTCCACAATGTTCATTTTCTAGCTCTGTCCATGTTTATGTGTTTGTCTGCGTGATGGGAGATAGGGAGTGGTGAAAAATATTGAAATTGAAATACTGTTACATTTAAAATTAAATTTCCTCTAGAGCCATCAAGGAAAACCACCAAACAGACACCCAAACCCCTTCCCCTGCTCCAACCATGGTTATACTTATACTCATGTGCACATAAATTCTCATAGAGAAATATAAAATTCCCATTCTTAATTTAAGCATCAAATGTACCTGATTCTGTCCCCAAACCCACAGTCTCCTAGTTGACAAAGATCCATCATTTTCACGTGGCTCTGCTATAGCCGCAGTACAATGTGCGCCACAAGATACAGAGATCACAAATTCAGACTGCAAATGCTTCACTTTCTTTGGATACTTTCTACTCCTTTCAGTACCATCCCCAAGCTGCCCATATTCATTGGCCCCTGTTCAGAGAAGTGGGGTCAACCTTTTTTACTTCCAACGGATGAACAAAAACAAGAACTAGAAACTCGAATAATGATTATCATGCATAAGCCAGAACTGTGATAAGAGCATGAAGAAGTCATGGAACTAGTTTGTCAAGAAAAAGGACATTTCATAAGCATTAACGGCCCGCAGTTAAAGTTCTCCAAGGTCATCATCGTGCTAGCAGGGTTTAATTCTTCATTCAAGAGCAAGGTCGAATCTCTAAACTAACCATACGAGCTTTACTAAATCACATTTAATGCTATTACACTATATGATACTGCAACACATCAGATAGTTTATCCTCTTTACTACAGAGGCAGGAGCGTACAAAAATGAAATGGCACGCCACGACAATAACCTCATCTACCTCTTTTCTTCCCCACATTGTCCATAAATTAAGCACTTTTTATTTTCCGAACCATTTAATTAGTAAAAGAATCGCCAACTCATTAACATTTAAAAAGAATGCAATCCTTTTGTGTGTGTGTGTGCGCGCGCGCGCGAATAAATAAGATGTAATCTAATCCGAAATTGTCACAATTATATGTATAAAAAAAAATTTAAAAAAATGCCCATCATCTAATCCGCAAGTAGGAAAAAGTTGAAATGGAGTAAAATAGAGGAGTAATGTTAAAACAAAAATACCCCAAGTGAAGAGCGATCCATCAGAAGCTACGGCGGCGGTGTGTTCGCGGCCGCAAGCTATATCGAGCCACCGTGAATTTCCGCCGGCGGCTGGACAACCGAAGAGATCCATTGGCAGCTGCCTTGGAATCCGCAGGTTCCCTTCTTTACCCCTCCGACCCGTTTGACCCGACTGATTGTAACCCCACGCGTATATAACGCTCTTCGTCGGAATATTCGCCCGTTTTGGTTCCCCCAATATCTCGTCAATCTCCATTTCTAATTACCAATTACCAATATCACAACAGCCAAAAAATAATAGCACAAAATTGAGAGATGATTTAGAGTTTATTGCTCGTCGTATCAATTTGGCGAGGAGAAATTGATTATTTTTTGCCTTTGGAAGAAGTAAGATTGATTATCAATACGGTAAAGGTTAGGAATTTCGTGTTCCGAAGAGCTTGGGGGAAAATGGGACTGGGATAATCGTGGGCAACTTCAGATTCCTGCCCGAGCTGCCCGCTCCACTGATATTTTCCGACAAAACAAATAAATTGAAGGATCAATGTCACTTTTACCCTTCTATTATCAATTTTAAAATTAAAACAAATGAAATCAAATGGCAATTTGGGCCCGAGTCGTGGTGCTTCACCTGCCTCTTGCTCCGCCCCAACCGCGGTGAGGCGGGGCCAGTCAATGTCAACTTTATTTCTGCAAGATATCCCGGGAGTATATAATATATTATAATATAACTTTATCTTTTAATATTATATCCAATATTTATAAATTAAAAATAAAAACTTTTGTAAAGAATATTTTATAAATATATTAAAAATAAATGAAATCAAATGGCAATTTGGACCCGACTCATGAGTACTCACCCTGCCCTGCTCCGCCCCGTAACCCGTGGTGAGGCGGGACGGGTCAAGATATCACTTTCGCTCTGCGAGTATCCGCCTCGTATATAATATATTATAATATAATTTTATCTTTTAATATTATATCCAATATTTATAAATTAAAAATAAAAACTTTTGTAAAGAATATTTTATAAATATATTACAAATATATATTTTTTTTTTTTTTTCATCGGGGTAGGATGTGCCGACCCGCCCCGTGACCCGCGCGGTCGGCCCCATTCTATGGACGAGGCGGTCTGGGTTTTCAGATACCCAATCTATTGTTATCCCTTATTCTCTTACAACATCTCTTTAATATTCTTATCAAGCTCCGTGTGAAATCCTTTAGAATGTTGTCAAAATATTTCCGTATAGAGTTTGAATCAGCAAAATAACTTCCGAGGCGTGCAAAAGTAGAGATGAAGTAAGTTTTTTGTTCTGAAGTTATTTCCAGAAGACTTGAAGCTCTGCACTTATAGAACAATTCCAACGGTAAGATAATAATTTGAGCAGAGGGACAAACACGCGGCCATAGCTTTTAGGGGAGACAAACTTTCGGCTTTAGGTTGAGAGGGACAAAAGGCCGGTCATAGCCACCCTATGAAAAATAGGTAGGCTCACATCTGATAATATATAGTAATTCTATTTAGGCTAAAATAGGATATTTGAGGCAAGGTGGAAAATATATTTTCGGGTAAGGTAGAAAAATAAAATTAGTTTTTAGGTTGCAAAATTAATCCGAGCCGCGACTATATCGCTCGCGCAGGGGGGCAAATCGCCGATTTTACACTACAATCGGCAAATTTGGCCCAACTCTTTATGTGTGTGAGGCCCTCTTATCTCTTGGCCCATATTTTACTAAGCTCATTGGGGTCTCCCACTAATAAAGTGAAGAAAACTTCATTACCTATTCTATGTGGGATATGGAAGTTCTTTTGAAACACTCTCATATGCTCCATTCCCATTTTATACAACATTATTTTCTCTTTAGTAAACATTTACAGTGTGTTGGTGCGCTTTTTTGATCAATAACACGAGGACTGTTAAATACGTAACTAGGAAATGTAAATTTAACACCTGGAAATATGTAAAGTGGATGATTCTGCCTTTTTATTGATAATGCCGAACATGCTCTTTTTGGTCGGTTTCGTACCGTGAATTTGAATTTTACAAGTTATATAGCGATTTTGTCTTGTCTTTTTCCTAATAAATGAGATATATTTATACTAATGCAATTAGTGGCTAAGTAATTATTACATCTAAGATAATATATAATGAGACACTTGTCCTCCTCTTGATGTGCATGAGGCGCATGGTGACCATATGTTGAGAGATAATTGTTGACTTGTCTCGTTGACGTGTTGACAGGTGGCACATTGGGCTGCCACTGGTGAATTGGATCAACTTAGTGGAAGAATGTTGAATGGAGCACTCACTTGAATTGTTTTGTTGTAGTGGGTCGAGCTCGATTCGGCATCTCAACTCGGGTGGGGGTGGCCTAGTCGGTCCACGTCACTTGGATGGCCTACGTAATCATCGCTTAAATGGCCACGTGGATGTATTTATCCCTAACATTTGAGGTATCATCACAATGTTAAGCCTCATTATTAAAAAAAAAAAAAAAAGATTCAACCAACTCTCGAAATTACAAATACCTCCTAAGTATTAAAGACGCAATTTGGATGTTTGTATTTGCATGACAAAACCACCTCGAATAGGTACTATTTGTAAAATAAAAGAAAAATCAATGGGTATTCTTAATTTTAAAAGATAATCAAGTTTTTTTATAATTAAACTGAACTTTAAAAGATATTTTTTATAATTAACCCAAACATCTTGTTAGAATTAATTGTATTAATTCATACCGCAAAATCATCATGTGAATTATCAAAATATGAATAAAAAATGAATCTAAATAAGAAACGTACCTTAAATTCATAGACACAAATTGATACCTTTAATTCGTGTAGACGCGTGTAAATTTTTAATCGAGCTAGTTATCATCTTCCACAGGTCAATCCTTTAGGTACTTGGTGGTTTCTCTCTCTAAGATGGGGAAGATGAGAAGAGTGAACGATTAATTTGACTTAGGGACCATAACCCTAATGAGAGTTCTTTATATGCTAGGTCAATTAAGACTTAAGAGTCCATCAATCCTAATTGACTAGTATTGAATCTCTACACATTGCAAAATGGAGCTTTATTAGATTAGATCACTTAATTGACTCTATTAAATTAGAGAGTCTATAATAGAATCGTAATTACGAAAAATTAATAAAATTCCAACATGTATGTCACTGTCAAACATCATGATGCCATCCCAATGGGAAAGTAGTAGGAAATGATAATAAAGTTTAAGGCAAAAACTTGCGTGAAACGGTCTCACGGATTTAGATCTGTGACTGTGAGATGGAGCCTTTATACAAAGTTTTAAAGGTTTTTTTTTTTCAGATTTTATTTTTCTTAGGTTTATATTTGTTTTTTTAGGGTTTATTTTGTTTCTTGGGTTTATTTTTAATTGATTTGGGTTTTTAGGATTTTTAGTTTTTTTTAGGGTTTATGTTTTATTTTTTGGGTTTATTTTTGTTTTTCGGGTTTATTCTTCATGTTTCATGTTTTTAGGGTTTATTTTTGTTTCTTCATGGTTCATTATTATTTTTAAATTTATTTTATGATTCATTGACGGAGCGCTGAGCCCCGTCTCATAAGAGACTTGCTCAAAGTTTAAAGGTAGACAATTCAAAGGGAATTTGATTTTTACTTGTTGCTCCATAGCAGTTTCTTGGAAATTGCTATTGTGAGCCCCCACTAATACAAATAATGAAATAAAGCCACAAGATCAAAGTGAAAAATTAATTGCAGTTTTCATTTTATCTCCATCAATGGAAAAATCCCAAGTAAGGCTACATGGGTTTTGGGCAAGTGCTTTTGTGTATAGAGTGATATGGGCACTGAAACTGAAGGGTATAGAGTATGAGTACATAGAAGAGGACCTCTCCAATAAGAGTCCATCCCTTTTGGAGTATAATCCAGTGTACGAAAAGGTGCCAGTCCTCGTTCACGGCGAAAACGCCGTGGCCGAGTCCGTCGTCATACTCCAATACATCGAAGAAACGTGGCTCGATCATCGGACCGCGTTACTCCCCACGGGTCCCTATGAGAGATCCGTGGCTCATTTTTGGCTCGATTTTGGCCGACAAAAGGTAAGGATATTTTGTACGTAACCTTATATGTCAAACATTAATGTAGTATATGCCATATCAAAATCCAAAATACTAAGGGAGTGTCAGCTTTTGATTGAACAAAAACGTTTTTTATATTTTCAAAATGTCAAATTTGAAATCTATGTTAAACCACGAAGATTGATGTCTTAAATTTCTGATTCGGCTTCTGGTTTCTTTTCGAAATATGTAAAAGCACTTTTACAGCTTATTCATCAAACAGTCTTTATTAAATCTATCAACTTTATGCTTCTATGAGTAAATACTAGAGCTGTCAAAAGATAAGAAAATGAACCACCGGGCTTTTTCGGGCAAATTTTTCGGGGCGGGTCCAAACAAGCTATTGGCCATTTGTAAATGGGGAATCCAAACCCAGTCCTAAAAATGAAAATTACACTAAAAAGTCGGGCTTAAACATGGGGCTTTTGAGGCCTTTTTTTAGGAAAATAGAGCCCACCCGTTAAAAACCGGGCTGGTTTTGTGAAAAACCTTTTATTCGAACATGTACTTATATCACGATCGTCTTTGTACTATTTGACAATTCTCTTTGAAGCTTTGACAAAATATTAATGATAACTATATTTCGTCTTTAAATTTCCTTATTTACTTCTTGTGATCATAATCATTTATTAATTTTATTTCGCATTTATGATCACTTGATTGATCATCATTAATGTTATTTGCGTATCTCATTAGTCACCTTAGAATTTTTGGAGACTATTTATTTTAGAGATGTATACCTTATAGAATTAAGAATTCGATTTAGATTAAGTGATCATGAGACTTATAAGTGATCAAGGAAATCACTAATTATTTTGGAGATTGATATTATTCACCTATTATCATCAATTTTGGGACATAAAAATAAAATATGGAATTACCACAAATACCCTCTTGGGGACGGCCATGGTGGGAAATTTGGTGTAGAAATATCTCTCAACTCTTGTCATGTACACTTATGTATTCATCTTGTGTATTATTACACCATTAATTCAAATCTTATACACAATATCTTATACACCAATTTTTTTATTATAAAATCATCCAACATGTTGGAGGCTTCCCAACACCCCATGCCAACATTCCTCTCTATCCTTGCAATTCCAACCTCCCATGCAAGACTACACCTGACCAAAGTCTTTGTCCTCATGCTTACTACCATTTGCAAGACATAGAACAAAACAAAAAAATTGTCCCCCCACCTTCATGGACGGCCAATATGGCCTTGGTGAACAAAAATTTCTTGTTCATTTCACCAACACCCAACTCTAATTTGCCAACTTCCCCTCCATCTCTCTAAAATTCTCCTCATTCTCTCTATAAGGTAAGAAATGAGATTTTTGGTACCTTCTTCTTCTCCCCTATTAATTTCGAATTTTAACACCAAAATTATCATTTTGAGGTGATTAGGGGCTGACCTTGGAGCTTTATTTAAGTGGTGATCAAGTTCTTAAGAGACTAGCAATTTTTACTACAACTTTCAACTACACAAGGTAAGTGTGGTGCGCTGGCGTATTCCTTCTTTTTTCCCTCTTTGGTTCAAATCTTCATTTTTCTAACTCAAAACTCCTTGTATTATTGGACTTAGGGGCTGCCTTAAGTGAGGATTAAAATCCTCAAGGTCTTGTGACACCACTTTACACCAATCAACCGAACAAACGAGGTGGGTGGAAAAATCCTTTCAACTTCTAGGTGTTTTAATTCATAAAAATGCATGTAGTATTTTGTTATTGAGCATTTGAGATATATATTATGTATTGCATGCTATTTTCTTGTATCAAGTTGAAAAATTTCTCAAGTGTTGCTCAAAATGCGATTTACCCTTAGGACATACATGTACACTTTATTGTCATATTTGATAAATCCTTGTATGAGATGGATATGTATGTTTATGACACTTGAAAATCTATGTTTTGTATGGCCTATAACCTGGACAAGTCGAGCATAATTGATTAAATTTCGATTTTTGGACTAAAAATGCAAAAATGGAAAGTTGGTGGATTTAAGTGCAAGAAAATAAAACTTAAGGGACCTCTCTGTAAATTTCGATTTTTGGGACTGTACTCAGGTTCAAAAATGTTGTTTTGACATTTTAATAAAGTTTTAAGAGTTTTTAGATAAATAAAATCAACCCTTAAAAGCCCAAGGACTAGATTGTAAAATTTGAGAAGTTTAAGGGCTATTTTGCAAATTTCGAAACTGTACCAGACCCTAAATTTAAAATTTGAAATTTTAACTCTTAAGGGACTGGAAATAACATATTTTAAGTGTATTCCAAAAATCCAAGTGTTTAGAGCTTGGAAAGTAATTTTATAAAACTTGAGGGACCAAATTGTAAAAGATTAAACTTGAGGACTCAAATGAAATTTCCAGGACTTATACAGCCCATGTACCTGGAAATACTAATTTACCTATAACATAATTATATTTTGGACCCAATGTTCAAATTTCATAACAATTGGACCCTAAAAGCCTTAAAGGCAATTATTTCAAAATGGGACAAAAATGAGATTTTCAAAAGTTGAGGACCTATACTTATGACGTTTTAAAACTGCTTTTGTCCCAATGTCCCACTAACCTTAGTGACATTTTCCAACTGGAATCACATTAGAAGCCCTTCCGGTTTGTGAGTTCCGATTATTTTAAACTTAGGGCCGAAATGACAATTTTAACAATTTTGGGGCCAATGTGAGAATTTTATAAAAACTCGACCTCAAAACTTTAAAAACCTGAATCTCTGAACAATTTAGAGAATTTAGGAACTGACCTCATAATTTTTCAAGGTCGGGACATTTATTTATTTAACTTTTAACCCCAAAAGTATTGGTTTTGACAAAACGGGGCTAATTGTAAATTTTATTTTTATAAGGACCTAACTCAAATTATTTTTTTTATTTTCTAAAACAGTCCTGGACCCTTTGACTTCAATTCTTAAGTAAAATATTTTAATTTCTCAAAAACCCCTTAACTTATCGGACCGCCTTGGAGATTAATACCAGATCGCGGGCGACTTCCTGTCTTGCGATTTGAATCTATAAAAGGGACTTATGTTCCACCTAATCGTTCAAGATATCGAAGATTGCTTATCCTCCCGATAATCATCTTCATCCAAATAACTCCACCAACGCCATAATTACCTTACGCAAATTTCTCGAAAACTTTTCATGAATTGCTTCCCGAATCAATAATACTTCATTTGCAATTGACTACATGAACTCGTGTTTACTTTCCTGCTTGAGTCAACTTGGTGTGTCGAGCTCAAATCGGAATGGATACGTCGGGGATGGGCAGGGCAAATTTCAAAATTCCACTCCTCCGCCCCATCGCCCTAATCCCGAACCGAGGGACGGAGTTTGTCGAGGGAAAGCGGGTCGTAGTACTTGAGGTATAATCATGATTATGACAAAAATCAGAGCCTTCTTTTGTTTAGCTAGCTCCAACCTGGATTTTGTCTTTGCCTTTTGGAGCGATAAGGTGACAGTCTTGGACCATCTTGCTAAAAGTTACAAGGAAGAAGCGAAGGAATCGTTCAAATTAGGAGTTAATCGGTTTGTGTTTGGTTGGCGCTACAAATCCGTGATTTTGTATTGCATAGGTTGGCGCTACAAATCCGTCGCAACCGCTACTTGTCTTGCATAGGATTGGCGTTACAAATTCCGTTCCTCACGTTTGCTTGCACCATAGTGCCCGCTTGACCATGAATATTTTCTTAAATTGTATAAGTATATTACTTAATATATTTATCACGACGCTTGTGGTGTGTGTGAAATCATGCATCATCTCTCATGCGTTTTCATACAACTAAGTTTCTTTGCATTCACTAATTATATTGCCACACTTACACACGATCACCCCATCCAATGAGATTTACTGTCTCATTCCCTCCTTTTTTCTAACCTTTAGATGAAGAGTTCGTAAGACATCGAACCTACCGCATGATTGAATCCCTATCCGTGATGTGGAGCGACATTTCCTTTTACTTTTATTTGTTGTTGAACTCCTTCATTTTATTTTTGTTTGGATTGTAAGTTAATTGAGATAATCTTTTGGGTTGTATTCGGATCTGCTTGGACTTTAAGATTGTAATTTGTACTCGTGTTTATTTTAATTCATTTTTTAGACTCTTTTCACTTGGAGTTTGGTATCTTTGGTTTAGAACTTTAATTATGTTTAAGTGATTGATCGTTGTCGCGTCACGTTTGGGGGCGTGACAGGTTTGGGCCGGCCCGTCGGTTTGGACCGGAATTGACAGCTCTAGCAAATACCATTAACTTATGATTCTGATTTTGATTTTTAAGCACTCATTATTAAATCTAGGGATAGTTACAAAAACACCCCTAAGGTTTGGGCTAATTACAAAAAACTTAGAGTTATTTGAAAATTACAAAAAAAAATCCTTTAAATTTGATTTCGTCTTACATCTTCCCTCTTGATTTTTGAAAATATTTCAAAAAAAAAACCCTAATATTTGCAAAAAATATTACAGTTACCTCCCTTAAATTTAAGACTAAATAAAAGCTTGAAGGGATTTTTTGTAATTTTGAAACATGTCTAGGTTTTTTTGTAATTAACCCAAACATCAGGGGTGTCTTTGTAATTATCCCTTAAATCTATCAACATTCAGTTTTATGCGCAAATACTACTACTTCTGATTCTATTTTTGGACTCATTTTGAGATATCTAAAAGCACTTTTACATCGTATTCATCAAATACTTTCACTTGTTTTTCACTCTTGCTATGATAAATCACTTCTTTTAAAAGCTGAAATTTTGTCCCTAAAACTTCATGTGAAGGGGCACTCGCTTCAACTTTTACAGCAATCACAGAAATAATTTCATTTTTTTCTTGTTTCATTGAATTCATCATCTAACAAGAAAATAATATTTTCATGATTATGCAGAGCATGACTTTTTTCGCATTCTTTCTATCTTCGGAAGAGGATAAAGAGGAGACAGCAAAACAATTACTGGAAACACTTAAAATCATCCAAGATCAAGCCCTGGGCGACAATAAATTCTTTGGTGGTAATAAACTCGGATTGGTTGACTTATCATTTGGGTGGCTTGCACACTGGTTAGAATCCATACAAGAACTTGTCGGAATACATATTCTAACACCAAACAATCTGCCTAGGTTGCATCAATGGACCTTGGATTTCAAGCAAGAGCTGTCATTAAGGATAATCATCCTGACAGCAAGGCATTGTTGGCACAATTGAAAAGAGCAAAGAAGAGGTTAGCATCGCCCAAGAACAATTAATTAGAGAACCTTAATAGTTGCCCCCGGGGCATAATGGTAAAATCAAAAAGTGGCGTGATGTGGCATGATTACGCTGGTTGTTCGAATCCTCTTTTTTTAACGATTTATAGGGTGGAGGAGAACTTCAATTGTGTGGTGACTCCCCTTTAATTCAACACTGGATCTCCATCACACTGAAAACATAACCTAAAAATCTTGACGAACCTATACAAAGGTAGTAGATAATTCCTCGGGAATGGGGTTCATCCTTAATAGCGTGTATTAATCCATTTATGTTGTGTGGTAATAAACTAATAATAATCAGCACAGGCCTTAAAATTTTGTTCTGAAATAAACTTTTATGTATGAATTTTGTAGTATATCTGATCATAATTATTTATGGGCAGACATAATTACATTGCTTAATTTTGTAAAACGGATAATTACAAAAAAAATTGAGGTTTGGACTAATTACACAAAAATCCAGAGAGGTTTCAAAATTACAAAAATTCTCATCATTTTTGATTATGTCTTAAATTTAAAGGAGTAACTGTAATATATATATAAATATCAGGTGGGTTTTGAAACGTTTTTTACTTATAAAAGGGGAAAATATAGGACAAAATCAAATCTCAAAGGGTTTTTTTTGTAAATTTCAAAAATCTCCAGAGTTCTTTTGTAATTAGCTTGAATCTGAAGGTTTTTTCTTTTTTGTAATTTATCCCTTTGTAAAATTGAAGCAAAGAAGAAAAAAATCGCTTTTTTCCCTTTCTCTCTCTAGCTTACTTTTTTTTTTCCTTCTCACTAAAACAATTTTAAACTCCTCCCCTCCTAAATTCACCTTTCCCCTCTCCCCTTTTCCTTCCCCTCCTCTCCTCCTTATCCCCCCTCCCCTCCTCCCCAACCATGTTTCAGATGGAGGCCATGAAATTTATGTTATCCTAGGTGATCGAAATTTCCGACCAAGTGGAGGCAAGTCGTGGTCGGAGCTACAAAGAGGAGAGTTGGGCCGGGTAGATGATGAAACTCAATTATCAAGTGAGGGAGAGGCATTTTTGTTTTCTTTCTTTTGGGTTTTTTCCTATTTTTTTTTTTTTTTTTTTTTTTACCTGGTTGATTTGCGAAACTCGTAAAGATGTCAAGTTTTACAAAAAGGCCCCTTGTGCTTTAGGATTTGATCGAGTTGGGTAGTCTTCCTCGAGGAGTGCCTTAGTCCTCCTTTCGGAGGTGGTTTAGTCTCCTATGGAGTGCTTAGTTTTCTTTTTTTTTGTGTTTTTAATTGTTTCTTGTTTTGCTCTTTCTCGAATTACGGTGGTTATATCGATTAAGATTTTAATTTCTCCTTGACATGTATCAATGTATGTATGTTCAAGATGCCATTTTGCCAGTTGGCAGTGTAAATTTTGTTGAGTAATGAATATATTTCTATCGTTTCGAAAAAAAAAATAAACTTGAAGTAATTAGATCGATATGTTGCGTGCATAGTGTTTGTAAATAGAATCTATAAGCTGGAAAAAGTTTGAAGTTGAAAGTTTTTGGGGAAAAAATACTTTGAAAAATAGTTTAGGATAGAAAAATAAAAAGACATATATGAATTATTTGGGTATTTAGGACGCGGGGGCAATTTTAGATTATGACAGGGATAAGAATCTCAAAAACAAACTTCTTGCTTACAAAATTACGAAAAGCATTTTTCCAAAATCAGAAGCACCCCACCACAAATTTTAAATTTTGATTAAATGAAGCATAAACAAAATCAAAAAACTGGTATTCGCAACACTAAAAGTGATTCTTTTTAGTGTTTGCATTGCAAACACTCCCATAGTAATCCCAAACAGTTTAATTCAACAGTAGATCTCCATCACATGAAAACAGTAGCTAAAAACTTGAGAAAAATACAATACCGGTAGAGATAATATTCTGCAAGAAACTTATAATACACCAATCGACGTTATACTGAATAATAACAGCGTGTAAAAAGACGACAATTTTCAGCAAAGCGTATTTACAATGGCTTTACACTTTTTTCCCAACTCCGATTATCATTCTCTCTCTCTCTATCGGTGGTTGTTTTCATCGACGACAAGAACCTTGGGGATGTATTAAGTCGTCTCATCGAATGCCATCACCT
Source organism: Rehmannia glutinosa (assembly GCA_016081115.2). Classification (NCBI taxonomy): domain Eukaryota; kingdom Viridiplantae; phylum Streptophyta; class Magnoliopsida; order Lamiales; family Orobanchaceae; genus Rehmannia; species Rehmannia glutinosa. The sequence continues at coordinate 14,210,601 of CM071929.1, read as the reverse complement.
AGGAATCCAAGCAAGCAATAATATTAGACAAAATTAATTTCCTTGTCACTTTCGTATCATCAAACTCCTCCTAGTAAATTCAACAGCTGATTTTCGGTTTCCTTAATGATGGAGTAAAGAAATTATACTTAGTCGCTATAACCCCACATCCGAGGATGACAAAAATTTTAGAATAATTTTACAAAAACCCTTTTTTTTACAACCCCTGTGTTTTGGGCTAATTAAGAAAAAAATATGCAAATATGTTTCAAATTACAAAAATTGTTAAATATACCCTAGGTTTGATTATGTTTGTCTTAAATTTAAAGGGTAAGTGTAATATTTCTATAAATATTATGACAAACCCAATTTTGAAATGTATTTTTGCTTAAAACCCAAAGAATGGGGATTATGTCTTAATTAAAATGGGAATCAAACCTCATTTTTGAAATTTTTTTGCAAAAACAAACTCCAGAGGTTTTTGTAATTAAAACCTCTGGAGTTTTTTGTAATAAACCTCAGGGGAGGGTTTGTAATTATCCCTTAAAACAAATGCGCATGAACAGAGCTAATCCTTTTTCAATTGAAAGACTTGGGTACAAAGTTCAATGCAATACTTAAATAATTATGCAAACGAGTAAATTCTTAAACTAAAATATAAGCTGAAAGATAATATGAGGATGGATCAGATTTTACCTTGCCACAAACTGGGCAGTTGTCACTTCTTTCCATCCATTCATATATACAACCAAGATGGAAATGGTGAGAGCATTTTGTATTTATTTTCGGGTTTTCTGTGGTATATTCTGCAAGATGAAAATGCGTCAGAGGTATGAAAAAACTAAAAGGTACGATATGATATCCCCTAGCCACAGTAATGGACTCAAGCCAACAAGAAGAGGAATATTTTGAGCAATATAGCTTTTTTCAATATTCTTCATATAAAATGCAACTTTGGTTATCGTTGATGACATGGCCTTCAAGACAAGAATTGTTGTTTCGCATTGTTGGCCCCAAATCAATTAAAGTCATGACATGGTTTCTAATCAAATTAATGTTACCGTGTTCTACTAAATAGTGAGAAATCTATATATATATATATATATATATATATATATATGTTTGCCTATGAAAACATCAAATGAAAAAGAGGATTCTTAGGGCAGTGGTTGGTTGTAAAATACTTTTGCAAATTTTCTCCAAAAAAATTTGTCCCAACATTTATTCCTCAAAAATACATTATTCACTCTCCGATTTTCCATCCATCATGCAATCATTATTTCACTAAAGAAAGGGTAAATTACAATTTGCCTCCTGAGTATGCGGATTTTTCACTTTGCCTTTTCAACACTTTACCCCTCAGCTTAGTGTTTTCCCTCACACTATACCCCATGTGGAGGTGGTAAGTGTAAAAAAAAATGTTAAATCCAGGGGTTAAAAACAATAACAAACTAGGTAAAAACAACAACAAACAAAATCTTATACCACTATGTGGGGTCGGCTATATGGGGTAAAAGTGTCACAAAAAAAAAAAAGTTAAGGGGGCAAAATGCAAAAATTCACACAGTTTAGGGGTTTAGTGTAATTAACTCCTAAAAAGATATCATCTGAACTTCATCATTACACTTTCATCACAAATTACACTTTCTATCCAATCACAAATCACATCAAACTATTCACATTCTCTATCATATTTTCATCCAATCACACTCTCAAATTTCATTCTTATTTTTCCGAAACAAATTTTTCACATTATTCTCTCCAAAAATAGAAACGAACGGAACAAAAGGTCAACCAATTACATCCTAACTTCTACAAGAAGGCTAAGGTAGTGGATGTGGATCCCGGATCAAAGGTAAATGGCTCTTTCTGATTCAAAAAAGCACGTGCATGATCATATTTCAGAAATCACAAACCGAAAATGGCAGGAAACAGTAATTATTACTTACCTTCAAGACATGTGGGGCAGACATCTTCATCTTCTGAAGAAGCATAAATATGAGCAAACCCAGTTGTCGTTTTGGCTGTTGAAAGCTTTAGTGATGATTTTGAATTATATTCCTTCGATTCCTCATCACATGTAAACTTGTTCCATTTGTTTTTGTTACTCAAAGATTCTGATTGTTCATCAACTTCGCTCGTTCTTAGTGGTTCAGTTTCCTCGTTCGAATGACTCGATCCTTTCTCCCTTCTGGAAACAAGTCCACGCTGCAAACGGAAATATCTTGGATCTGCGTCATAAGGAAGAGGTCTCGGAGGAGATCGATACATGTCAGCAAGAGAATTATCAAGTGATGTCATAGGACTTAGAGATGTTGTTGCCTGAGTGGATAAAGATAAGGCATGTTCTTCTTCTCTATGAAACAGCGAAACATACTGCAAAATGCAACATTTAACATAATCAGATTTTCATTCAAATTAGGGGTAATTACAAAATCTACCCTTGAGTGAGGGTTTATTAATACAAAAAACTTACAGTTAACAAACACCTAACAATCATCTCTCAGGGCCTCTTGAGGGTGCAATTTTGTAAGCTAAAAACAAATGTCAGGAGGGTATTTGTAATTTTAAAAAATAATTGGGTTTTGGTAATTAGGCTAAACCTCAGGGTTAGTTTTTGTAATTAACCCTTCAAATTATGTATCATCTATGGTCTTGGTAAAATTAATGACACAAAATTATAACTTCAGTCACCTATCCAGTAAGCAATTCTGTTAATCTGGAGATATTCCTAATTTCAAGATTTCCTAATTGGTTTAGAGAAAGAAAAAATTCCGATGAACTCAGTAGGCTAAGTTAGTCGATTGAAAATCCATAATCAGAAATTGGGAAAGATTGACTCTGCATTTTGACTATTTTCTCTCTTATATCTGTTTTTCTTTCTGAGCCTAGCGAGGATCATAGATTTCCGGAAATTTGATATAGAAGTGATTTGATAATCTTGAGCACACAAGTTAAATTTGCTAAATTGTCAATCCTAGTCTAGCAAATCAATCAAGAACAGACTTGCTAAAGTGATAATTGGAAAATTTCATCAAGCCAGAAAACAGTTCAAGTTTCCAAGATGAAAGCAACATTATGATAATTGATAGCATACCATATGCAAGAAGTTCTGAACGAAGCAACGAAGGCATATGCAGTTCCGATAAACTGAGCTGTTCGGATTAGCAAAATCTTCACATTCATCTCTCAAACAGCAACAAGCAGCACCCATGGTTACCAGTGACGGTCCACTATAATCCCTAGAACCCACCCTCCTCAGTATCTCAAAAAACTCTTACACAGCCGATTTTATTCTCTTAAACCCTCTTTGCCCCAAAAATCTTCAAAAAAACCGTGCGCACGGAAACATTAAAAGATCAAACCCCAAAGCCTGAATCTAACTAAATTATAATGAGAGAGGACCCCAAGCTCGCACAAGTTGAGCTAGCTTTGCGAACCAGCACCCTCTCTCCACAATAAACAAGACCTAAATGCCTTTTCTAGTAGCGAGAGACCTTAAACAACAGAAATAAAATGTATACCTGCAAAAACAAAATATAAACTACCATGATCAGGATGAAGAAAAAATAAGCTATTGTTCTGACAAAAAAAAAATGGAAATTAACGTCAACATAAAATTATATAGCTAGACGACTCTCGGTCTCAAGCTGATAGAATCATCAAATATGACACGGATTTCAGAAAGTAAATAACCAGTATTCCAGTCACGAAAAGCACAAATCTCTCTACTTTCTTCAAAATCAAGCAATGGATAATCACCTAATATATCAAAATAACATAGAAGATTAAACAAAATTCCCAAAACCCACGAAAAATATTCAATCGGTTCATCAAACGGAGAAAGCCCATTACGGATTACGCGACTCTTACCAACTCCAACCCAGCAAATAAGAGTAAAAGGACGCGAAATTAAAGAAAAGTAATTTTGTGTAGATACAAAACTTGATAGAATACAAACACAAAAATCGTATATAATTTACCAATATCAGGAAGATAGATGATTCTGGAGAGACGGGCCCGAATTATCCGAGGTCAAATGTGTCGGGGGATAGAATCTGTATAATTCTGCAAAATTTTTATTTAATTTCTACGAGTAGAAGAGAAAATCTTTGGGACTTCTTTTTGTTTTGTTGAGGCAAAAAACGCCAAGGAAAAAAGCCACGCTTCTGGTGAGTGCAACAGAATATTAAATTGCACGTCACAGTAATACAATTTTCAGTTTATTTGATTTGTTGGTAATTGGTAAATATTAATAGACAGGTTAGAATTAGGGTTGTCAAATTGAATGGGAAAAGTCAGTCCGGTGCTGACCCGTCGGGCCAATTGGAAAATTGGGGCCAAGTTTGGGTCGATTTGGAAATTCTTTCGGGTCATTGTTTTTTAGCTCAATTCAGATCATCCTTTAAAAAACAAGTAAATTGTATTTTTCCCAATCGGATTGGCCTGTTTTTCGAGTCAAATAGGTTATTTTTCTTTCAAGACCCTGAAATTGCATCTCTAATGATAGGATGGATTGGTTTTGACTAGGAGCAATTTGATGGAATCAGAAAATAGAATTGGTCCCCTGGAGCTCCACCCCAATTTAAACCCCGACAATTCCCACAAAAATGGGCATCTCTAATTAATTTTTTTGGATTTGTTGGTAATTGGTAAATATTAATACACGTGGTTAAATTAGGGTTGTCAAATCGAATAAAAATCGGTCATTGGTGACTGACGGTCTAATTGGAAAATTCGGCTCAAGTTTCTACACCCCTTTTGAGGTCATTTTTTTAGCTCGAAACCAAATTGTTTTTTTAATCGGATTGGCCTTTTTCATTTCCAGTCAAATAGGTTATTTTCGTTTGGAAGAATTATGTTGATTTTATTTAATAACATCTATTCAATGATAGGATGGATTTTTTTGAAGACAAAAATAAATTCAAAATCACGGGCATCTTGAATCATCAATTAATATCAATCAAGTCTCCTTTTTTTTCCTCGTTTTCGATTTTTCTTGAGCTCAAATCCCTCCATGAAAATACACATAAATAAAAACATGGTCGGATTTAGGTAATTTGATTCGATTTTTTAGGCCGAATGGGCCAGGCCAAATACCCGATATTTTTCGGGCCTAATAAATCAATCTTCTTTTAAAAAAATAGAAAGACTTTGATCGGTCTTTTACCTTTCAAGTCAATAAAATTGACACCTTCTTGGTTTTGACACGTCTTTAGGACCCCTGGCTCAAGCCCTAGTCTACACCCCTTTTGAGGTGTTTCATTTTAAAGAAAAAAAAATAGAGTAGTTTTTTACTTTGATTATTGTACTCATTTCCAATTAAACTACGATTATTCATCGTATTGGAAGAATTATGTTGATTTTATTTAATAACATAATATTCACATTCAAATAACATTAGTTTTTCGTTGAAGACAAAAATAAATTCATATGATACACGGGCATCTTCTGTTAATCATATACCCAATTAATATCATGATCAAGTCTCCTTTTTTTTCCTCGTTTTCAGTTTTCTTCATGAGAAGGTCTCACATGAGATCGTCTCATGGATTTAAGTTCGTTATACGGATCTTACAATATAAAAACATAAGTCTAGATTTAGGTAATTTGATTCAAATCTTATTTACATATAGGATCCATCCATTTAACGAGTGAAAATCTTTTATAGATAGGAAAAAAAAGGCAAATATTCAATAAAAGTTTTTGTCATTCTTCTTTTAAAAAGAATAGAAAGACTTTGGGGTCTTTTATTTCAAGTCAATAAAATTTTAGGTTCTTGGTCCTAGCATACTTTTGAGTCGTGGCCTGGCCTAAAGTCTAATCTACAGCCTACTATTGAAAAGGGACATTGCAATAAATAAAAGTCTTGTCCATAATTTATAGTTTAGAAAGTATACTTTATACTAATAAACAATATGATGATGTTTGTGAACCCTTCATATTTTTTTTTGTCTTATGGTTTAATTACTTGTCTTTATTTCCCTCAAAAAAAAAAAAAATTACTTGTCTTTATGTTCATTTTATTTTAATTTTGAGAGAGAATAATGAATAAATATTTTTTTGAAATAAATAAATTTAAAATGTGATTCGATGTAAGATGTAAAATAGAAATGTGCTGATAATAGTTAATGTAAAGTTTTTAGTGAAACGGTGAATAATATGATTGTTTATTATAAAAGTGTGATTGAGTGAACACCACGTATAAAAGTGTTGTATTGAATTATGTTTATGAAAGCACGTTGGTTATTAAAAAAAATTGATAAGTAATGACATTTTTCTCTTTTCGAAAATTTTAACGAGTGATTTCGAGAAGAAAAAAAAAAAGGCAAATATTCCCTAAAAAAGTTTTATAGGCATTCTTTTCTAGAATCCTCTAAAATAAATTGTTTCTTCGGCTGAATCCAGAGAAAGATTTAAACTGAGCTGCACATAAATTAGTATGGGCCCTGTTTGATTATAGTACAAAAAGTAAATGTGTCTAATTTAATATACCACCTACCCCAATACGTTTTCACTTATTACATTTTTAATGCAATTTTCAGTGTTCCTGATAATCCAATAAGGTTAATTTATCAATGTGCAGTTGCCAGTTATTGGAGAAATTCTTCACTGTAATCAAGTCTGAAAACAATGTATTTCTATTATAATTTGTAACGTCTTAGTAATGTCTTGCCTCTTGGAAGCGCTAGACGCTAGTTGAGCAGTAGACTGGCGCCTATCGCTTAGGCGGAGCCTGAGTGAGGTTAGGCGGCACCTGTACAGGGCCTTATCGAAAGAATAATATAGGCAGACAAAATGACTTAACGCTAGGCAACAGTGGCGGAGCCACGTGAAGGTTTGGGGCACAGTTGTACCCCCAATTTGGAAAAAAAAATAGTTTAAAAAATAATATTAATAATATTTTGTACCCCCAATTTTTATATAAAATGGTATTTTTAACAATTAAAATCCAAAAAAATCAAAATATCTTACATATTTTTTACACAATTTCCCACATTTTCTTCCCCCTACAAACACTTTGTTCCCAAAAGATAATTATAGAATCTAACTACGATTAGCCTAAAATTTATCGTACCCACATTTTCGAATTTCTAGATCCGCCACTGCTAGACAATGACTAATCGGAGCTAATCGGTGATTTTTAGAACAGAGGTCATACCACAAATTATGTTTGATCCATTTCTTATAGTTACTCAGTTACTCTGTACTATGATCTCTAGTAAAGTACAAATCTAAAAACCAAACCCACCCAGGTAAAAACCAGGGGTGTGACTGTTTGGCTCTTCATTCAACTATTTCTATTTTTGGAGAAAAAATTGTGTGAAAAAAATTATTTAAAATCCTCTTGTTCTAGCAGTTAAAAATCAGCTAGCCATTTATCATTTATATTTATAATATAATTGGTTACTCTTTTACCTTGGAAATTCATATTTTCACAAGATACCATGTCCATGCACCACAAAAATATGGACTTCTTATTGGAGAAGTCAAATAGGTCGGGCCGTTGTTAATCCATCGAGCCAAATGGGAAAATCGGGCCCAGTGGGCCAAATATTGATTGGTCCGCTATTTTTGGAGTCCATCTCATGAAAATACACATTAAATTTCGGGTCGGACGGTGTTTCGGATCAAATGGTCTCAGTTCATTTCGAACCTCCAAACCCGACCTTTCTACTACACCGATCGGACCAGCTCATCGGGGCGGCCCTATTTTTTTTTTGGAGTTAGAATGAATTTCATTCATAAAACCGAAATGTCGAAAACCGAAAAAAAATTGTTAAAACCATTAACCGAACCTTACAACCGGTTACAACAACATATGTAAAACAAAAATTGCAAGTATATATAATATATAATTAAATAAATAAATATAATTCACGAAATTTCTAAAATAAAAAATTTTTAAAATATATGATATAAATAAATAAATAAATATGATATAGCATATTATATCTAAAATAATCCATAAATTTTCGAACTACACAACTAGGCCCTTCGAACCGAATTAACCGACAAAACACGTTAACCACGTCAAAAAACTTGATCTCGTTTAACCGAATTGATTCGGTTAGCATAACATCGTCGGTAATGGCACATTTGAGTCTTCTGAGCAAATCCACAACAGGGACAAATTAAAACAGAAAAGAAAAGCTACAAAATGGGACAAAAAGCCACCTACTGGGAGAAAGACGAAAGATCAACGGGCAAAAGATCTATCTCTCCCTCCCTCAGATCCACACCGCAATCCATCGCCTCAAAAACCACATCCAAAACCGCCAACACCGCTCTCACCACCTCTAAACCCGCAAGCCAAGTTCGGAAAAAACCATACCTGCAAGAGAAGAAGCATTCCCTGGAACGGAGGGGCTAGTGACCGGAGACCATGGGATATATGGTCTCCGGCCATGGTGGAGGAGGGCCAAGGTTGGAGGAAAGACATTGTGGGAGAGACCGAAAGAGGGAGGGAGAGGGCGGCGGTGGTAATGGGATTAGGGTTTTTTTAGAGAGGGCGGCCCTACTTTTGATATGTGATAAAGGACTATTCTCTAAATTGAATGTATGCATGCTTAACAAATCAGTAAGGCCCATCAAAAAGAAAAACAAATCAGTAAGGAAGCAAGATTTTTGGAAACTAAAAAACAATAACACTCAATTTTGATGAGTTTTTATATGAGAAGACAAAATCATTTCGAGAAACTTGAGATACCACTCTCATATAAACTCAATTGTACAGTCATACAAATTCTAGGTACCTTAATTTATGCCACTTATCTGTTGGAAATAATACAACAATTGTTACAACATGAAATGCCTTCAACAATGGCCTTACAAAAAATAGAAACAAAAATTACAACTTGAAGCAAAATCTAACTATTACACGTCTTGAATGTACTCCAACTTTATGAGCATGAATTTGACAAAACTTGAAAAACAAAAGCCGAGTCGAGTAGAACTCTATCCGCAAGACAAATACGTCCCGGCTAGTGCTCACGGTTTGACGTAATGTCCCCAAAGATAAAACGGCTTTACCTCCTTTGTGTGCGTGCACCCCGACACAAAAAGCACCTTTCGAACTAGGAGGAGCGAGGACTGACTTGCTTGACTCAGAAAATGCAGAAAAGGAAGATGCAGCGAGAGATGCGACGACAGATGTGACGACATTCGGGATTACATCCTCTGGACAGAAAAACTTTCTGCAGAATATTTTCTAACTCTCTCTTTTTCTCCCTATTTCCCTCTGATTTCCTTTCATACGAAACTGAATGCAAGCTAAGCATATAAAGGCTGCAATTCCCAACACTTGGAGAAGATTAAATGATAGAAAATGGGCAATTAACCAAATGTAACTTCCAAGAGTTACAAATCACATTATGACCACTATCTTGGGAGTTACAAACTCCAAGAGACTTACGTGAACCCTGACAAAACTAATCGAACACCTCCAATGTCCGTGTGATATACATTATAGTATATCCCCACCACCACTCACTTAAACTATTTGGGCCAAGCCCATTTTCGAAATTTGTGACAAAACTAATCTACTCGAACCTGGACCCGAGCCCAAAGGGTCGGTCCCCACTTTATCAAAACCAAATTTCCCATTGTGATCATATACTTGTGTTATAGTATATCCAACCAATAACACCTTCTAAGTATTAATACTTGGATAAACTATTGCCCATTCGCGTGGTAACTTCGTGTATTAATTTCTCACTCATTACCCAAAATTTGGTTTTGAGAAATACAAAATACTACGAACATCTACTCGAAATGTAGATTAACAATTCACAATTTAATTCCTCTAAAATTAAATTCTTAGCCACCAAAAATTTGGTCAAAATCGGGACGACACCCACTTTATCAAAACCAAATTTCCAACATTATCTATAATTTCTAGTGATTTGAGAAATTAGTAATATTTGTAGTACCCTCCATTGAATACTTATATAATTGCCTCAAAGTAAAATTTGAATTACCTAATATTGTTTCCTGATATGGTATGTGGGAGGGAGAAATTATCATTTGTTGTGATTACACTATAAAAATTGACGCATGTGGTAAACAATATACAAATGTCCACAGATAAATACTAATAGTTTCAACAAAACTAAAAAACATGGTTTATCATGATGATCATAGTTCTTGAACTATTATTAATCCATTATTACTATTCGTCTTTTGTTTTTAAGAATTTGCATTATTGTATTCATGGTAACATCATAACTACATCCTCTATCATGATCATTTATAGGGGCGTTTCCTTCACCTTCCAAAGGGGGGCAATTTTTTTGAAAATTCAAGTTTTATATGCATATTTTATTTTAAAATGTTAATTTTTAGTATTAAATATTTATTTTTTATTGATTTAGTCCCCTAAAATTATGGATCTAGCTTAGTCCTTGATCATTCAGTGTATAAGAGATTCATTAATTCTCATTCTATTATTTGGCCTTATCCAATTGATATATTAATGTTTAATATATTGTTTGTTTAAAGAATTAGAATGTAGGATATATATGGGTTTATTAATTGATTGTTTGGTTGAATTATTTAATAAATACTCAAATACATCTATAATATTTTTGTACCCTTCACTTTCCATTTTCCAATATTACCCCTATGTCATAATTTAACTTTTTGGACACCTAAGGGTGATTAAGTAATTTTCAAAAGCAATAAAATGAGTTGGATTATATACTGTTCAAAATACCGCACCCGTCATCGGCCGGTTATATCGGATCTGGTGGGTCGGACCGACATAATGTTTTTAACGGTTAAACCGGTCAATACCGGCCAAAAACCGGTTGAACCGGAATTTGCTTTTTTTTAAGTTTTTGTATTTTTTCACTTTTTTTATAAAAATAGAATTTATAAACTTAATATTTAATATATTTATATCATTTTTTAGCTAAATATATACATTTTTTCGTTTTAACTAAACACATACAACTTTCCCTTCTATATTTCATATTTTATATAATATAATTTCAAATAAATATTTTTTATTAAAATCGGTAAAACCGGCGGTTGAACCGGTCCGACCGGTTGAACCGCATACCGGTGGCTTGGCCGGTTTGATCACCGGTACGGTATTTAAAACACTGGGATTATACATCCCATCTAGGGGATGGGATACCTAATAACTAAAGGGGTTGATATATAACCGGGCCATACTCATTTCAAGGGCCTCTCATACATGAACCAAACCAAACAATAGAAATGAAATAATAAGAAAGTGTATGATATTCCACCCATAAATTCCAACCAAACGGAGCCTAAGTGAATGACACATGCATGTTTAATAAATGGTTTTATCATGATTTTGATGATTTTGTTTTTATACCAAAACAATGGTTTTAAAGGTTGTCCAAATACTCCTAAATGATTTAAAATGGTTTTAATATTTTCCGGAGTATTTCCTCAAGTTTATTTCCGATAATATTGGACAACAATTTTATATGATTTTGTATCAATGGGTTTTTACATCCAAACTACGTTTCTAAATGTTGGCCTAATACTCCCGATTGGTCTAAAATGTTTTTACTATTTTTTTGGAGTATTTCTTGAAGTTTATTTTCAACACGAATTGGGCAACTACTCTGTTTTGAGGTCAACCGGTCGCCGTATAGGGCAACCCGTACCTGAAAGTTGTGAAAAACAGAAAACTTCATGTTTGCAGAAAATGGTAAGGGTGACCGGTCACCCTATAAGGCGACCGGTGACGTCGTCGGCCGGTCGACTATAGGCGGCCGTGCACTGAATGTTTGTTCAAAATTGCAAACTTCTCTATTGTTTTTTTTTTGAAGAGGGCAACTGGTTGGACCCTAGGGCGACCGGTCACACCCCCTCCGACCGGTCCCCCTGTGTAAAAATTGCAAGGTTTTCAATTTCAACTTATCTCTGCGCGACCGGTCGAACCCCTCGTTTGACATCAAACTATCCGTTGAGTTTGCAGACAACTTTTCCTTAATTTGAGGGGTTGATTTCTAACAGCTCTTTTCTTCAATTGTCTTGTGATGGCTCGGAAGCTACTCCTAAAAACGGCCTAGGCAAGTGCACCTATCGTTTATAGCAAAGCTAAGCGAGTATCGAGTGTCATTCCCACGAGGACTATGATTACTAGTAATTACCGTCTTTTTATTATCTAGCCTACAAATTCGTCAAATAGTTTGTTGCAAAAAATAAAAATAAAACAAAAGCAAATAAAAGTGGAAGAGGCAACTAAGAACACGAAAGATATCGATACACTCGGATTGGAAGATGTTGGATATAAATATGCTTGAATGTGAATCCTCTAACGTCTTTGTGATTTTACCAAAATAAATACAACCATAACCCTTAAGTTTTAACCATCCCTTAACATATTTTCATGCTTTATGGACCCCTAAATTAAGTTAAACCTTTCTCAAGGCGAAAAACTCCTAACCTCAAGTTGATTAATCTCTTTCTAGTTAAAACCCCAAGATTGCATTAACGGTTTGTGAATTCCCATATTAGGTTTGACCCTAATCCGAAAGATTTATGTCGTCCCTATATCTAGGATTGCATGCAACTCCTTTCACTTATGTTGGTTCTATTTCACCATAAATCTCTCGATTTCCGGTGAAAAATAAACTTCAAATCAATATTGCACATATACCAATTCGAATAAACAAGCATAACATAAAAAACCAAGTGACTCGCATAAAAACATAAGAAAATATATTAAAACATTCAAACCAATGATCACAAATAAGTTCTGAACAGGGTTCATCACATTCGAACACTCTAAAATACAATACGATTTAACTCTTGATGGATTTGAGAATGAAAACAACAATTAAACAAGAAGTTTTTCACTTAAACTTTTTGGAGTTGTTGGTGCAAATCAACATGAATACTTGAAATTAAAACTTCCAAAACCAACATAAGACTCCACTAGCGATTTAACTCTGTAAAAACAACAATTAAACAAGAAGTATGATGATGAAGTGGTGGTGTTCATCTTCTTCTCCGAGCGATCTTCAATCCTTGTGCCTTAGCGCCTCTCCATGGTGATCCAAGCCTTCTAACTCTCTTCCTCACTACAATATGTGTTTCTCCTCTCCAAAATATGGACTCTCGTCACAAAAATCTGATTTTCTATGTATGTGAATGAATGAATCAATCCTTCAACCCATACTCTTTGATTTTATAGACATTATTTTGGAAAAAGTATTCCTTAATAATGTCATCTTTTGATAGTTTAATGCCCAACTTTATGAGTTGGGTTGTTAGAATCATTATTTTCATGTGATCATGTGGGAAAGTAAGGAATTGGTGAAACATAATGAGATGTAAATGTGCAAAAAGAGTTGCCAAAAGGCTTGGTTGAAGTGCTTTCCCAAAATACCCTTCAAAAATTGTGCAGAAACAGTCCAGAAGCACGGTCGTGCTCAAAAGCACGGCCTGGCCGTGTTTTTCACGCATTTTGGGAGTTCCCAGAAGCACGGCCGTGCTTAAAAGCACACCTTGGCCGTGTTTTTTACGACATGCCATTTTTTTGCTCTTTTTTGGCTGATTAAAAGCATGGTCGTGTTTAAAAGCACACCCTGGCCGTGTTTGTCTCGAAAGGCCCCAAAATGACGCGTTTAGCTTGGGATTTCGAGTGTTTTTGCATCCATAAACCCCGGGATATGTTTTGACATGAATCCATGGTCCGAAATCTACCAAAAATAGCTCCGAATGATCAATCTACACCAATAAAAATACCTCACAGTAATATGAACTATGTACAATAAAAAACTCATGAAAATAACAACAAAATGACTCAAATTCTACTCAAATACACACATAAAACATGCATAAAAAGACCCTTATCATCTTGGTATTTTTTACAGAATTCATGTCTCCAAGAGGAGCCTATCATGTACAAAACATCTTCTATAAATAGAGGAAGAATTGAAGCAACATAACAAGAGAGAAAACTACAAAGACAACAAGATACACTCAAGAATACACTTGTTCTTACATTGTGTTTATTTCTTGTTGTAATTTGCCTAGCTATTCACTTTCACATCCTCGAGGTCTGCGCTATTCTTGATTACACTTACACTCAATTGTATAATTCTTTATCGAGTTGTAATCTTGATTTTTTGGGTTATCATTCAACACAAGATATCCTTGTGAGTGTTAACTTGGTAAGAACACACTTTGACTGATCTAGGTGTTAGGTGTGAGAAGATTGTGGTAATCTTCTTGTTGAGGTGTTGAAGAATTTGGTATTCTTCAAGGTTGAAGATTGTGGTAATCTTCACAAGTGCCGTTGGAGATTGTGGTAATCTTGAAGAGAGATTGTGGTAATCTCAAAGGTGGTGTTGAAGAAGAGTGTGGTGCTTTCTTGAAGTGTTGTTGTAAGTTGGTGTTGTATTAATTTTGGTAATTAATAAAATCTTTTTTTTTTTTTGAAATCCATCCCGGATATCTTTGGGGTGGTAGAGGATTAGGCCACTGGTGGGTTGAACCTCTATAAATCGACGTGTGTTGTTTACATTCCGCACCTTATTATTGTCTTTGAGCTTTCGGTTCGAAAAAGAGGGTAAAATCGAAAAGATGGAGATAATCTATTCACCCCCCTCTATATTATCGTAGCCGCTTGGACTTACAATGCATGTATAGATATTCACCTAGTACATAAAAAACACATTAAAAAATAGAATATCTCTGCAAAATGTTGAAACTTTCCTGGGCTCTTAAGTGGGCTTGAAAACAAAAACAAATAAACATTTAAAAGGAGTTAGACCCAATCCAACGTAAATCCACCTGTGACCTGACGCATAAATTATATTAATTGATTGGTGGAGTTCAATAAATTAAATATTTACATTCGGAGATTCATCCCAAAAAATGGGTAAGAGATGGCCCATTCTCTTGAAACAGCCTTACGAATGCCACGCACGTGACATTCAAATTATATATTGAAATATTATACGAATAATATAGTAAAGCTGAAAAACGAATCAAACTACTTGATATTTAATTCAATATGGATTCTAAAAGCTCGTTTGAGCCCAGTTTATTAACATAATGAATTAAACTTGAATGTATTTTTTCATTTGAAATATCGTCTTCAGCTCTAATCGATTAATTTTAAAATAAAAGAATAGAGAATGGGTAGAAATATCAAGTTATTCGAGTTTAATCCGTGTTTAACTTAATTAAAGTTCGTTCGAGCTGGATTCGATTTAGCTTAATTTAATTACTTTGCACCCCTAACCCCAAGTGTAGAAGATTCGAATTGAAACAATAGACCATTTTATATATCCAACAACTAAATTACAAAAATGTTATCAGTTTAGGAAGCATGCTAGGATCGAAAATTTTAAATTTAATGATTTTCAATTTCTAATAATATATATGTTGCAGTTGTTTGGATATTTTAAGCTACTGTGAATATTAAATTGTTTTTAAGTTTGTATTTAATTATTGAAGAATTATAATGCTACTTTATTCAATTATAATAAATTTTCATATCCTCCAAAACATGGTGCTTTTAAAGATCCTTAATCTTGTTTTTTTAAAAAATAAATTAAATCCTTCGCAAACTATGTATGTTTCAATTAAAGGAAAATATAATTTTTAGTCATGTAAATTGGAACATTTTTTAGAATTAGTCCTCTAAGTTGTTACTTCATATTTTAGTCCTTTAACTTTCAAATTTCTAGATATTCAGTTATTTGACTTAGCAATTTTACTTTTGGTCCTATAACTTAAAAAAATTCATAAATTTAGTCTTATAACTTAGCAATAGTTAAATTTAATTATTTTTTTAAATTAAATTTTAATTAATAGTTAACTTTTAAATAAAAATAATTAATCATTTTTTAATTTAATTAATTTTTTTTAAAACATTCAATCATTAATTTTTTAAACCTTATGAAATAATTGCATCTTGTATACTAGTCTATATCCATTTCTTGGAGATAATTCTCCTCACCAAAGGTTAACTATATAAATATGATAAATTATTCTTAATTTACTAATTTGATGTAATTATTTTGATTTTCCTAAAATCCATTAATTGTTTAGAAATTTCTATTTATTTTTATTTTTTATTAATCAAATTAATTTAATTTTTAATTGATTTTATAATTTAATTTAATTTTCAAAAATTGAAGTTTAATGATTTTACTTTTGGTCTATAAAAATATAAAGTGTGGGTACTAACCTTTTAATAAATTAGTTAAATTTAACTATTGCTAAGTTATATGACTAAATTTCTGAAATCTGTTAAGTTACATGACCAAAAGTAATGCTAAATTAAATGACTGAATATATAGAAAATGTGAAAGTTAATGGACTGAATATCTAGACATTTGAAAGTTAAAAGACTAAAACAAGAAGATGGCAACTTAGAAGACTAATTCTAAAAAAAAATCCAACTTAGAGGACTAAAAATCTTATTTTCCTTTTAATTAAGCATAAAATTAAAAGAAAACACACATATATATAAACCTTAGGATATTTGAACGCTTTAAAAGCCTAGAAATTTATGTTTTATTATGCAATTAAGGCCTTGTATGATTGTGTTTTCAACACCAATTTTCCACTTTCCAACTATTCCGGAAAATGGGTTTATGTTTGTTTAGAATGTTTTCAGTAGAAATGAAGTCATTTCTAGCCACTTTTTACTTTTTTAAAAATATTCTTTTGAAAATACAAAAACAAATTTTCACCCAAATCACAAACAAAATTTTCACCCTATGTCAAAAATACGCAAAACTCTATTCTCATTTTCAAAAAAATTGCACACAAACATATCACGTTTGAAAATTATTTTCAAAAAATAAAAAGAAAAACTATAACCAAACATATTCTCATTTTCAAACGAAAAAATATTTTAGAAGAAAATAAACCAAACATATTCCCATTTGATTTAAGAATAGTAAAATAATGATTGGTCACACAAAAACCAATAAAATTTGAAAATTCATTTTTCAACATTAAAATTGGAAATTAGAAACAATTATGTTTGAAATACATCCATACAAGCCCTAAGATTTTCACACCTAAAATTTTCTATCATCCAAATCATTTTTTTTTTGTATACAAAAACCAGAAAAAAGTTGTAAAAATATAATAGCACATAATCCAAAGTCGGTTATATAAATATTTTTTCTTTTTTCTAAATTTCGAAAAAAAAAGCTAAATCAAAATAAATAGCTTCGAAATTAAGCTAAATCATTTCCAACGCTTTTCTGTTTTTGCCCATCCTCCACTAAACCCTTTCCACGGACATTTCTCCCCATTTCTTTCACTTGTCTGAATTTTCTTTTTCTCATTCTCAATTTCAATCACGAGAGCTCGCTTCTGCTCTCCGATCGATAACCTAATGAACTTTTGCTGATCGCTCATTTCTACGGTCACCGGAGTGTCATGGCGGAGGAGATCGCCGCTCTCGTCACGGCTCTGTCGTCCGATGATTTCTCTCAAAAGCTCCGCTCCGATGCGTCGGCGTCTGAGCTCAGGCTAGGGTTCGAGAAACTCTACTCAATCCTCAGGCAATCCGTGAAGCCAGTGGATTATAATAATGGCGGCGATGATGGTAAAGCTGGCAGTAATTTAGGATTGGAGGTTTGGGACCAAGCTCAGATTCATGCCTTGGCGTGTGTCTCGATTGCTGTTGTTAAAGCCATACGATCGTTACCGAGTATGTTATTTGCTTCTGTTGTCTGTGGTGATGATTAATTGTTTTTCTAGTTTTATGTAGATCGAATTGAGTGTGTGGTTTATGTGGCAGTTGAGCAAGTTGAGCCGGTGGTTATGGCTGTGCTCCAGCAGTCGATGGAGTTTGCTCTATGTTATTTGGAGAAATGGATTTGTAAAAGCGATGATACGAGTCTTCAGGTTCGTGATTACTTGCTTGAAGAGACATATTTACTTTTTAGTTTTTTCCTGTTGTTTTGTTCTTAGTTTGATGTACAATTCTTTGTTGTCTTTGTCTTAGTTTAACACACTCATATGATGTATAATTGTGTGACTATGTTGGCAGACTTAGTGGTATCTGTTGCATCAATACAACTTTTTTATTTATATTTTGAACTTAATTCTTGCATCTCCTGCTTGATATAGATTGACTTGTTATGTGTGTTTCACTGTCATCACAGATTCACATGCTCATCTCAATTGTCATTTGCATTTGTTTAGTCCTCTATTCTTTTATGCTCTCCTCATCTATTTTAGGAAATGCTTGAGTTTTGTCTCTCAGTTTTGAGTAACTAGTGACTAGTCACACTAAATATGTATCCCGCTCATAATTTTGGATATTGTATTAGAAGTTATATTCCCCATGGAGTTGTAGGTAAAATACCCTGAGAATGTAATGGGTTTATTTTTAGGTACTTCAGTGCAGCACTAGAGTTGTATGTTTAAGTGGCTAGTTTTTAAGGTGATTGGGTGGTTACTAAATGGGACACATGCGGACTTCTAAGCATATAAGAAGTGACTCCAAAACCCCTTGTGGGGTTCCCCCTTATACATATGACAGTTCATATATACATATACCAGTTATAATGTACTGAGCTGGCCAGACATTTGAGTCGGTACTATCCTCAACCGAATCCAGTAGACTAGATAGTTGGAACTTCTGAAGCATTAACTCAAAGGAGAAAACTCCACTCATATGACAGGCTATAAAGTTTTGTTTTGAGATTGAAGGCTTGAGTTGTTTTCAATTTTCTTATATATCACCAAGTGTAGAGTTGGTGGAGGTACTTGAGGTTGAGGATGATTCTTTACAATGATCTGATGTTGCTCTTGGATCAGATTTATGTATGGTCTAAAACCTTGTTTTTTCCTGACTAGTGGTGCATTCTTCTGTTTTTTTTTCTTTTAATTTTTTTGTGCGGCAGGACCTTTACATATTAAGATCTGTACTACCACATGAAAATATAGCATCTTACAGTTTGGGATTTCACTTTGTTCAATTGTTTTACTGGTTGGTGTTTCACAAAACTTCAAACACCAAACTTATGTGTCATCAGTATGTTTACAAGTATTGTGCAGTGATAATGCTGTTGCTTCTTATTAATTTAACCCGTTCCATCTTTCAGAACATTATGTTACAACTATTAGACCTATTGCTAGTTGATGGAGTGCATAAGGAGTTGGATTTTTCGCAATCCTGTCCTACGACTATTTCTGTGGACTTGTTGCCTACAGTTGCGGATAAAGACGACGCTGTACAGTGGCAGGATAGTGTTAAGTGCATGCTTAAAGGTATTGCGTCGCAGATGACTGTTATGTTTACTTTCACTGTCTTAATTATGTAACCCCTTAATTTTTTGTTTTTGTTTTGTTTCTCTGGGAAGGATCCATGTGCTCTCAGGGAAAGGAAGCAGATGATCACCTGTTAATGGCATTAATTTCTGAATGCGTACAAGTTGATACAGTGAATCCAGTTATGGTTAGACAGTCTTTCTCCTGCAATGTCAATAAGTTGAGTACTCTTTCTCAGCATTGGGCTATTGTTCATTTGAGATGCATCCACCGCCTTATCTTACTGTGCAAAGAACTTTTAGAACTCCCAGTGTCATTTGATGAGAAACAAGCCTGTCTCAATCTGCGGAGAAGATTGTCTACCTGCGGGAGATTATTCAAGTTGCTCGGAAGTCTTACAAAAGAGAATCCATATGTTGATTCTGACAATCTGTTGTTGCAATCTGCTGCTTCCGTTATTGATGTAGTGCCTACCTTGTTCAAAACTGGTGTTGAGTTTGCAAATAGCAATGCTGTTGTTGAAAGTAGCTATGAAAGTCTTGCTGTGCACTTCTTGGAAGAATTTCTTCAAGCAATGCAAGCGTCTTTCTGTAAGAATTATGTGTTTCAGAATATCCAAGCATGTGTAGCAGCTTCTATCTTGCACAATTTGGATTCTGATGTCTGGAGGTTAAATAAATCTGTTTCCAGCCATAAACTCCCATTAGCTTACTCTCCTCGGGTGGTTATTTTTGTGCTGAAACTCGTTTCAGATATTAAAGATCAGGCGCATCACATTGTTGAGTTGGGTGACCTGAATACGAGGCGTCCCTACAGTAATATGGAGCTTGATTCTCCTTCATGCCATGTCCGTAATCAGAAAATAGTTTTGTTGAAAAAGCATACTGTGGAGGAGTTATTGGGAATCATATTTCCTTCATCAGTTCAGTGGCTAGACAATCTGATGCATCTTGTTATCTTCTTTCATTCTGAGGGTACTAAATTAAGGCCAATACTGGAAAGATCATGTTCCAGTGGGACGAAAGCATCTGGTACCTCTGAAGCGGAAACCGTTGTTTGTCATGAAGATGAAGCCCTTTTTGGTGATCTTTTTTCTGAGGGTCGATCTGTTGGATCTGCTGATGGAGGTGAACAATCTAATGCTGCTGCTAGTTCTAGTTCCAGCTTCAGCAATATGCCATTTCAGGCAGCAACTGAAGTGCTCAGTTTCCTGAAAAAATGTGTTTTTTCTCCTCAGTGGCATCCTCCAATGTATCAAGATGCACGCGAAAAGCTTAGCAGCAACCATGTTGATATTTTTCTTTCATTACTTAATTGTCAGGGTTATTATCCTGAAGACAGGACTTGTGATAATAGCCTAACTCTGCATGAAGAGAGGAAGTCGCATGTACATCAACTTTGCTTTGAACTATTGCAGAAACTCGTGATGCTCCGAGCCTTCTCTGAATCTCTTGAAGAGTCAATAGTTGATAAAATACTGATTGTCGAGAATGGCGCTTATACATACAATGATCAGATGCTTGCTTTTCTTGCCCACGTGCTCGTGTACCGAGTGGGTTTGGCAGGTTCTAGATTGAGGACCAAAATCTATCAGATGTTTGTTAAATTTATCCATCAGAAGGCAAAAACAGTTTGCTCGATATGCCCTGGTCTGAAGGAGATTGTTGAAACTCTGCCTTCTGTGTTTCACATTGAGATTCTTTTAATAGCTTTTCATCTTTCATCTGAAGAGGAAAAAGCTGTACTGGTAAATGTAGTACTTCAGTCGCTTAAAACAATTGATATTCCCTCGGCAGGTTCTGACAGTATGCAGTTGTCATGCTGGGCTTTGGTGATCTCAAGGTTGATTTTAGTACTTCGTCATATGATATATCACCCGCGTGCTTGTCCATCATTGCTTCTTTCTGACATCAGAACCAAGTTGAGGGAAGCACCTGAGCTACGCTTGTCTAGTTCTTTCAACTATCTGTCATCTTGGGCAGCCATTGCATTAGAGGACGTGACAAGTTCAAAAGAAACACCATCAAACATATTTCTGCTTAATCAGTTAATTGATATTGCTCCCCTGCCGGCTTCTTTGTGTAGTGCTTATCCTTCCGGAGATTGGTTAGGTTTGATTTGGGAGGAAATATGTGCTTCTTTTTCACAGATTCTGGGATGTTGGAATGGTCGAAAGGCTGCCAACACGGATGACCTGATTCTTGAGCGATATCTTTTTGTGCTTTGCTGGGATATCCCAATGGGGCTATCTTCTTCAAAACAATGGCAAGTTCTCTTGAGTGGCCTCGAGGTTCCTAACATCTTAAATATGAAGAACTTTCTTTGTATTAGTCATTCTATTTTAGGTCAACGTGTCGCGAGCAATGAGTGTACGGGCATTCCAGATCTTGTTTTTAGTTTGCTCCAGCAATTGCATGGTTCAATTATGTGTGAGGATGTTGGGGAGCTCGGTTGGGACTTTCTTAGGAGTGGTTCCTGGCTTTCTTTTGTGCTCTCCTTACTTCATACGGGCACCCAGGGGTACAATAATAAGAATTCTCTCCCAATAGTGGGTCCCAGCCAGCCAGATTCCCCAGCTGGGGATGCTCAGTTTTTGGCATTGACCAGAGGTCTTGTTTCCAACTCGTTCAGTGCTGATCAAGTTGTGATGCTAATCAAAGTATTGTCATCTTTGTTGAAGAGATATTTGTGGGTTTATCAGAGAGCTTTAGCTTCAACTTTTGAAAATGGCCATAACCCTGCCAACAAATCTTTCCCTCTTTTGCTTCTTGAATATGCTGATTTGGACGATAGTATGCAGGATGAGTTCTCCGAGAAGATGGGGATCAGACCGTGCCTGCTGGGCTCTCTTTATGAGCTTCCATTGAAGCTGGTTAAAATTGTTGAAAAATTTGCTCTGGGAATTCGATCTAAAGTATTTTGGGAAATTGTTTTGCATGGATTTCCCCTTCATCTTCAACTTGGGAGTGAAATTTTATCATCCTGCATCCTCAACATGAAAGGAATTGTTATTAGTCTTGGTGGACTGCTGGAAATAAAAGCTTCTAGAGGGATCAATTGGGAGGAAAAAGAGGTAATCGGGGAGATTCTTGAATCAATCTTGGCAATAAAGTGCGACAAGGTCTTTGAAAGCCTCAAGGGTCAATGTGAAGTTATAAGCCAAAGCTTGAAAATGGGCACTGAAGGACCTGATTACAGCCGCTTATTCATTATGAAACGCTTGGAAGAATTTTTGAAAAGCATGAATAAAGGAAAAGACTTCGATCGAAGTATTTATGAATGCATGGTTGTGAAAATGGTGGATATGGCTGACAGCCTGAGGAGAGATCCTTCTAAAACTGCCATTTTCAATTCTTTTCTCTCTACGGAGGATACTTCTGAAAATATTAAGAACTTTCATGGTTCTCTACGGGGCGATATATTGGTTTTGATTGATGCTCTAGATTACTGCCATTCTGAATCTGTCAATGTGAAGGTTCTCAATTTCTTTGCTGATCTTTTATCCGGTGACTATCCTGAAGTTAAAGTGAAGTTGCAGATGAAGTTTGTTGGGATGGATTTGGTTTCCCTATTAAAGTGGCTGGAAGTAAGGTTATTGGGATCTGTAACAGAAACACTGAATGGTGTCAGTGCTAAAGGAACTTCAGTCTCTGTAAGAGTCTCGACCATGAACTTTCTCACGTGTCTTTTGACACCCACTTTGAAATCCCAGTCGCAAGAACTACACATTCATTTACATGAAGGCATGCTTCTTTCCCTCGAAAATGCATTTTCCCTATTTGATATCGACACAGCAAAAGGTTATTACAATTTCATTGTCCAACTCTCCAATGGGGAAACATTAATTAAGTCACTGCTGCAGAAGACTGTATTGCTGATAGAGAAGCTGGCTGGTGATGAGAGCTTGCTTCAAGGTCTGAAGTATCTTTTGGGATTTTTTACAACGATTGTCAGTGATTGTGGGTCTCCTGGGTGCACTGTGGAGAAGTCTTCTGGGAAGAATGTTTCTAGTATTACTGGTTTAGGACCGTTGGCTTCTAGAACTCTTGGTTCAAGAAGAAATGTTGACGATTTGGTTCCATCTGCTAATCGAGGTTCAGCTTCAGTTGACTGTGATGCAACTTCTGTTGATGATGATGAGGATGATGGAACATCTGATGGTGAGTTGGGTAGCATGGATAAGGATGAGGACGAGGATAGCAACAGTGAGAAAGCACTGGCATCTAAAGTTTGTACCTTTACGTCTAGTGGCAGCAATTTTATGGAACAGCACTGGTACTTCTGTTATACGTGTGATCTAACTGTTTCCAAAGGCTGTTGCTCTGTTTGTGCAAAAGTTTGCCATCGTGGTCATCGTGTTGTCTACTCTCGCTCTAGTCGGTTCTTCTGTGACTGTGGTGCGGGAGGTGTTCGCGGCAGCAGTTGTCAGTGTTTGAAACCTCGAAAGTACACTGGAAGTAATAGCGCACCCACACGCTTCCAATCTCTTCTGTCTCCTACGGAGAATGGCGATCAGCTGCCTGACAGTGATTCAGATATTGATGAGGATACATCTACAGACCTGGATAACGGTACCAGGTTATCTCTTCCGAAAGAGGTCCAAGACAGAATGCCAGTGCTGCTCGATGAGCTGGGGGTTGAAGGTCGTATATTAGGAGTTTGCTCATTGTTGTTGCCTTATATTACTGGAAGAAGAAACTCCGACATGATGAGAGATAGGAAAGTTACTTTGTCTGAAGACAAAGTCCTCCAGTATAGCAATGATCTTTTACTGTTGAAGAAGGCATATAAAAGCGGATCTCTAGATTTGAAGATAAAAGCAGATTATTCAAATGCAAAGGAACTCAAATCCCATTTGACAAATGGATCTCTTGTCAAATCATTACTCAGTGTCAGTGCCCGAGGTCGACTGGCAGTTGGAGAAGGTGATAAAGTAGCCATATTTGATGTGGGGCAGCTGATTGGACAAGCCAGTATTGCTCCTGTGACAGCTGATAAGACTAATGTGAAGCCTCTTTCTAAGAATGTTGTTCGCTTTGAGATAGTACATCTCCTTTTTAATCCACTTGTAGAGAATTATCTGGTTGTAGCAGGCTATGAAGATTGCCAGGTCCTTACGGTTAATCATCGAGGTGAGGTGATTGATCGATTAGCTATTGAACTTGCTCTACAAGGTGCATATATCAGACGTGTTGAATGGGTTCCAGGTTCTCAGGTTCAGCTAATGGTGGTCACAAACAGATTTGTCAAAATATATGATCTGTCTCAAGACAGTATCAGTCCTGTGCATTACGTGACTTTGTCGGATGATATGATTGTGGACGCGGCTCTTTTGGTGGCTTCTCTTAGTAGGCTGTTTCTCATTGTCCTGTCGGAGTCCGGCAGCTTGTACAGGTTGGAGCTGTCAATGAAAACAAATGTTGGTAGTAGGCCTTTGAAAGAAGTTGTTCGCATAGAGGGCAGAAACAAGTCTTCAAAGGGCTCCTCACTATATTTTTTATCTACTCACAAATTGCTCTTTCTGTCATATCAAGATGGGAGCACCTTGATTGGCCGACTTAACCCAGATGCAACATCAGTGGTAGAGGTGGCAGCTGTGTATGAGAATGACCTGAATGGTAAGCTCCGGCCAGCTGGTTTGCATCGTTGGAAAGAGTTATTGGCTGGCAGTGGGTTATTTGTTTGCTATTCTAATCTAAAATCAAATGGGCTACTCGCCATTTCCTTGGGACAACATGAAGTGCTTGCACAGAATTTGAGGCACACTGGGGGTTCAACTTCACCTCTGGTCGGGGTTACTGCTTATAGGCCTTTGTCAAAAGACAAAATCCACTGTCTTATCTTGCATGATGATGGAAGTCTCCAGATTTACTCCCACATCCCAGCTGGGGTGGACACCGGTGTGAATTTAATGGAAGATAAGATGAAGAAATTGGGTTCTGGTATTTTGAAAAATAAAGCTTATGGGGGTGTAAAGCCAGAATTTCCTCTTGACTTCTTCGAGAAAACTATCTGCATTACACAAGATGTGAAATTTAGTGGTGATGCCATTAGGAACAATGATTCTGAGGGGGCTAAGCTAACTTTGGCATCTGAAGATGGGTTTTTAGAGGGACCTAACCCTGCAGGATTCAAGGTATTGTTAATACACAGTTTAGATGAATTTTGTTATCTCGTATATATTCATATCTTTATCTTTTGAAGTTCTATATATATATATATATTTTAATTTACAAATATGCTCCCTCTCTCTCTCTGTGTGTGTGTGTGTGTGTGTATTTTTCTATCTGTTTATGTGTATGTATATTCCTTCTGGCAGAGCCGTATCTGGGGTCCATGATAAGTATAAATTTTTTTTGTTGCTTCGGGCATCATGAACCTTTTCTTTCTTTTTTTGAGAGTTTTCCCAGCCAAGGCCGGATAGGTGGATATTGAAGTGTGAATCAGAAGGAGCGAGAGATTTAGTTCCTTGGTTTTTCATTTTGAAATCTCTATTTGTGTTGTAGCTGCTCACTTTGCACATGGAAGCACACAAAGCACCTTGGAAGTGGGTTACCCCAACATTGTTTGAGGAATATTTTCAGAATGCCTACCTAAAGAAATCTTACATTCTTAGATTCAGCGTTCATATTTTCTAAACTTTATAAATGTTTGATGGTAGTACATAGTTGTCTCATGCACATTCAGATATAGAATTTATATTACATGGGAATGACTACCCTTCATAGATTGATTGTAGATTTGTATAACAATTTATCTATGGATGAAAAGCTATGCTCACTATGTTGTATTGATCTTGTGTAGTTGTTGTCTTTCCTCTGTGGTAAACCTCCTCATGTGCCTGTCATTTTGTTGTATCATGCGTATTTTCAGTTCATTATGTTGTTAACCCAAGCATCTCCAAGATCACAATACCTTTCTTGGCCTTTTTCAGATAACAGTGTCCAATTCAAATCCTGATATTGTCATGGTTGGTTTCCGCTTGCACGTTGGTAACACTTCAGCTAGTCATATTCCTTCTGAAATTACTATTTTCCAGAGAGTGATAAAATTTGATGA
The DNA here is from genome assembly GCA_016081115.2 of Rehmannia glutinosa. Taxonomy (NCBI): domain Eukaryota; kingdom Viridiplantae; phylum Streptophyta; class Magnoliopsida; order Lamiales; family Orobanchaceae; genus Rehmannia; species Rehmannia glutinosa. Next base: position 14,184,324 of record CM071929.1, on the reverse strand, counting down.
AGGAATGAGATCTTGGTATGATATACCCTTCACTGTGGCTGAATCACTCCTAGCTGATGAAGAATTCACAATTTCTATTGGCCGAACCTTCAGCGGATCTGCTTTGCCTAGAATAGACTCTTTGGAAGTATATGGCCGAGCAAAGGATGAATTTGGTTGGAAAGAGAAGATGGATGCAATTCTAGATATGGAAGCTCGACTGCTTGGTTGTAATTCATGCTCCACAGGCTCAGCAAAAAAGTCTCAAGCAGCGGAATCTGCTTCAGTACAGGAGCAGGTGGTGGCTGATGGCCTCAAGCTCCTGTCCAAGATCTATTTATTGTGTAAACAGGGATCCCCAAAAACTGCAGAAGTTAAAGTGGAACAGAGCAACCTCAAATGTAAGCAAGTGCTAGAAACAATATTCGAAAGTGACAGGGAGCCTTTGCTACAAGCTGCTGCCAGCCGTGTTCTGCAGGCTGTGTTTCCTAGAAGAGAGATATATTACCAAGTAATTCCTGTAGCCTAATTTAATATTGATACTATGGTCTCAAGTTCTTGCTCTATTATTTTCATGTTTAATCATACTTGTTTTTAGTTTGCATTTCACAATGTCTCTGGCTCTTGAAAATTTGCTTAGGTGAAGGACAACATGCGCCTTAGTGGAGTAGTGAAATCTACAATCGCACTCTCATCAAAGCTGGGAATGGGGGAGCTTACTGCAGGCTGGATTGTTGAAGAGTTTACTGCGCAGATGCGTACAGTTTCTAAGATTGCACTGCATCGTCGCTTGAATTTGGCTAATTTCCTTGAGACTAATGGTAGTGTTTTTAACTATCAACTTAAATTCTTCCCCTGATTATTACATGCCATATGAGCATGAGTCAAGATACTCTTGTACTGGTGCTGCTATGTTAGTGCATTGTGCTTTTTCACAGTTCCACGAAAATGTAATAAGTTTGAAATAATAAAATGATTCTATCTTCTGTGTGTGTATGCATGTTTTATTTTTTGCAAATTCTATAGGTTATACCCCTTCACCTGCACTCTTGGAATCATCATAATTGCTCAAAGTAGTGTGATATATATCGGGCATTTATTGAACTTCTAATAGCACTAAGCTACATAAGTACATTGTGTTTGTGCTGATTATGCTTCTTATTGTGAATAAAGGACTGGATTTTAGTTAATTTATGTATTGATTATCAGATGGTTTTCTACTTGAGGAATTTATCTTTGTTTTTAACTTTTGCTTGTATTGCATGTATGTTTGCCTTGATGTAGGTTCTGACGTAGTTGATGGACTTATGCAAGTACTCTGGGGAATTTTGGATGTAGAGCAGCCGGGTACACAAACTATGAACAACATTGTCATATCATCTGTTGAACTTATCTATTGTTATGCGGAGTGTCTGGCATTGCATGGTAAAGATGTAGGCATGCAATCTGTAGCCCCTGCTGTCACTCTATTGAAAAAGCTTCTTTTCTCTACCAATGAGGCTGTTCAAACTTCCAGCAGGTAAATATAGTAAAGGTCGAAAAGTGGAACTTAACCTTTGTGTATGCACATTCACTTATGTTGCTGTTTCCTTTTCAGCTTGGCTATAGCTTCTAGATTGCTCCAAGTTCCCTTTCCAAAGCAGACGATGTTAGGGGTTGATGATGTTATGGAGAGTGCAACATCTGTTCCCCTCCGTGCTGATGCTACAAGTGCAACTAGTGGAAATAATCCTATTTTGGTAGAAGAGGATTCCATTACTTCATCTGTACAATACTGTTGTGATGGTTGCTCAACTGTTCCTATACAGAGGCGTAGATGGCACTGTACTGTTTGCCCTGATTTTGATTTATGCGAAGCATGTTATGAAGTCTTAGATGCAGATAGACTCCCTCCACCACATTCTAGAGATCATCCCATGACAGCAATCCCAATTGAAGTAGAGACGTTCAGTGGAGATGGCAATGAAATTCACTTATCCACTGATGATTTGAGCGAGTCGAGTTTGTTGCCAGTTGCTGGTGGAATCAATATGCAGAATTCAGCTCTGTCAATCCATGAGCTGGAGTCTACTGAGTCTGGGGAGTTTTCAAGTTCAGCTGTTGACCCTGTTACTATTTCTGCATCTAAAAGGGCTGTCAATTCGCTGCTGCTTTTGGAGCTCCTTGAACAACTGAAAGGATGGATGGAAACTACCTCTGGAGTCCAGGCTATTCCAGTGATGCAGCTCTTCTACAGATTGTCATCAGCTATAGGCGGTCCTTTCATCGACAGCACAGAGGTTGAGAGCTTAAATTTGGAAAAGTTGATAAAATGGTTTATAGATGAGATGAAAATTAATAAACCATTTGTAGCCCGGACACGTTCATCTTTTGGGGAAGTTATGATTCTTGTCTTCATGTTCTTCACCCTTATGATACGTAACTGGAACCAACCAGGTACTGATGTTACTGTATCAAAATCTGGTGGGACAACAGATAATACACAGGACAAAACAACTATCCAGATCCCACCTTCCATGTCATTATCCAGTTCATCTACATCTGATGGCCCAGAGAAAATTGATTTCACTTCTTGTCTGCATAGAGCTTGTGGCTTTCTTAGGCAGCAGGTTTTCATTAATTATCTCATGGACATATTGCAACAGCTTGTGCATGTCTTTAAGTCCCCTTCTGTCAGTGCTGATACTCATGGATTGAACCCTGGTTCTGGTTGCGGTGCACTGTTAACAGTCCGAAGAGAGCTTCCAGCTGGTAATTTCTCACCATTTTTCTCAGATTCATATGCCAAATCACACCGTTCGGATATATTTGCTGACTACCATAGACTATTACTGGAGAACACTTTTCGGTTGGTTTATTGTTTAATTCGGCCTGAAAAGCATGACAAGGGTGGGGAGAAAGAGAAGACATACAAGATTTCTTCTGTTAAGGATTTGAAGCTTGATGCATATCAAGATGTTCTTTGCAGTTATATCAACAATCCACATACGACTTTCGTGAGGAGGTATGCCAGGCGGCTGTTTCTGCATGTATGCGGCAGTAAGACGCACTATTACAGTGTCCGAGATACTTGGCAGTTTTCAAGTGAAATTAAGAAGCTCTATAAACACATCAACAAATCTGGTGGGTTCCAAAGCTCCATCTCATATGAAAGAAGTGTGAAAATAGTGAAGTGCCTCTCCACTGTTGCTGAAGTATCTGCAGCGAGACCTAGAAACTGGCAGAAATATTGCTTGAGGCATAGCGATGTCTTACCGTTCCTCATGAATGGAGTTTTCTCTTTTGGGGAAGAATGTGTCATTCAAGCTCTGAAACTTTTGAATTTGGCCTTTTATACTGGAAAGGATGCTAATCACTCTTCACAGAAGGCGGAAGGTGGAGACGGAGGTACGAGTTCAAACAAGTTTGGGGCACAATCTCTTGAATCAAAGAAAAAGAAGAAAGGTGAAGAAGGAAGTGAATCTCCTATGGAGAAATCGTACATGGATATGGAACAGGTGTTGAATGTCTTTACTGACCGTGGTGATGATTGCCTCAGGCAATTTATTGACACTTTTTTGTTGGAATGGAATTCAAGCACCGTGCGTGGGGAAGCCAAATGTGTTCTTCTTGGTGCCTGGCACCATGGCAAGCAGTTATTCAAGGAGACCATGTTAACTGTTCTCTTGCAGAAAGTGAAACACTTGCCGTTGTATGGTCAGAATGTTATCGAATATACAGAACTTGTCACGTGCTTGCTTGGGAAATCACCAGATAGCAACTTAAAACAACAGAATAATGAACTTGTAGACAAATGCTTGACTTCTGATGTGATTAAATGCATTTTTGAGACACTTCACTCACAAAATGAGCTTTTGGCAAACCATCCCAATTCACGCATTTACAATACTTTGAGTGGTTTGGTGGAATTTGATGGTTACTATCTTGAGAGTGAACCTTGTGTTGCCTGCAGCTCGCCTGAGGTCCCATATAGCCGGATGAAGCTAGAAAGTCTGAAATCAGAAACAAAGTTCACAGACAATCGTATCATTGTGAAATGCACTGGTAGCTACACCATTCAGAGTGTGACCATGAATGTTCATGATGCTCGAAAATCAAAATCAGTGAAAGTGCTGAATCTTTATTATAACAACAGGCCTGTGGCTGATTTATCGGAGTTGAAAAATAATTGGTCCTTGTGGAAGCGGGCGAAGATATGCCACCTTGCTTTCAATCAGACAGAGCTGAAAGTGGACTTCCCTATTCCTATAACAGCATGTAACTTTATGATTGAGTTGGACTCGTTCTACGAGAATCTTCAAGCATTATCCCTTGAACCACTGCAGTGCCCACGTTGTAGTCGGCCTGTCACTGACAAACATGGAATTTGCGGCAACTGTCACGAGAATGCTTATCAATGCAGGCAATGTCGTAATATTAATTATGAAAATCTTGACTCCTTTTTGTGCAATGAGTGTGGATACAGTAAATATGGTCGTTTTGAATTCAACTTTATGGCCAAGCCAAGTTTTACTTTTGACAGCATGGAAAATGATGAGGATATGAAAAGGGGACTGGCTGCAATAGAATCTGAATCAGAAAATGCTCATCGGCGGTATCAACAGCTTTTGGGTTTCAAGAAACCTTTACTGAAGATTGTATCAAGCATTGGTGAGAATGAAATGGATTCTCAGCAGAAGGATTCTGTGCAGCAAATGATGGTATCTTTACCTGGTCCTTCCTGCAAGATCAACCGTAAAATTGCCCTTCTTGGTGTACTTTATGGTGAGAAATGCAAAGCAGCCTTTGATTCTGTGAGTAAAAGTGTTCAGACTCTTCAAGGTCTCAGACGAGTATTAATGAATTATTTGCATCAGAAGCATTCTGATAATCATGCTGCAGCCTCAAGATTTGTTGTGTTGAGGTCTCCAAATAGTTGTTATGGCTGTGCTAGTACATTTGTAACCCAATGTCTAGAGATATTACAAGTTCTATCAAAACATCCGAGTTCTAAGAAGCAACTTGTTGCTTCTGGCATTCTGCGTGAGTTGTTTGAGAACAATATACATCAGGGCCCAAAAACAGCTCGTGTTCAAGCCAGGGCGGCCCTTTGTGCCTTCTCTGAAGCTGATGTGAATGCTGTGGCCGAATTGAATAGCTTGCTGCAGAAGAAGATTGTCTACTGTCTTGAACATCATCGCTCCATGGACATAGCTGTGGCAACACGTGAAGAACTAATGTTGCTTTCCGATGTCTGTTCCTTGGCAGATGAGTTCTGGGAGTCAAGATTAAGGATTGTCTTCCAGTTGTTATTTAGATCAATCAAACTGGGGGCCAAACATCCTGCTATATCCGAGCATGTTATACTACCTTGTTTGAGGATTATATCTCAAGCATGTACTCCTCCAAAACCTGATGCCGTGGATAAAGAGCCAGTGACCGGAAGGCCAGCTTCAGTTTCACATCTAAAAAATGAAAACAGCTCGCATGAATCTGGGTCTAGTGGGCTTGTGAACGCAAACAAGTCTATATCTGAGTCATTAGAGAAGAATTGGGATGGTTCTTCGAAGACTCAAGATATCCAGTTACTAAGCTATTCTGAATGGGAAAAGGGAGCTTCATATCTTGATTTTGTGAGGCGACAGTACAAAGTTTCTCAGGGAGTCAGAGTTGGCCAGAAATCTCGGCCTCAAAAATATGACTATTTGGCCATGAAATATGCCTTGAGATGGAAACGACGTTCTTGTAAAGCAGCTCAGAGTGAGATAAAATTATTTGAACTTGGCTCATGGGTTACTGAACTTATATTGAGTGCTTGTTCACAATCTATAAGATCTGAGATGTGCATGTTAATCAATTTGCTTTGTGGCCAAAGTTCATCGAGACGGTTTCGGTTGCTGAATTTGCTGATGTCTTTGTTACCAGCTACTCTTTCTTCTGGTGAAAATGCAGCGGAATATTTTGAGTTGCTTTTTAGAATGATAGATTCAGAGGATGCTCGTATATTTTTGACTGTTCGAGGATGTTTGACTACCATATGTAAACTGATCACGAGGGAAGTGAATAATGTTGAATCCTTAGAGAGAAGCCTCCATATTGATATATCTCAGGGTTTCATTCTGCATAAGCTCATAGAGCTTCTTGGCAAATTTTTGGAGGTCCCTAATATCAGATCAAGGTTATTGCTTGGCCGTTTTTGTTTTATTGAAAACTTTGTTGATCTATATCAATTAACATTTTCTTCCCTTTTTGCTGACAGATTCATGCGGGAGCAGTTGTTATCCGATGTACTCGAGGCCCTCATTGTGATCAGGGGCTTAATCGTCCAAAAAACTAAACTCATAAGTGACTGTAATCGACTTCTGAAAGATCTTCTCGACAGTCTTCTGCTTGAGAGCAATGAGAACAAACGGCTGTTTATCCAGGCGTGCATTGGTGGCTTACAGATTCATGGAGAGGATAAAAAAGGGCGTACTTCTATGGTATGTGATTTCTTCGACCTCCATTTTTTGATGTTTTGCCAAAACTTTTTGGTTGTCGAGAACAATTTTATCCGTTTGTCATTTTTATCGACCTTTTCCTCATTCTGAGCTAGGCCGATTTTGTATCCTACTCTTCAACTTTTACGTGATAGAATTTGAGATGCACAGACAGAAATCATTAGTGGTTGTTTGACGATGAATGCCTGGAAAAATTTATCTTTCTCAATCATAATGCACTAATGACTATGTGTCCATTATTGCATCTTCAGAGAATATCTATAGTACTGATGATTTGATTGAATGCAACTATAAGCTAATTCTACCCTATACATATTACTCAGTTTATCTTGGAGCAGCTCTGCAATTTGATTTGCCCACCGAAACCAGAGCCTGTATATCTTTTAATATTGAACAAGGCACATACTCAGGAAGAGTTTATTAGGGGATCAATGACCAAGAATCCTTACTCAAGTGCTGAGATTGGTCCTCTGATGCGTGATGTGAAAAATAAAATCTGCCACCAGTTGGACCTCCTGGGTCTGCTTGAAGATGATTATGGCATGGAGTTGCTGGTTGCAGGGAACATCATCTCTCTTGATTTGAGCATTGCTCAAGTTTATGAGCAGGTTTGGAAGAAATCAAACAGTCAATCGTCAAATCCAGCCCCTGGAACAGCATTTTTGTCTGCTAATGCTGCCGCATCCACCAGAGATTGTCCTCCAATGACAGTGACCTATCGGCTTCAGGTATCCTTTACAATCTTTATTGGTTTGCGGTTCAGTAGTTCACCTCTTAATTTTATTGTCTGGTTATTCGTTAAGGGGACATTCATACTGCATTGCTATGTACCCATTATCTTTCTACTTGGTCACTTGAAAGAATCCTTTTTTAACCCCTCAATAATTTAACATGATGTGTCCTTTGAATATATAGGGTTTGGATGGTGAAGCTACGGAGCCCATGATCAAAGAGTTAGACGAGGATAGAGAGGAATCTCAAGATCCTGAGGTTGAGTTCGCAATAACCGGTGCTGTACGAGAATGTGGGGGTCTGGAAATTCTCTTAAGCATGGTTCAGGTGTGCAAGTTTTTCATAGTAGAGATGTGCCTACTAGCTCTCTTCGTTTTCGTTTTTCTTGGGGGTGGGGGTGGGTGGGTGGTTTAATTGAATGAAGCTAAAGCGTTAAAAATGAATGCGGAACTAATAAAATAAGGCTTGCTAAATTTCTTTTTCCTCTCTTTCTGGTCATGTGCTTATTAATTTTGTGTTGCATTTCTGAAATGTTTCTGACCGTGAATTTATTTAAACAGCGTCTACGAGATGATCTAAAGTCAAATCAAGAACAGTTGGTTGCTGTGCTAAATCTGTTAATGCTTTGTTGCAAAACAAGGGAAAACAGAAGAGCATTATTAAAATTAGGAGCTTTAGGTTTACTCCTTGAAACTGCAAGGCGTGCCTTCTCTGTGGATGCTATGGAGCCAGCTGAGGGCATTCTGTTAATTGTGGAGAGCTTGTCTTTGGAAGCAAACGAGAGTGACAACATCAGTGTTACACCAGGAGTTTTTACAGTCTCTAGTGAAGATGCTGGTAGCAGTGAACAGGCTAAGAAAATAGTACTCATGTTCCTGGAGCGTTTGTCTCATCCTTCAGGACTTAAGAAGTCAAATAAACAGCAGAGGAATACAGAGATGGTTGCAAGAATTTTGCCATACTTGACTTACGGAGAACCAGAAGCCATGGAAGTTCTCGTCCAGCACTTTGACCCTTACTTGCAGGATTGGAGTGAATTTGACCGGATACAGAAGCAATATGAAGAGAATCCCAAGGACGAAAAGATTGCTGAACAAGCAGCCAAACAGAAATTTGCGCTGGATAATTTTGTGAGGGTCTCTGAATCACTAAAGACAAGTTCTTGTGGGGAGAGATTAAAGGATATAATATTGGAGAAAGGAATCACTGGAGTTGCTGTGAGACACTTGAAGGTATGTTTTGCATGCACAGGGCAGCCTGGCTTTAAATCAACTGCTGACTGGGCATCCGGGTTGAAATTGCCTTCTATTCCCCTTATACTCTCTATGCTGAGGGGGCTGTCAATGGGTCACTTGGCCACTCAACGGTGCATCGACGAGGAAGGGATTTTACCTTTGCTCCATGCTTTAGAGAGTGTTCCTGGTGAAAGTGAGATTGGGGCAAAGGCTGAAAACTTGTTGGACACACTTACTGATAAAGAAGGAACGGATAATGGATTCTTGGCAGAAAAAGTTCGCCAACTACGTCATGCAACTCGTGATGAGATGAGGCGTCGAGCTCTGAGGAAAAGAGAACAGTTGCTTCAGGTACTTATTTTCATTTATCCTAAAATGGTATACTGCCATCAATAATTGTTTTTGGTCTCTCTCTTAGGGTTTTTGTGAAAGTAATACTGTAGCAGAGAACCCTTAAATAAAACTATTTTGAGTTTAAGTTCTCACTTTTCACATGAAGTGGGAAATTGTGGTTTTAAGTTTATCAATATTATGTTTGTCAATGAGCAGTTTGTAATTCTACATCGAGATTGATGGTAAGCATATTTATAAAATACTTAAATAGTTGATATGCCTGAAGCAAGCATGACTCGAAGCGAGCTTTCTCTGTATTGAAATGGGTAGGTTTATTTATTTGTGACAAGTTTCTGATCTACTATGTTATGATTGAAGGGACTTGGAATGCGGCAAGAACTGACTTCAGATGGTGGGGAGCGAATCATTGTTGCCCAGCCTGTTCTCGAAGGTTTTGAAGATGTTGAAGATGAGGAAGACGGGCTAGCTTGCATGGTTTGCCGAGAGGGTTACCGATTGAGACCTAATGATTTGTTGGGTGTTTACACTTACAGTAAGCGTGTGAACTTGGGTGTTGGAAGTTCAGGAAATGCTCGTGGAGATTGCGTTTATACAACTGTCAGCCATTTCAACATCATACATTTCCAGTGCCACCAAGAGGCTAAAAGAGCCGATGCTGCCCTAAAAAATCCCAAAAAGGAATGGGACGGGGCTGCCCTTAGAAACAACGAGACACTCTGCAATAACTTATTTCCTCTGAGAGGGCCCTCTGTTCCTATGGGACAATACATTCGTTATGTCGACCAGTACTGGGACTATCTTAATGCTTTAGGACGCGCTGATGGAACCAGGCTGCGGTTGTTGACGTATGACATTGTTTTGGTACGTTACCGTCTCTACTTCTTTATGTAGTTATTCATCTGTGGATTCTCACACTTGTCCTTTCATCAATGTTGACATGCCTCTTTGATTTTTTACTTGTCTGCTCATCCCAAGGTCTGGATACTTAATGAAACTACATAAAATTTAGGTATAATTACAAAAAAAAAAAAACTGAGGTTCGAGCTAATTACAAAAAAAACCAGAGATTATCGTAAATTACAAAAAAAAAAACCTTTAGGTTTAATCTGTCTAACATATTCCCCCTTCATATGCAAACAACCTGTCAAAGGCTCCACTTACGTTTGTCAATATATTACAGTTGCCCCCTTAATTTTAAGACAATCAAACTTCAAGGTTTTTTTTTTTTTTTTTTTTTTGGTAATTTTCAAAATCACTTGTTTTTTTTTGTAATTCTCAAAATCACTTGGTTGTTTTTGTAATTTTCAAAATCACTTGGTTTTTTAAGTAATTTTCAAAATCACTTGGTTTTTTTGGTAACTAGCCCAAACCTTAGGGGGCTTTTTGTAATTATCCTTAAAATTTATTTTCTCAAGCATAGGTGCATGTGATATGGGGTGTTGTTAGATATTAAGAACGTATCACATTTATCTGGCAGATGCTAGCTCGATTTGCCACTGGTGCATCATTCAGCGCAGATAGTAGAGGCGGTGGGAAAGAAAGCAACTCCAAATTCTTACCTTTCATGATACAAATGGCACGGCACCTTTTGGATCACGACACTTCTCAACGGAATAATCTGGCTAAATCTGTTTCAACGTATCTGTCATCTCCTACACTAGACTCAAAAGTTTCAACTTCCTCTCCTGGAACAACACAGCCTTCAAGTGGAACAGAGGAAACCGTCCAATTCATGATGGTGAGCTCACTCCTATCAGAATCTTACGATTCTTGGTTGCACCATCGCCGTTCCTTTTTGCAGCGTGGAATATATCACGCGTACATGCAGCGGCATGGCCGATCAGTGCGAAGCACCACTGTGGGCCCGTCAGGAGATACCGCCACATCGGACGAGTTATTTTCGACTGTTCAGCCCATGCTTGTTTACACTGGCTTGATCGAGCAGCTTCAGTGTTATTTCAAGGTTAGGAATTCTTCAACGGTGGCCGTTAAGGATTCGGAAGGGGAAGACGAAAGCAAGAAGTTTGAAGCTTGGGAGGTTGTGATGAAGGAAAAATTATTGAACGTGAAAGATATGGTGGCTTTTTCAAAGGAGTTACTCTCGTGGCTAGACGACATGACGTCGGCCACTGATTTGCAAGAGTCTTTCGACATTATTGGTGCTTTGTCTGATGTTTTAGGGTCTGGATATACGAGATGCGAGGATTTTGTTTATGCTGCTATCAATTTGGGAAAAAGCTAAACTTGTTTAGTGTAGGTTTTTGTATATGTCATATATGTTGCTGCAGTAATTGAAGCTTTTTGATGTTTTGTTTGAGTTCTCCGCAAGGAGTTCTGATTTGCAATTGCTAGCAGCGGGACAATGTAATGATGTGTTTCATGTGCAATGTGATTAATTTGCATAAACACAAGTTGTTCATTGTTGGATTTGTTATGGTAGATATTCAAAGAGGTGGTCTTGGTATATGATTATGTTTCTTTCTGTTCTTTAAGAATAAATTCCTAATATGTGAGATGACAAAAATAATTGTTGTTTTATCAATTTTTGGAGGACAAAAGCATAACCATACCGTTTTATCGGATTGTCTATTGCTTATGAACATCACAATAAAGTGGTAAGTAACCATGATTGGGGTGATATCACTCCGACGCGTCACGGTTTTGTTCAAACTTGTGTGATAGTTCTTTTCAAAATGTTGCAAAGGTTGTTGCTGGGTTTGTGTTCGTTGGTCCTCACTAATTGAACTCAGTACCTTGTTATCTTTGCACGATTTTATTAACTTACGGTTTACGAGTGGAGCCGTGGAGGATTTCTCCTTCGGGATAAACCTTTTTAAAAAAAATAAAGTTGCTCACACTACCTGGATGGTTACATCAAATGTCTAATAGGGGACTATGAATACTTGTGTACCTCTGAAATTAATATCCCTACAAGCATTTATTTTGATTTCAAAACCAAAGAGAAGAAAAAAAAATGTTTTTTATTTTTTTTATCCAACTGGATCTAGCGGGAAAAAATATTAGAATTATTCAATTGTATCTAATCCTGTTGCAGTCTCCAGCAAATTCCACCTCATGTTCACAGCAAATAAAGTCAGTCACCTAGGTAGGTGTATGATTCTGTAATTTCTACATCTTTTATATTTTATTTTTTATGTATACATTGCCAAATATGATTATTAATGCTCCATAAGTTTGAGTGCTTATAGAATTTATTGGGGAGGGGTGGGGTGGTTGGGGAAATCAGAAAGAACTAGATTCTTATTGATCAATGGGGCAGATAGGTTCTTTAAAGCCTATTATTTATTGGAATTTTGGAGTAGAATATAATATATATATATATATATATTAAACCTTAATTTAAGTTTCGAATAAACTTGGGATTTTGGGAATATCAGATGAAGAATGAACCAATGAAGAAGCAGTTGTGAATTTAATAAAATATCCAAACATTTTGGCAAAAGCAAAACCTGGTTGTTCTTTTGGGTTAGGTTTGTACTTGAGATTTTAGTTGATAATAAAGGGATTAATATTTATGAATATTTATATTTATATATTGAAATATAAAATTAGAGTGAGAACCTCATTTTTATAAATTTAAGGTCTATGCTAATATAAAAAGAAAAAATCTACAGTCCCCTCTTAACAAAAAGCTTACATCATGATTACAACATAATTTTTTATTTGTTTTAGTGTTTTTAAAATAAAACCATGATGCATGAAAAGAGAGAAATTAAAAATGAAATTATTTCTTAAAAAAAGTAAACAAACATTTTTTAGTCCTTGTCATTTTTGGAGTGGACTCGGTCTTATTTATCTTTGAAGAAAATATAGAAACCAACATATAAGGTCAAAAAAATTTCATTTATTTATCATTGTGGTGCCCAATCTTTTTCATTCTCCTATTTCAACTCCTTTTATAAAATTTTAAAGTCATTTTCTATTGAATAAATCAACCAGTGGAAAAAGAAGAAGAATAACTCTTTCTAAAGTCAATTGAATAAAAGATGACTAAACATCCAAACTAAATAAAGTGCTTCAGCACTACTAAATTCAAGGTTGAATTTTATTCATAGTGGAAATAAATTATATTTCACCAACACTTATCCCTTGTGACCATTTCTTTTTTTTTTTTTAATCTTTTAGTGGCCATTAATAAGTTCACTATGACTAAAATGGCCCCTTTAAATCTTTTCATTTACCTGTCCCGGACACCAAATGGGTTTTTTTCAAAGAAAATAGATAAATAAATAAATGAGAATTTAAAAATTAAGAGATGAAAAGTGCAATTAATTTTGATGCCCAATGAGCAATTCAACAAAAGATACAACTTAATGAAGACACAAACATCTCCGACATTAAATAAAAAAAATTGGGGGTTGAAAAATAAAATGCTGGTCCTATAGGTCAACTTATATAAATATAATTTTTGGTCTTAAATGGGTCAACTTAGATCTAGGTTTTTATTTTTATAATAAATTTTATCTATTACGATATAACAATTAATGAGGCATATGTGCTGTCAAAAAAAATTAATGAGGCATATGTTTTACTCTCTCCGTCCCAAATATATAGTCCAGATTGACTTTTCACAAAGATTAAAAAAAATATGAGAAACTACACATATGTTAAATATTTACATAATTTACCCTTATTTAATCTCTTCAAAAAAATTTATCCTTATTTAATGAATAGTGTAAATTATAAAATATATATTAAATAGGGCTATAATAGTAAAATAATGGAAAAAGTACTATTAAATATAGAAAGTTGACTATATATTTGGGACATCCAAAAAAAGAATAGTGGACTATAAATTAGGGACGGAGGGTGTAATAATTAAGATTTCAACATGATTAGACAAAATTAAGGCAAGATTACATAATTGTAGATGAAAACCAATTGGTGAAATTCATTGTTGTAAAATAAATTGAATGAGTAGTCAGAGTTCCACATGCAATTTATTTTGTACTATCATAAATTGAATGATCAGTGGCATAGATCTTAATGTGTACTATATCATAAATGCACTGTAAATAATGTGGGGATGAAATATTTACTACAACATTATTACCCTATAAATTGCCCAAAAAAAGGGGTTGAATAGAATTATATAGGCTCAGTTTAAAAAATATGCTTTGAAAATATTTTGTGAGATTTAAAATTAAAAACAATGCGAAAGTAAATATATATTTGGATTGGTTCCAAAATAATTAATCGATTGAGTTGACGGATTGATTTAATGTTTCATTTTAAAAAGTATATTTTATTACTTGCTTTCAAACTATAAAAACAATGGATTTTTGGAATAAAAAAATATTTCAAAGAATAGGGTGTTGGTTTTGCATTTTAATGGGATGAAAAATAAAAACCATTCTTAAAACAAAATCCCTATTTAGCCAATTATAGGCCCAACAAATAGAAAGAAAGTAAAAAAAGGGAATATTTTAGCCCCCAAAAAAACAATAAACATGGTGGGGTTTCAAATTTCGATCATAGAATTTGGAGGAAAAAAATGAGAGAGGTTCATAGAATATTGTATAATGTTGTGCCAAAAATGACAAAGATAAATTCAAGATATTCACGGGCTTTTTGTCAGCATCCTTAAACTCCAAAATTGTACTCAATCCCTTCACAAGTCTATAATAAAATGTATGTTTGGCAAATTTCAATTTGTCCCTTCAAATTATAAAAATATACATTTTCTCTCTTTCAACTTAGGCCCAACTAAATAGAACCGAAACTGGCGGAGAAACTGGAACCGAAACCGTGATTGATAGTTGCCAATGACTATTTTTCCTTTCCTGAACGAAAAGGACTCGATATGATTTAAATGATGATTCAACATGGAATGAAACCACGATCAGAAAGAGAAACGGGAGTGATTGAGTTACGTCACTTCCAAAGCTAATATGGGTTAAAAAAAAAGTAGGCAAACTATGTGACATTTGATTTTTCTAGACCCTAAAAAAATATGCAGGCAACCTAATATTATTACTAAGTCCAAGCCTATTTTTTTTTTCTTTTTTTCATGTGCTCTATTAGTTTTAAGTTATTCAATAGTTTTAAGTTAAAAAAAATCATAGTTCAAACTAGAGTTGGAACCATTAATTACACAGCTCTGAAATGAAACCGTATGTAATCGGCGATTCTAGAATCGTGTCCACTCTTGTTCAACTTATTTATATGTTGTTTACTCTCTTTTCAATAAGATATATGTAGTTTAGCATTTGTAGTCCAAACCCATTTTTTTTTTTTGGATAATTAAAACTAAATTAAATATGTTATTTGTAAATAATAATATAAACAAAAACTCATATGAGAACGGTGATGTAATCGGACTTAATTTCTAAATCCAAATTAACTAAGTCAACTTATTTAGATTTGGATCTAACTTTCAATATATTTGCAATTAAAATATATATGTTGTTTGGCATTTGTAGTCCAACGGTTAGAAATTTAAATTGGTGAAATTATATCTGAGTTTGAAACAAAACTTGCTCTAATATAAACTATAAAGAAACTAATTTAAACTGAACCAATTACAAAATAACATAAATATTTCTTTTAAAGTTATATATAAAGAGTGTTTTATAATAGAATAATTTGATCACGAACTTTAGGTTAATGTCTATATTTTTCTTCAAATATTTGTAAAATAGGTTATACTTAAAAAAAAAAAAAAAGAGTTCAACAATAGTTAAATGACCCAACAACTACTCGAGCTAATAAAAATGAATGAACCCTCCAATTAATAAGGCAGCCTTGATTTTCAAAAAGCCCAAGAACAAGTTGACCACCAAGTCCGGCGTATCCCAGGCGAATCACACCTTAATGACGCCTGTGTTTTCTCAAGTACTCCGCCCAATCCTCGCCGCTGCGACGGGACGAGTCCAGTCGGCCACGTCACCTCATTTGACTTGCGGATCCAATTCCAAATTTCAAACATAATAGTGGGCCAAGCCCAATTACCGAGTCCTACTTTTTGGTTCCAGGACCACTCCGAGTCGACGATAATACCATTATTGGGAAAAATGACACAACATTGTCTAAACAGTCGAGAAAAAAGAAAAAACTCGGGGTTGATAAAATTCCAAAGTCCTCCAAAAAGAGCACTAAGTCGAGCAAAGTTGTTCATACATTTCTCACTAAAGGAGGAGGGCCACAACCTCAGAATCGATCAGGTGTTTCTAAATCCTCTTCTCATTCTACTTGTTAATTATGTCGATTAAATTCTTAACGTGGAATGTGAGGGGTATTGCTAATCCGGGTAGTCAACGTCATTTGCATGCTTTAATTTCTCGCCATAAATTGCCTTTTGTTGCGCTTTTAGAACCTATGACTTTGCCGGAGTTTAGTTTCTATTGTCGTAGATTTGGTTTTGATAATGGGTTGAGTAATTGTTCTAATCATATTTGGATTATGTCTGCTGCTCACTTGCATTTTGACATTCTTGTTGATCATACACAACTGTTGCACTGTAGGTTGACATCTTCTTTGTTGCCCATTTATTTATTTGACTTTTGTGTATGCTAAATGTGATAGAGTAGCCAGATATGTTTTGTGGGATACCTTGCGTGAGATTGCGATTAGTATGGAGGGGTTACCCTGGCTTGTTAGTGGTGACTTTAACACTTTTTTGCATGATCACGAGAGGATTGGTGGCTCTTCCGATAGTCAATGAGATGCTAGATTTTGCCTATATGATTGCGGATTGTGAGCTATTTGATGCGGGGTGTGAGGGGTCTATCTTTACGTGGGCTAGAGGTGGGCTTCAGGAGAGACTTGATAGGGCTTTGTACAATGAACACTGGGCTGATATGTTTACTTCTTCTGTTGTTACGCATTTATCTCGTGTTCGCTCCGATCATGCTCCTTTACTCATATCTTGTCAGTTTGTCCGCATGTGCCTCGCTCTTCTTTTCCGATTTCAAAGATATGTGGATACGTCACCATACTTTTTTTGCGGGTTGTCGAAGCATGGGGGCATTCCACTAGCCGCTTTTGGAATGAGAAGCTTGCAGCCAAGTTGAATAGGTCAAGCCTTGCACTCAAGATTTGGAATCACCAGGCGTTTGGTAATGTTTTTGATCGGATTAGATTGGTGATGAGGCGGTTTGATGCTCAGTGTTTTATGATAGTGATCCGTCTCCGACTCATCGAGCCGAGTTACATCGTTGTGTGGTGAGTATGAGCTTCGTTTAAAAATGGAGGAGGATTTTGGCGCCGAAAAAGTCAGATTAAGTGGGCGATCGGGGAGCGCAACACTAAGTTTTTCCACGGATTTGTTAAGCGAAGCGGTGTCGCGCTAGATCCACTCGATTGGCGATGATGACGGGTGATGTTCACGCAGATTCTCGAGATTCTAAGTTTGCTCAATTCTTTCGATCTTATTGACTTGACTTGGAGTATCGACTCCCCGCTGTTGATGAGTTCTTTCCACGGCTTCCGATTCCGTTGATCTTGACGGACTATCTTTATCTTGCCGACGGCTAAGGAGGTTCGCGATGCGGTGTTTGGGATTGATCCGCTAGTGTTTCGGGCGGATGGTTTCTCATCGTTGTTCTTTTCAAAGATCGCTGGGATCTCGTCGGATCGGATGTCGAGGATGCGGTGGTTGACTTTTTCTCGGGTAATCTCATGCCGTCCCACGTTCACGGCTACATCTTTAGTTCTCATTCCGAAGGTTCCCACCCTGGAAGTGGAAGTTTAAACCGATTAGCCTTTGTGCAACGTGGCGAATAAGATTATCTCGAAGATTATGAACGCACGGTTGGTCTCGATTACGCGCTTTGATTGTGTCGCCGAATCGAGTGGTTTCACACCCTGGTCGTGTCATCTCGGATAACATATTGCTCGTAGCAGAGCTTATCCATGATATCGGCTTAGCCACGAGATACTCCTAATGTGGTGATGAAGTCGATATGGCTAAAGCTTATGACAGGTGCGCCGGGATTTCTGACACGCTATGATTCACATGGGCTTCCCCTTCGGTGGATTGATATGGTTGGCGGTGTATTGAGCAAAGATGGCTTCTCCTGCCGGTTAATGGTATCCCCACGATATTTTCCTTCGACTCGGGGATCATGGCGGGGGATCCTTTATCTCCTGCTTATTTGTTCTCGCGGCGAGTATTTATCCCGAGGATTGACTCACTATTAGCCGACACCGAGATATGATTTATCCGGACGCGACGAGGTTTTCCGTGACGATCCGCCTTATCTTTGATGATGTGGTTATCTTCACGAGGCGTCGAGAGATGGTTTGGTCACGTTGAGACACTTTTTGGAGCACTATTCTCGCTACTTACGGGCGGTGGTCGATTGTACGAAAGAGTAGTTTCTTGCCCCACGTTACATTGACGGGTGGGAGCACATGGTGCACGAAATCGCCGACGGCTTTGTTCGCGATGACTTGCCGATGACTTATTTGGGTGTCCCTTTGTTCAAGGGCGGGCGAATGACGAAAGAGCTCTTCCTCCCAAATGATTCGAGAGGATGTTGGATAGAGTTGCGGGGGTGGTCGACGGCATCTCTCCTTTGGTGGTAGGCTCGCTTCTTATTCGAGCACGCTAATGGCCACCCCGTTGCATATTCTTCTTTCTGTGTCATGCACTTGCCAAAGCCAAAGACATTCTGCAAAGCGATTGGAGCAGATCATGGCTAGATTCTTTTGGGGATCCTATGCGGGACGTAAGAAGACTCATTGGATCGATTGGGATATTATCCGCCACCCTATTTCGAGGGCGGTTTGGGGTTGCGCCGACTTTCCGATATTCCGACGCCTTGATTACAAGTTGTGGTGGAGATTACGCGAGGGCCATTCGTTGTGGGCTCAATTCTTGATCGCAAGATCTTTATTACAATGGGCTTTCGTCTCCCTGTAGAGCCCTCAGAACACATAATCATAGTCATCGGTGGAGGCGCTTGAGGCGGATCGGTATTCGCCCCCGAGGAGCGGATTTTTTGGTCTATTGGCGGTGGTAGCCGTCGAACTTCCGGGATGATATTTGCTTGACACGAGGCGCTTACGGATCATTGTTTGGATCGACCTTTGGGGCACATGACAGTTGATTGGTTTATTCGCGATGGTGAGTGGGATCGCGATAGATCGCACTGTGTTTTGGTCTCCCGGATGTGGGCTTCCGAGAGTCTCATTGAGGATATATCCGGGTTCCGATTCTCATTGCTGGGGTCCGAGGATATCATGAGGTGGATGCTTACCTCTCACGGTGGGTTCTCTATGTCTTCTACTTGGGATTCTCTCCGGGTAGAAATGCTCGAACCTTCTCGCACGGTGCCATTTGGAACGATGCTCTTATCCCTACTATCTCCATATTCCTTTGCGCCTCCTTCGTGTCGTCTTCCCCCGTGGATATCAAGCTTGAGGCACGTGGCACTTCCCTTGCCTCACGTTCTTTGGTGTTGCTTGAATAATCCACACTCTTCTCCTCAGTCGAATCTATCCCTCACCTCTTTTTGATGAATGATCTTTTGTTCCCGTGTGGAATCACTTTCTTCCTCGGTTTGACACTACACTTCCACACACCACCGATATGATATTGTTCCTTTCATTCTGAGGAACCGCACACACGGATCACACACGAGGCACTTGAGTTTCTTGGTTCCTGCTTGATTTTATGGTTTGTACGGACGGAAAAGGAATAGTGTCAAGCATCGACAAATTCCTTTCTTGGCATCTCACATTATTTGGCGGTGGAGCGGTATCTCCGATCCTTGTTTGGTCGGCGTCTGAGCCCATCGATTGGTCCTGGATGTTTCCCTCTTGTTGGCTTTTTGCGGGAGTGCTCCACCACAGTTCCACGCAGTAGAGGATGGTGATTTGGCGAGCTCTCGGCCCCCGGTCGTCGAACACGGATGGTTCGTTTGATCCGGCACATTGATTCTTTGGCGGAGGGTTTGATACGGATCATTTGGGCGACTTATGTTGGCGTTTCTGCCTTCCTTCCAGGCGGTGTCTAGCTTTCATGCCGAGCTACTAGCGCTTGAGATGGGATTGCGGCATGCCCGACGGTTCTCACTTGATTTGGATCGAGTTGACGCAATGGCGGTCACCACGATCACTTCACGTGGCCTCGCTCTTGGCAGTTCAAGATACCCCGATTCGCAGATTCGAACTTTGAGGACCTTGATCTCGATTTCCATACACAGAGAGGAAATCGACCAAAGATCACCTAGCTGGAGTTGGGAGCTGGCGCCGCCCATGGCAATCACTTTGTTGATGAGGGCACGGCCTCTCACCACTTCCTAGCGCTCATTCGGATGGACCGGTTGGGATACCCGAGCTTGATTTTCATAGATCATTGGGTCTCATTGTATTTTTAGATTCTCATTATGATAGTCTTTCTAGATATCTTAGTGATAGGTTATTTGTTCTTTGATTTTCTCCCGCTGACGGGCATGACGTGTATGACATTTTGTTTATTTGATATACGGTAGGGGATCACGCCGATCCCCCCACCCCAATTTTAAAAAAAAAAAAAAAAAAAAAAACCCCTCCCCCACCCACCCTTTCCACACTCTACACACGGTTTTAATTTTAGGAATTTGATTTTTAATAAAAAAATCCATTGAAATTGTTTGGATAATTAATGATACATGGGAATTCAAATTCTTAATTTTTTATTTTGAGCTACCTTTTGCATAATTATAGTGAATTTTAAATCTATCTTGTCAGAATCATCTGAATCATTCTTCAAATCATTTCCACACTCTCTTTTAAATCTCTCAAATACATAACAAATAATTATATGCAGAAATTAAATACATAACAAATAATTAAAAATACATATATTAATGTATGTAGTTTTTCAAAGGCTCAATTACATAACCTCTTATTTTTATTTATTTCATAAATTTGTTTTCCTTTTTATTTTGTTGGAAATTTTATTTTGAATTATAAAGATCGTGCGACACCATTAACGCTTAATTATTATATTTTAACAATATTTTTACACGATTATTCTATAATTCAATGTCGGATCATATCGGAATATTTTTATATGAGACGGAGTGAGTAAAATCTTTTGGCAGTCAATATATAAATTACTACCAAATTCCAAAAAACAAAATAAAAGTATGAAATTAAACAAAAAAATGTTTAAATTGTCAACCACCAGTGGATTTGGGAGCCTAACACTAAACAGACCATTCAAAACTAATCATGAGTTCATGACCCAAAAGCAAGTAAACCTTAACCATTTATTTCAAAAGATAAACGATTAATTAAAAAAGGATGAACCCCGCCCCAGAAAGCTTCGTGGAGGATGGTGAATCATAAGATATAGTCTTCAACGAAAAAAAGTTGAGATAAACTGTTTTAGACTCACCACATAAGAAATTTTCATTCAACCTATTATCATGGGATTCAACATCCATATCATGCGGATGCCAACAAAGCGGACATCACACCACCATATCCTTTACTAATTGAGTAAATGATTAAATAATGACATTGAATTTAAAGGATGACTGATGGTAAACAAAAACAAGTGGGAAAACAGAAAAGAAAAAAAAAAATTAAAAAAAGGCATAAATAGTTCCATAAATTCAATGTCTCATTTTATAATATAATAGTTGCGTTTTAGAAGATAATCAACCTTAAATAAGGTACAATTGACTGATTTATTTTAGTGTTTTTAATATGTGGTTTAGGTTATTTATTTGATATGTTAATTAAATATTTAGCATAACTTATTAAGAATGCGACTTGTATTTTTAATTACAAATTATATTGCATTTGCATGCATCTTAAAATCTGTTAATAAATAAACATTAGAAACAATCAATGCACTAAATATAATATGTGATTCATTCCAATTACCATGATTGTAGTTGGTTTTCTTGAATGAAATTGGATGGAAAATTTATGTGACCAACTAAAAAACATATTTTTCTTCAAATTAAATTTGTATATTTAGGGAATAAAATATATAAAAATTTCAAGTTTGAATTTTGACGTGATCAAAGATTTTACAATACTTGGCGATTAATAATCAAACAAGCTTCAAACATTAATTTTTAAAATATCTTCTAAAGATTTTAAAATCTTCGAACAAAATGTCAAATCACTCGAAACCTTTTCCAATTATAGTTGGTTTTCTTTTAATGAAATTTGGGGAAAATTTATTTGAAACTTTTTCAAAAAATTTGTTTTTAGGGTAGTCCATTTAATTTCGGTTTGAATTTTGACGTGATCAAAGATTTTACAATACCTATATATCTCAATTTTCAAGTCAAAAATATCTTCTACAGATTTTAAAATCTTGTCAAAACTCAAATCACTCAAACCTTTTCCATTATGAAAAAAATTCTTTTAATACAGGGACTATGAATTTGAAATTTTTATCAAAAATTTTTTTGTCCATTTATCTAATATCCCACTTTATACTAAAAATTGAAGGATAATTTAGTGAAGATCGAGGTCTCAGACTTGAAATTGTGTTCAGTCTCATTAAATATATATAATTTATGATGGATGTGTATGCATTTAACAATATATATGTGTATCCTTCCTTAAAAAACAATAACGGGTATCCGTAACTTAATTACAATATATTGAGTTAAAAGACTATAAATTACACTTATAGTCTCTAATATAATATATTGATGTATTAATAAACAATATAATAGACCTTTCATTAAAAAAGAAAAAGGAAAAAAAAAAAGAACTTCTAACTCTAGCTATAAATTCATTGCAACCAAACCAAATCTATACATTGTAAAACTCTATTGACTTTAATAAGATAGATAATTACAAAAATAAAAAATGAACTTCATATTTACATGAAGCGTTTAGTTGAACACTTGAACCCTAACATTCTAAACGCAGTTGGCTTTTTCTTGCATAGGGACATATTTCTGTAATAATTAAAGCAAGCCACCTACCATATTCCCATATAAATTTTCAACTGCTATCCCTACTAACTATGCCTATTGCCCTTCTCAAAAAAAAAAAAAAAACAAATTGCCTATTGCCTAACACTTCTAAATTATACTTATTAGAATAGTACTAAAGGAATTTGATGTACACAAGTGAAATACTCAAGTATTTCATTTTCAAGAATATTTAGAGTAAAAAATAATATTTTTTGAACATACTTTTTAGTCGTTCAAACAATACATTAATTTTTACCCTAAAATTTTTATGTTTTATATTAAATAGTATTATTTTTTGTTTTGTGTCACACTGTGCAATAGTCTCATAAAAAATCTACTCATATTTGGGACTTAGGAGTAGAGCTGTTAATTCCGGCCCGACGGGTTTGCCTGACCACCGATAAATATTCCAGGCCGATACCGGCCAGGGTTTTTAGTGTATTTTCTATGAATTGGACCAGATTGGGCTCTGAAATTAGCGTCCCTTGATCTTTTTGGCCGATCCGATTTTCCCTCTTGGCTCAAATGAGTCAATACCGAGCGGACCCGACCCGCTTGATACCTCCACTTAAGAGAATACTCAGTATCTTAGATTTTATAATATATCAATTATTGGAGAATTTGGAAAAAAAATCTCCTTTTTTTGGCAAATGATTCTATAAATTTTTTTCCCTTTTTATCTCTTAGCTTTTTGGAAGGATATTTATTTGTGATATTGAATTATTAAAAAACATCATTAAAATCCCATAATGTACGCCTCATCCACATCCTATGTAGATTATAGAATAGTAATTATTAATAAAAATTAAAAAATGGAAAAAAAAAGAAGGAAGAAAAAAAATCGAGATACACACACACATACACCGACTGTAACTACTGCCACTTTCAGTTGTTTTCTCTATAAACCCCACACTTTTTTCCAGCAACCGCTCTTCCCCAGTTCACCATTCGCCGGAATCTTTCTGCAATCTCGCCAAAATCCACAATCTTGAAAAGGGTCTCACAAATTTGTGACCGTTGATCTTTCAATCTTTTGGGTTCACCCTCATTTCAAGATTTGATCTTTCTGCCGCTGCCGCTTCATATTCACACACAAAACGTGCGCATTAGGTGTATTTTCGCGTTGTGGGTGGATTTTGAAAGATTTTCCGGTCCTCGTTTTCAAGATTAAAAAGTTTTAGTTTTTAATTAGCATTTTTTATTTTTCGAGATAAGCGCATTTAATAATAGTTGAAAAACTTAGATTCGCCTCGTTTTGCGCAAACTTAGATTTTGATTTGTCCCTTAGTTTTTCACCATCTGTGTGAAAAATCGGCATTTGGGCTTCACCTTATTGAAGGTTTCTTGAAATTTCATTGCTTTTAGAATGAGATTTTGATGGTATGAAAAATGTGCAAAGTGGAGGATGGCAATAAAAAGAGGAGAAGAAAACGAGGGTCATTTGGATGTGGGTATGAATTTTTCAGGTGAAAAAAAAGTGCAAGAGACTAAGTTTTTTAGGGTGTCTCAAGCTAGAATGAAGCTTTGGACTTTGAGGGCTATCACTACATTATTGTTGTGGACATGTATTATTCAATTGGTGGCCATTGGAGAAGTTTGGGGCCCAAAGCTTTTGAAGAGTTGGCCTTCTTGTTCTAGTCCCCCAAATTTGTATACAGACACTAATTTGTCTTCTATTAAAACAATGAAGCATTTTCCACCAAAGAGTGAGCCTCTGATTTATTGTTATTTCTTGTTCACATTTAAGAGCCAAGCTGCCAATTTTGTGAATTTGTTGTTCTGGATTCTAGCGTTCGGTTATCGATATCCTAGGATTGTGTTAGTTTTTGCTTCTGTTGATAAAAGATGTTTGTAATTTTTATTCTTGTGACTTTGTTGTTCTGGATTCTATTGTTCGATTATCGATATCCTAGGATTGTGTTAGTTTTTTATTTTGTTGATATAAGTTCTTTGTGTTTATCTGTTAAACTGATTGCAGAGTAATCCCTTATATCTTTGTATGATTTTGCCTATTTCTGTATATTTGATGTGCTCATGTGCTTTTAGAATCTGTCAACATGTTTTTCTGGCATTCTTTTGATGAGGGATGCTTAGGCTGCTAATTATGATTTATTTTTCGCACATTTTACGGCTCAAGCTTCAATTTACTGTGTGGTAACTTAGTTCAATCCCAATCTATTTCAGGGGTATACGCGAACAATGGTTATCTTGTCGTTTCTTGTAATGGAGGACTCAACCAGATGCGAGCAGCAGTGAGTTGTTTTTGTTTTTTTTTTTGAACATACATTGCTTGGTATTTATGAATTCTGATGAACCTTTTAATATGTTTGCTGTATTTCTCATTTGATGTTATTTTCTGCTATGCAGATATGTGATATGGTTGCTATTGCCAGATATCTTAACATCACTCTTATTGTCCCTGAATTGGATAAAACATCATTTTGGGCGGATTCAAGGTCGATAGAAAAATATATTACAAAATTGCCTCAAATCCTGTGTCACCACTTGATTATATATGATATTAATTACTTTCTATTTTTCAGTGATTTCCAGGACATATTTGATGTTGATCATTTTATTTCGTCTTTGAGGGATGAGGTCCGGATACTTAAAGAACTCCCACCTAGACTTAAACGGAGAGTTGAACTCAGAATGTTTTTGAATTACCGCCTGTTAGTTGGTCAAATATATCTTACTACCGTCGGCAGGTTGTTATTTATTTTTGTTCTTGTTTTTATTTTATTTTAGTTTTTCTATTTTTTTTCATTTGGTAATATTGTTATTTTCATTGGCAGATTCTTCCTCTTCTTAAAAAGCATAAAGTTGTACATTTGAATAAAACCGATGCCCGTCTTGCAAATAACGGTTTACCAGTAGATATTCAGAAACTACGTTGTAGAGTAAATTTCAGTGCCCTTAGATTTACTGCCCAAATAGAGGAGTTGGGCCGAAAAGTTGTCACGATGCTGAGACAAAAAGGTCCTTTCTTAGTCCTCCATCTTAGATATGAAATGGATATGTTGTCTTTTTCTGGTTGCACTCAAGGCTGCAACACGGACGAGGTTAATGAACTGACTACAATGAGGTAACTAATATCCCTATTCGGGATAATTGCATTTTGCCCGCGAGTTTTGCACTTTGCCAACTAAACTTCTGAAATATCTCTATTGCATGCCTAACTTTTAACATTTTGCATTTAACCCCCTGGGAGCTGACTTGGACCTATCATTAGTTGCCAGATGCCAACGTTTGGTTGGTTCAGGGGGTAAAGTGCAACAAATCATATAGTTCAAAGGGAAGAACATGTATTTTCAAAGTTAAGTGGGGAAGTGCAAAAAACGATATAGTTTGGAGGGCATAGTGCAATTACCCCTATTCTTCTTAAGACAAAAATTTACTGAATCATATATTTTTACTGACTGAAAACTAATGTAACTAGATATGCTAACCCATGGTGGAAGGAGAAAATCATTGATCCTGACATTAAAAGAAAAGAAGGCTTATGCCCTTTGACACCCGAAGAAACTGCTCTAGTACTAACCGCACTTGGTATTAATCGTAACGTTCAAATATATATCGCTGCTGGAGAAATATATGGTGGGAAAAGGAGATTGAGAAGTTTGGCCAAGGCGTTTCCAAATCTGGTCGGTAAAAAATTATGCTTGACGCGAATATATCGTATCCCTTTTAGGGATTTTAATTAATGTTATATAGGGAATTAGAATTACTTTTGACCACAATTTGAATGTTGTGAAATAGGTCAAAAAGGAGACATTGCTGGAACCCTCAGACTTATCGTTTTTCCAGAACCACTCGTCTCAAATGGCGGCTTTGGATTATATTGTCTCGTTGGAGAGTGATGTATTTGTTCCGACGTACGATGGAAATATGGCGAAAGTTGTTGAAGGACACCGCAGGTTTGTCGTCATTCGTAATTTAGACATATTAGTGGTAGTTATGTGTTTTTTCTTAAACTTGTGTACTTTTGTTTCTAACAAACATGGTAGAGATAGTATGCATTGGGGGACATTCTTGCCATCTTCAGCCTTTAACTGCAGGATAATTACGAAAACGACTCCTGGGGTTTTGCCTAATTAAAAAAAAATTCCATTTATCTTTCAAACTTACAAATTCCCCCCTTGAGATGTTCCAACACCCCCTTGAGGTTTGTATTTAACAAATATCCCCTCTAGATGGTGCAATTTGTAAAATAGAAACAAATGTCAAGGGGGTATTTGTAACTTCAAAAGGTAACTGGTTTTTTGTAATTAGGCTAAAACTGAGGGGTAGATTTTTATAAGGGATAATTACAAAAACTACCCCAAACGTTTGATTTTGTTTTATTTATAAAGGTTAACTGTAATATTTCTAATTTCTATAAATGTAAAAGGGCCTTTCCAAAAAAAGATTCTTATCAAGGGGAAAATGTAAGACGGATCAAAACTCGAGGGTTTTTTTGTAATTTTGAAACTTCTCTAGGTTTTTTGGTAATTACCCCACAACTCAGGGGTAGTTTTTGTAATTATCCCTTTATTTAACAACTATGGAGGTTTTCCCCTCTGAATATCAAATAACTGGACTGAAGAAGTTTAAATCTTTGCAGGTATTTAGGTTTCAAGAAAACTATTCTACTGGACAGAAGAGTTTTGATTGGTTTGATCGATCAATACAACGATGGATCATTGAGCTGGGATGACTTCTCGTCCGCAGTGAAGGACACCCATGCAAACCGAATGGGAACCCCAATGAACCGTGTTATGATTCCAGATAAACCTAAGGAAGAAGATTACTTTTATGCCAATCCACAAGAATGTCTTGCAGCAAGCGGATGATATTTTGACAAGCCCATAATTTGTCTTTTTGCCCCTAACAGCTCCATTAATCACATACACAGAGCTTGCATGTGTAAATTTTAACAGCGAATGTTGTGTTCGCCGTGGATTGTGAAAGGGATGAACGATGCGGACATGGTCGAGATATATAGATGATTTATTCTTTTTACATTTTTGGTTTATGAGCTTGTACAGAGTTGATCCCTGGGATTTTCAGGGTTGTAGATTACATTTGTTAGGCAAATGAAAAGATGCTCCTAATGATTCAAAAGGGTACCCATTATCTAGGATTTGATGGAATTTCTTAACATGGATGTAGATTTCTTCTGTTTCATTTGGACTTTTGTTTTCTGTACAATAAGGGAGAGAACACATGCAATCATTGGAATCAAATCCGGGTCAATTGCCCAGACTAATCTATGGTCAATCACTGAAGCACAAAGTTGGACATTTGGTTTATGTTCTTCATCATTATTGGGCTTTTGTGTGATGGACTCTGATGCTGGACTGGACTAAGAATATGGAATAGAAGCGAGATTTTGGGCTTTCTTATTTGATGACAGTCTGGTTGAATTTGAATGATGTGTAATAGGGCTCTCTGTGCTTGTTCGGGAAGAGATCTCATATTCCACTTTTCCTATTCCGCACATATTTCATTGAATTGGATGAAAGACGCGTGTACAAGATGATTTCACATGATGTCACAATTATACGCATGTCTTTCATCCAACATATGGAATATGGAGTTGAATAGGTAAAATGGAATAGGACATCTCAACCCGTTCTTAACAGGTTCGTGTAGAAAAGCTAGGAAACTTTGGTTAGCCGCTAGAATCGCATCACTATGAGAGTTTGCAAACTCCTAGAAAATTTAATTCTTAGCTTCTAGGTGGAAAAAATAACTATTTCTTTCACCTAGAAAGAATCAATGTTTTTTCCACCTAAAAGTTGAGAAACACTTTTTTTTAGAGTTTGCAAACATTCCCATGTAAATAGCAGGCATTCGTGTTTCCATCTCAATTAACTAAAACACGATCACGTGTTGCTGAAGAGGGAGAACAAAAACATGGCTTCTTTATCATTGTGATGCTACAAAAATAGGGTGACTCGCAACTCAGAGAAAAAGGAGCAAAAAAAGAAGACTATATATACTTCTGCCTAAGCATTCAGATTAACATTCCTAAACTATATGGAAACCACAAACAATAACCATGTATTATCATTGCAGCAGTACTTTGATCCACGATCGTCTATCCATCAGCGATGGAAAAAGAATAAGAAAAGTCCAAATTGTCATTCGTTTTGTCTTTCATCGATGCTAGCCATTCTACCCAATTCCAGTTGCTGGAATTCTATCCGGCTGACAGCTCTCGAAAAATCTTCCCCAGCAAATGACATATTACCTTCTTTAAGTAGGCGCTTCTGTTTTATCCTTGTGATAGCCTGGGAAACTTCTCCAATTGAAGGGCGTTTTCTAGGTCTTTTATGCAAACACATGTGAGCAATTTTGGCTAGATTCCTCACTTCTTCCAAATTGCATGTCCCTACAATCTTTGTGTCGATTATTTCATCCACACCTTCTGGACTCATACCCGCCTTAGAAGAGATTGAAATACGATTTCAGAACAAGGAAATCCGGGCACTTTATTAGCAAAATGGTTAATTACAAAAACTACCCCTGAGTTTTAGCTTAGTTACCAAAAAAAATCCAGTTATCTTTCAGAATTACAAGTACCCTCTCTTGAGGGTGCAATTTGTAAAGTAGAAAGTAGAAACAAATATTGGGGGGTATTTATAATTTTGAGAGAGATCTATT
Organism: Rehmannia glutinosa; assembly: GCA_016081115.2. Lineage (NCBI taxonomy): Eukaryota > Viridiplantae > Streptophyta > Magnoliopsida > Lamiales > Orobanchaceae > Rehmannia > Rehmannia glutinosa. Next base: position 14,154,999 of record CM071929.1, on the reverse strand, counting down.
TTCTTTTATATATAAGGGATAATTACAAAAAAAAAAGCATGAGGTTTGGGCTAATTACCAAAAAAACCCAGAGATTTTTTAAAATTGCAAAAAAAAAAAAAAAACTTGAAGTTTGAAATTTTCGCCTTCATAAGCAAAAAATATTTCAAAAACCCCCAGACATTTATAAAAGTATTACAGCTACCCCTTAAATTTAAGATAGAATCAAACTTGAGGTTTTTTTTTTTTTTTTTTTTGTAATTCTGAAATATCTTTGGTTTTTCTGTAATTAGCCCAAACCTCAGGGGTGTGACTGAACATCAAGGGTATTTCTGTAATTAAACCTTAGCAAAAATTGAGGAGGAGAATCATAAGGCTTACAAGATTGACATATTCCAGTAAGTTTTGGTGTGGGTGAATGGCAGTGATGATCTCAAAGAGAATAATGCCAAAGCTATACACGTCACTTTTTGCTGTGAAATTGCTTGTGGAAATATACACAGGATCTATATATCCATATGTACCTTTAAGCCCTGAACTATGACCATCAAAAACTTGTTCCTTCGACAGTCCAAAATCAGCAACCTAGTTAAAGGAAATAGAGTGAATATTCGATATTTCTCAACTCACAAAACAGATCTGGAAACCTTAATCGTCCAAGAGGCAGCAAAACAATAGTTTGTTTTAGAAAAACCTATTGTTTAAGCAAAGTACGGCATTCATCAACATCAAAATTGTCTTAAGAAACAAAGAGTAAATATTTATGCTTACCTTTGCTCTCATGGAATGATCCAGCAATATGTTAGCAGATTTTAAATCTCGATGTACCACTGGAGGCACTGCCTGTTCCGAGTAATTCAACGAAGTTATAATGATAAGTTCTCTAAACAGAAAAATAATCAATGTTAATTATCATAATCATTCAGCTTACCCCGTCATGAAGATATTCAATGCCATGTGAAATGTCTAGTGCGATTTGAAGTCGATCTTCCCAGCTCAACACTTGTTCCTCATCATCTAACCGCATAAAAAGACTAGTTGTTATGTCCAGAACAATATAAGAGAGACACACCAGGAACAGTTGAGAAGGAGGATAGTGTCGTGATGAAATGTGGAATTCACAGAAATTTATTTATAAAGTTTTAGTAACCTACATATGGACCGAGCAATCATTGAGAAGTAATTAAGAAACTAATACATATCTTCCAAATGAATTACCTAAATGCTTCGTAAAATTTATAATCACATTTTATGCACATTATGCATGCTATGACCTCCTGCCCAGAAGCTTGGAATACTGACTTCAAACTTATTGCTCTTCAATATCAAGACCTTAATCACAATAGCTAACAAACCAGGCATCTAAACTTATGAACTTACTATATAGAAGGTTTTCCAAGCTTCCATTGCTCATATACTCATACACTAACATGTGTTGCCCTTTATCAACGCAATATCCAACTAAGTTAACCAAATTCCGATGATGCAATCTAGCCAGCAAGGAAACCTGAAAAGAAGAAGGGCAAAATGTGATAAGATCAACAAACTGAAGTTAACACACAGATAAACAGCTGATTCAGTTTTATAGGACCTGCAACACGCCAGAAGTTTCAAGAAATAACTAAATTGTAGATAGACGGTTCAGTTTCATTTTCAATTTTCTTTAAGTTGCACTTTTAAGATATGTTTTTCCTACTTTTTGTGGTTTCTAGAGATAGAACTTTTTCTTCCTTTTCATGTTTATATATATTTCCTTCTCTACATATTAAAGTTATTGCAACCACCAGCAAAAATTGAGTTTTCCCACTGGGATGAGGACATATTTTCAGGACCTGACCAAAACCCCCAGAGCATTTGGCATACAATTTCCCTGTTTCCTAGGGCCACCAAAGGAGTATTTAGTTCATAAGTTAGCAGGGTGAATTGAGGATCTTACTTCTGGCATAGGAATATTTACGGAGACGCAAAATCATAATTGTCAAAACATTTATCACAAATTATTTATTCATAACAAAGCTAAGTGAATACATATTATTTAGGATATAAGATATTGATCTAGTTCTGTAGAATCAATTTGTTAGAATTAATTTATCGTATTCCAGATTTCATAAGCAATTATGAATATTCAATCATCATAGTTTCAAACTCGGAAGCAAGTTCAAAGTGAAAATCCTAAGCTCAAGATTGATCTACATTCTTTGCAGTTTGTTTCTGAAAGTAATCCTCTCATATAAAAATGAATTTCCTGCTTGAATTTTAGGCCAACCGGATATTTTTGCTGGAGAAATATTTCAAGGGATCAAGTGATACATATGCTATTATAGAAAGCTTACTCCAAAGCCGGGAATGGACAACAGGAGTCTACTATATTTTATGGATCATTTTTGACGGGCACAGTTAAAGACTTTCAAATTTACCTCTGTTTGAAACTCCTTTTCCCCTTGTTTCGAATTTGAAGCAAGAACTTTCACAGCAACCACTTCACCAGCAGGCATTGTAGCTTTATACACCGGGCCAAATGAACCCTGTCCCAAAATAGCTGTGAAGTCCTTTGTCCCCTTCTGAATGTCTCTGAATATGCCAACGGAAATAAATCATGTTCCATATAGTGTTTCAGATATGAAGCAAATCCACTAGATCAAAGACAATGAGTGAGTTAAAGAGTCTTGGTTCCGGAAAAAGCATACATCATAGTAATTAAAACTCAACCTCCCACATGTGTCCATCATCCAAGTAGTGGAATAAAAAGTGGAACACCAAAAATGGAGCAGGAAATCTGGTTCCTAGATTGTATACAAATCCTCCACACACCCACTCATCCCCAGGCCTTCTCCATCCCCACCCCCCACCCCCCGAAAAAAAAAGGTTGGGGTGGAGGATAACAATACAATTAAGGGTAAATTACAAAAACTACCCATGAGGTCTAACATAATTACAAAAAAAAATTACAAATACCCTCTTAAATATTATAAACACCCCCTTCAGAGATATATTTTTGCTTAATAAATGTCTCCCTGTTGAAGGTAAGGTGCAATTCGTAAAACAGAGACAAATATCAAGGGATATTTGTAATTATAAGATAGCTGATTTTTTTTCGTAATTAAACTAAGCCTCAAGGGTATCTTTTGTAATTAACCCTAAAATTGAATATACAAATGTTCAGCAGCCATCTTAAAAAGGTTATTAGTTAAGGTGTCATTTGAACTATCAATATGTTGTCGCCCCACACCTCAATCTCACCACCTCTTGTTTCAAGTAGTAAGTTCAATTTCTATATGTACATACTTATCCTCCTTTCTTCAGAATTAGCAAGGAAATACTTAATCATGCAGCATCCACCAAATAGCACCAATAATTTGCGATAATACTTTAATGAAGAAGCTTTGAAGAAAGTAGCACTTGCGGCAAAATGTAAATTGGTATGAAAACTAATCCAACTGGATAACATACTTGTAATGGTATCTTGGAATACCAGATGCTGAAACAAATCGATCTTTGTTATGCTTATTCCACCAAGAATGTGGAGGGTTTTGGGTCTTAATAGGCATAAAACTGGAAATAGATGCACTTGAATCGACGCTTGTATCTAAGCCGTTAGCACGTATCGGGAGGGTAGCAGAAGAACGATCAGTTGCACAGCGTCGAAGATGAGCACGTTTCTTGTACCAACAAATGCCAAAAAATACAAGAGATGCTAAGAGTATGCCCGCGGCCAAGCCAACAGAGATGCCAATAATAACTAGATCGGCTTTATGAACCATCCTTTGGTCCTTTGTCAGTATCAGAAAACAGGAACATCTTGCACAAAATGTATCATCATCACTGCATTCAAAAAAAAAAAAAAAGCAAAAAATATTAATTGACAACAACAAACAGGATTAAAAGGATAACAACTGCATTTGAATATTAAACTGAGACTCGGGACAGTGATTTCTATTATTACAACAGAACTCCTTTTGCGCTAACAGATGCTTCTGTATGGGAAATATATAAAGTCTGCATATCATTAGCAAGCCATAACAGAAATTTCATTTAACATTAGACAGTTCATGTTTCATTTCACTACATCGCAAACTCAATTTGTAATTATCAAATCTACAGAAGGATTTAGTTAGCAAACAAGAGACTGAGGGAGAAAGCAAATCAGATTCCCTGTCCCTATCTTTCGGCATTGTTTTTTCCTCTTTGTGTGTGTGTGTGAGTGTGTATGTATGTGAGTGAGTGAAAAAAGAACATCAGAATTCTTTGAAAAAAATCCAAATCATATGCACTTTTTTCACGGATACAACTTTTGAAATAAGGAACTTTTGCCAGCAACAAAATTATGAAAAGCATGTACGGATTATAAGCCATCACAAAGATGGAATAATATGCATAACCAATACAAATAAAGAACAAACTAATAAACAATTTAAAGTTCCCAATTCATGACATCATGGTTTTCTAATAAGGCTCAGAGTATTTCCAGGTATAAATTCACAATGGCATACCTACAAGTAAAATTCACAATGGACATCTTACATATTTTATGTTCGACTAGTTTCATGCTTCTCAGTTTTCACTTCATTTTCCAATTTTATCTTCCTCTTTTTCAGCTATTCGCCCTAAATTCATTTTGTGTAAACCCCACAACTTCTCCCTTCATTGCATCATTTTCGAAACCATCATAAACTTTCATTGGGTTAGAAAAGCAAATATGCCAATCAATGAAGAAATCACTAAAACCCAGCTTCTAAATAGCATCACATCACCGATTTCAGTGCAGCAGAAAAGAAGTTGGTGAGTACTAGATAATATGGAAACCATCAAAAACAACATACCACTAATAAAAACCGCTCAAAATAAAACGGAACCAGAACGCACAAGGTTTTTTTATATTTCAGCGAAGTCACAAAAAATTATCAAGGAGCTAATTGAATCAAATCTTGAGCACATCCATTCATGTACCGATCAAATGAGTCTCCAACAAACTTCTACAAAAATGTACAAAACTGTAAAATCAAGAAAAACCCACCTAAAATACTACCTACATATCACACACACACACACAAAAAAAAAAAAACTGAGAATTACTTTCAGTAGTATCTCGATTTACTGCTTCCACTTCGATTGAGAAAAGTTACACATTTCAGAGAAAAACACATGATTCTCGATCAGCAGCAGATGACCTGATCAGTCCAGAGAGACAGCAAATTTGGTGAAACGCTTTTTGTTGAGATGGAAAGTGGAAACAGAAAGAATTAAGAAATATTTGAAGGGTTTTGGTAAAAGGAGAAAAATAATATTTATTTATTTATTTATTTATTTTTGGAGGGAAATTCTTATTAATTTATTTTGGTAGATAGATTAAAGATTTAAATCATTGTCATTAAAAGACAAATTTGCCGTATTTTGGTTCATAACTTCAAATGAAAGCCTTAGACATGTCCGCCTTTATTTAATATTTTTCTGGTGGGGTTTTAATTTTGGTCTCATTGGTATTTTTTATTGCCTTTCTCCTTTTTAATAAGCCCAAAAAAAATCGCATTACTGTATGTGAATTTAAGGGAGTATATTTTACGTAATGAATAAATGATACTATAAAAGCTTTTTTAATTATTATTTTAATAATCTCAATATATAATAAAGAAAAGAAAAGCATAATAGGTGATATGCAACTTATCAAAAATTTAATTTGTGGGGGTAGTTGTGGTCAAATACTCTGGGGATTTTCTTCTTATAATTGTATTAGTTGGCCAGCTAAATTCCACTTGGGATATTCTCAAAAAAAAAAAAATTCACTTGGGATTAATCAAATTATTTAATTTATAAATAGATTAATTGTCTTTCTTAGCCTTTTGGCAGAAAACTAAGCATATGTACAAGGGGGACAAATTCCGGATGGTATCTTCTATTCCATAACCGTGTTTCATCTCCTATTCCAACCGTATGGATGATTGACACATGAATTACACTTACAAGAATACTTTATGAATGTAACAACCGTAGATTTATTATAATTATAAATATGTAAAAGTACATCGTTGAGTCTTTGAGATTTCTTGTTCCACTTCTCTGTTCCACTCTATATTCCATTGCATCGGGTGAACGACATATGTACAAGATGAATGTCACAATTATATACATGTCTTTCATCCAATATATGAAATATCGAATGGAACAAATGAAGTGAAATATAAGATCTCATCCCAAAATACACATACAATCTGATAAATCCAACGTGTATGTGTGTGATCTATATGGTAGATATTAGACCTAATGTATTTCTCAATGAATAACGTCCAGAAGACCAAGACATGAGTTGGTGAATTGCACAGCTTTGTTATACTTGATTTTGTGACTTTTCAAAGTGTACTTAAATATGGATTTTGACGTGTGAATAATGAATTAGGATTAGGAGGTCAACGGACAAAAAAACAGGGTCAATGATGTCATTTTAGGAGGCCCAACATGTATAAATATTCTTTGGCATGTTCATATCCTTTTGTAGAAAAAATATGATTTAACATCAATTCTAGTCCAATTCGTGGGGTTTTTGACAATATATTGTATTTTTAGAAATAAGATGACAAAATGTAGTAATTTTTGGGGGCATTGTAATTTTAAGTAAAGGCACATATGGTAGATGTGCCTTTAGAAAAGGCACATATAGTGGTGGATGAGGTTCACACATACCATACGCTTCATACAAATTTTTTTTTAATTCCGTTCAAATGAAGCGCATGAATATGTTATGTCTTTTGGAAAGGCTCAATCCTTTCATGCGCTTCATCTGATTTTTTTTTTTTTATTTTATTTTATGCTAAATGAAGCGCAACCCACGTATGTGCTAAATGAACGGAATTAAAAAAAAAAATTGTTTGTATGAAGCGCATGGGTATGAGCCTTTTCTAAAGGCACATCCACCATATGTGCCTTTTCTAAAGGCACATCTACCATATGTGCTTTTACTTAAAATTACAATGCCCCAAAAATTACTGCATCTTGTCAACTTATTTCTAAAAATACAATATATTGTCAAAAAAAAACCCAATTCGTCCCAAGTTGCACTTCACTATAAAACAAGACTTAAAAGTTGATAGCATCATATTTGAGAAAGTCTTGGGCCCATAAATTCCCAACTTTATTATGAAGCGAATTATGTTAATCACAATTATTATTTAATCCATTTTAGTTTTCTCTTCAATTGAAATATTGGTTATCAATATCATAAGAAAAATATATTATTTTTATTTTTAAAACATCTATAGTTATTCCATTTTTTATTTGTTAAATACACTAATCCAGTTAAAATATTAAATAACAACATAACACAAACATTTTAACTATTTTATAAGTTAAACTGTTATTTTTCGACCATATTGCAAATTTTCACGTGGAGCTATTAAGAGGGGTACAAAATAATATTACAAGTTCCCGCAAAACTTAAATTAGCAGTGACAATTTATGACATGACACGAACATAACACGTTATAAGAGGGTTAGAATTAAGGCTTAATGGGTTAGGAACAAAAGAAAACCGGACTCGATTAAACACGAATAATAAATTTGTATGGTTAGAAATTAGAATTAACTCAAATGACATGATTAGCCATTTGATTCGATTGCATTGTTATTATGTTGTGTTTGCAATATTTTGATTGATTATGTTATTACTTGTTAGTGTAACGACTGAAATTTAAAAAATTATCAAATATATGTGCATATAATATTCGAATTAAAATTAACCCATACCCATATAATATAACTCAAATAAAATTAACCATCTAATATATATGTCATTTTAGGTCGATCGGCAAACACGAATAACAGTATACGTGGGGTTATGAGAAATTTATCACTAATAATTAAATAGGTCAGTAAAAATTAAAACACGAATAACATAAAATTTATGTTTCGAACACGACACGAACTCGAACAAATTTGAACTGTGTGTGACCTACTGACTACATCATTTAACAGCAATTTTAATACCTAAATTTATCCCAAACCTAACCCCTCAGATGGGGCCAAAGCTTTCATTATTGCAACTTTATAGGACAAATCTTTTTCAAATTTCAGCTCATGTAAATTATGCATCTCCCCCCTCACTTTCCAATTTCTTTTGCTCCAATCTTTATATTGTGGACTATTTACAGAGGGGCCCATGGGGCCCGCCACTAACCAACCACCCCATGCTATTTGCTCTGTGAGGCTTTTCCAATTTCCCACAACACTGCAACTCACGTGACGCACAACTCATAGTCACGTGACTTCTTGCCTTAACATCACCGCCTTGAAAGTACCCCACGCGCCACCACCTCCGCAATCTTCTTGCCTTTAATATTGGATACAATTAAATTAACAATATTCATGTTCAATTGACAATGAGTTACAAAATGACAATTAAGAACAGGAGTTGATATTTCCATTGCAAAACATTTTATATTTTGCATTTACTTTGATAATAAAAAAAGTATTTCTTATATTTTTGGCCGAAAATAATCACTTTTTAGCATTTGCGAAAATATCAATTTCTTGGATTACATGAAATTTAATATATTTTAGAGAATTCCATGGATTACATTATGGATTATATCAGATTCTAATGAAATTTTATACTACAAAATTGTGTATATTTTATGATTTTAATAGATTTTTGTGAATTTTGTTGGATGTTATAAAAATTATAATTAATTAATTTTTATGAAGCTAGTAACGTAACTATGATAAAAAAAATTAATGTAAATATTCAAGGAAAGTTATTTCAAAAAAAATAGTTTCATAAACTTTTAAGAAATATAATTTAAATTTGTCAAACTACGAAATAGTTCCATGAACAACTATTGTTACAATAATTATTCAACCAACAATAACAACAATAATCGATTCACTTTTTTAACACAAAATGTGTCTATCAAGATCATTTCATGAAAATTTATCAACTAATGATTTAGTAAAATATTATCCTGGCAATATTTTTTTCTTTTAATTTGTCTATAAAATTAAAAATATTAGCAATCAAAACAAGGCGGTGAATAAATCTCTACAGTGAAAATTTGTGATAAAACTTCATTGAAATGTTAAAAGTAGTGACGAATACGTGATGAGAGGTACAAGAAAAAAGATTGTTATTTTTTTTCTTTTTGACCATAGACATATTTATTATTATTGTAAAATAAAATTTGAATTTCTTTCATAAATATAGCTTCTAATTACACCCAAATACATATATAAAAGAAAAGTTATGTAATAATTGAAGATGTTGGATTTTCGTAGAATATATTAAAGTCCATGTTGATGACCTCAAGATTTAACGAATTCCATGAAAATCCAAATTGAGGACACCTAGAATGTTATGAAATTCTAAATTCTCATTAAACTTTTATTATGATTGGGGACACCCCATAAAAATATGGAAATGAGTGCTTTGAATTTTTTATTTTACTTTTGATTTTATTTTTACAAACAAATAAGCATTTTTCTACGTTTTTTTTTTATCAAAGACTCCCAATTTATGATTTTCAACTTATAATTTTATTTGCAAATATTATTAACTTCTGATTTTCAACTACTTTATTTCTAATACAATAAATCACGTCTTTTAAAAATAGAAGTATTTGCAAACACTCCCATAAAGTCTATTATTTATCAACATCACTATATTACACAATTACTATCCCAAAATCAACATTTGTTTTTCAATTATATATGACATTTTTATAATAATAAAATAATATTATAAAATTCATTAACTAATGCGACACACAATCATACAGAACTTTACAAGACAAATACATTTATATTAAAAAAAAAAAATCTTCCAAAAAAATCGAATAAACCCAAAATTTCAAAGCGCTTTCATATCCCTTAAAAGTCACCACAAGTGATTGTGGGATGAATGTCAGATGCTCAAATCTCAGCTCAATTAAATTGCTCCATGGGGCATATGTGAACTAGTGAAAATTTGGTGGAAACTTATACTAAATAACATAGATGTGAGTTTAATTCGAAGAGAGATCATTATTATCAGATTTGGGGTCAAACATAATCATTACTACCAGGTGCTAACTTGCGAACATCTTACAAATTTACCTTAGCGGTAACAATAAAAGGCCGAAACTGTTGTCCTCAAGCATAGTTAAACGTAAGCAAAACGTAAGCCTGAACGCTGATTTATAAAAAAAATAAAAAATCACGAATTTGAAACTCAGTCAAAAGTACGCGAACCACGTACTAACGACTAATTACTATGGTTGAACTTCAAGTCGCCTCATTTGACTTGCACCGATAAAGCCGTGTTTCTCCACGCGCCACCACTGAGAGTGCTGCTTAGCCTCGGAAATAGTGTACGCATATAAAACGACAAACAAACCTGTGTCTGTAAGGATTTTTCTGTTCCTCCAATCCAACACATCACTCAAGGAGGAACAACTCATCGCAGCGTCGCCATCACTTCGTGTACTCTGTTCTTTCAACTTCCATTAATCCATTTTCATCTTCTCACGCTCACTGCGTGTAAAAATCCCGGCATGAAGTGGGTTTATCCCACCAAAGCCGGTGGTGGCGGCAACGGGGAAGGCAAGGTGGTGGTTTTCAAGTCGAAGCTGAAATGGGTTGGGCTGTTTGGGCTTGTACTCTCTGCTTTCTCGATTTTCACTCACTTTCTTCTTGCCAGATACACTGATGGGTTTGCTATTTCTGAGTACAAATCTTCGATTACAATCTTTTCTTGGAGGCCCATTTTTGAGAATGCAGCAGATCTTTCCACAGCTGTAATGTGATAAAGATCTCATCTTTTTTCATCTTTTTTGTTTTTTTTTTTAGCTCAGATTTGTTTTCTTTCCATTTTATGCGTTCTGGGTAGTTTTGAATCTGGATTTTCTCTGTTTTTTTGGAGAAAATAATTTTGGGTTTTGGTGAATTATGAAAAATCAGTGTTTACTTTTAGAGAGGTTTTGCTAGATTCAGCTATATTATTTTGTAACGTGTGTTTAGTGGGGTCAATCTGTTGGGTTATTTTTAAATATTGCTTTTCTTGGAGGCCCATTTTTGGTTGCAGCAGATCTTTCCACCGCTGTAATGTGATAAAGATTAATCTTTTTTTGTATTTTCTTGTGTTTTTTGCTCAAATTTTTTTTTCGGTTTGATGTGTTGTGGGTAGTTCTGAATCTGCAGTTTTGGTGTTTCATTTACATTTTCTTTTTGGAGAAAAGAATTTTGTTTTTTGGTGAATTATGATCTTTACAAAATTCATTTTTTTGAATGTTTTTAGTCAATCTGTTGTTATTTTTAATTATGTGCTTTTTGTTGCTTTAAGTTTACATTTTAGATTTCCAATGTCCATTTTTTTTTTTTTTTTGAATCATTTGGTTGTCTTTGTTGTTTTTTAAGTTTCATTTTGATGTATGGATTTTCTTTTTTGGAAATCCATTTTGGGGATTTAGTTTTGACTTTTTGTTCTCATCATTTATTTTTCATTATACAGACTGCATTGCATAGAAGACTTTGGGCCCCTGTGAGGGATCTTGACTCTTTACATCCCTATGCAAATCCCAGAGCAAACTATGTAGGTTAGATCTGCTTCTGTTTTGCTGATGTTTACTGTAATGTAGCCTATATTATGCATAAAAGTTAAAAAAAAAGTGCTTTTAGTCCTCTGATCAAGTAATTTAAATCTAAAAGAACTTATAGACTCTTAAAACTGCCTAATGGGGTTTATGTCCAAGATTATCTGTTTTTGCATTTGATAATTGCAACTTACTTGACAATGCCATGTTTGGTTGATATTTGGAAATAGAAATCACAATTAGTAATAATGAGATAGTCTTCTTGATGTTGCTTGCTGTTTAACTATGGTTTAATACCTTGCAGCACCTGCTTCACAAAGTAACGGATTTGTTTTTGTAAGGATACGAGGGGGTTTTCATGAAATCAGGAACTCAGTGAGTAAAAAACTTCGACTCGGCTTTCAAGTAGTTCTATTCTTTTTTAATTGATTCAAAGTTTTTTTTATTTATATTTCTTCAGATTTGTGATGTCGTTGTGGTTGCTCGGCTTCTAAATGCAACTTTAGTCATTCCCGAGATCCAATCCACAACAAGTAGCAAAGGAATCAGGTTGGTTCGTCTCGTACGTGTCTACTATGCAACGGCAAATGTTGGTAATATATTATGTGAGGATCTTTTAAATGTCTATAATGTCTCTTGTTTTATGCAGCACAGAGTTCAAGAGTTTTGCCTATCTGTATAGCGAGGATCAATTTATTGCAGCTTTAGCAGACGACATCAAAATCGTGAAAACACTTCCGAAGGATCTCAAAGGAGCGAGGAGGAAGAAAGAAATTCCATCTTTCAAAGTGCCGAACTCAGCATCTCCGTATTTCTATATTCATCACGTTCTACCGGTGTTGAATAGGCACTCGGTTGTTGAGCTTGTTGTGCCTGATGGAGGATGCTTGCAGGTATCCTTATCTTTTATGTCCCTGGGTTCAAAGCAATATCACTAAGCAGACGCACAATAATTTTTAGGGATAATTACAAAAGACCCCCTGGGTTTAGGCTAATTACAAAAAAATCTAGAGATGTTTTAAAATTATAAAAAGCCCCCTCAAGTTTGATTTTGTCTTAAATTTAAGGGGGTACATGTAATATTTCTATAAATATAGGGGGTTTTAAATATTTTTTGCTTATGAAGGGGGGAAATGTAAGAGGAATCAAACCTCAAGGTTTTTTTTTGCAATTTTCAAAAACCTATGGATTTTTTAGCCCGAACTTCCTTTTTTTTTGTAATTATCCCTAATTTTTAAAACCTTTTCTTAACTAAATTCTTATTGTCGTCTTTTCAGGACCATGTACTACAGTTAATTAATAGAACTACTTTTTTAATTGGTGAAAAAATTGAAAATTTCTTATAATTAAAACTTTTTGCGCAATGCAATGTATTCAAGTGGTTTTAATCAATTTTAATTGCTGTTATATACAGAATTTAATATCTAATACATAAAATTCTAGGGGGAGGGAGGGTCAAACTTCAAGGCGACGAGCTTTATAACATGACACGTATATTATGTACATCGCTATATGTTAAATTTTGAATTGAATGGACCACCATAAATTCAAGGTGGCTTGGCCTCGCTCGGTAATTAGTCAGTTAATGAATGTGAAACTTCTAAAGCTTTAGTTTATGGTTCATAGCTTGAATATTTGTTGTCCGGGACATAGATTGTTTCTTTTCGCCTTGGTGTTCGTGGTTGAATCTCATTTTGTTCTCACTGTAATTCTATTATTTAAAATGCTTAGGGATAAATACAAAAACTACCCATGTGGTTCAACCTAATTACAAAAAACTCCAGAGATCTTTCAAAATTACAAACAACCCCTATCCCCTTCTCGAGGGTGCAATTTGTAAAAAAGAACAAAAGTCAAGGGGGTATTTGTAATTTTGAAAAATATGTGGATCTTTTTGTAATCAAACTAAACCTCAGGGGTAGTTTTTGTAATTGACCCAAATGTTTAATGCTAATATACAGCCTAAGCAACATTTTTCGTCTTCTTTATTCTTAGTATGTTTACGGAAAAATGCTTATGTTGGTTTGCTTGATAATCTTATGATCCAGGCCCTACTTCCTCCACATCTTGAAGAATATCAGAGGCTGAGATGCCGAGTTGCATTTCATGCTCTAAAATTCAGACATGAGGTCGAAGAACTTGCCACAAAGATCCTATACAGATTAAGAGCTTCGGGACGACCATTTATAGCCTATGATCCTGGGATGACAAGGGATGCTTTAGCATATCATGGTTGTGCCGAACTCTTTCAGGTGTTCTTTTAGAAAAAACTTTGGATGTCTGATTTACAAATTTTAAAAAATGTTGTTTCGATTCACAGAGTTTTGCCTACATCTAATTATTGTTATGCCAACCTATTATTTCTAGGATGTACATACTGAACTGATCCAACATAAGCGAGCGTGGATGATAAAACGTGGGATTGTCAAAGGGAACCTTACTGTGGATTCAGCTGAGCAAAATCTTAATGGTTTATGTCCACTTATGCCGGAGGAAGTATGCTGCATTCTTCTTATCAGTTCTATTTTTCTCTCGGATTATGTTTACTTCATGTATTGGCCTCTTAAAAAGTTTTTCAAACACAAAAAAGTAGGGGTGACAATTCTCATCGAGCTTCGTTTAGTTCAATTTTGGGTTATGTTCAAAATACATCAAAAATAAAATAAAATTCCAGATATTATGTTTTTAGACAAATTGGTAACTCAAAATCTAAAAAGTCTGTTCGGTCTCGTGTTCGTTTCGGGTTTCTCTGGAAACATGGGTTCTTGTCGTATTTTTGTAAATCACCCATAAAAAAGTGATTCTCAATCTTTTATCCTCAAAGTGTTTGCAAATGCCAACTTTTGCTTTTGCTTCAATTAGTCAAAATCTAAAAGCTAGGGGTGGGATGCTTTTGATTTTGGAAAAGTGCTTTCAGTATTTTTTGTAAATAAATGAAGTTTGCTTTTGACATTCTTATCCTCAAATTTAAAAAAATATAATATTGGCCTACTAATAATAAGAAGGGTGTTTTTGACTTTCAATCCGAAAGTTCATCTCAAAACCGCCTTTTTTTCTCCCAAATTCAATTTTGATTTTTTCAGCTTTTAGCTTCTATTTGCACACACTACCAACTTCTGATTTCCAACTACTTTTAACTTCTGCTACAATAAATCACTTATTCTTAAAGCAGAAGTGTTCGCGAACACTCCCTTAAAATCATATAACATATTCATCTTGATAAAATAAGTCAACTAGTGATAAAAAATCGCATAAATCTTTTCTCCAGATCGGTATTCTTCTTCGCGCATACGGCTATTCATGGGATACAATCATTTACGTTTCTGGCGGAGAAGTCTTCGGGGGGCAGAAGAAACTGATTCCACTTCACGCAATGTTCGAGAACGTTGTAGACAGGACATCCTTAAGCATGCCGTGGGAGTTGAACAAAATGTACGGACGTGAAGCTAATCTCGTCGACAAACATCCTAAGACATCATCACCTCCAGTTAAAGAGGAAAAAAAGAAACCCGATGCCTGGAAAAAATCCGGACCTCGTCCTCGTCCCCTCCCACCACCCCCGGCTAGGGCGAAATACCCTTACAACATCGAAGGCTGGTGGGGTTGGGTAGCTGAGAGTGATAACGAACCTGAGAGCACGGTTATGGAGTTGAGGACCAATGCGCATAAATTGTTGTGGGAAGCAATAGACTATATGATATGCGTTGAAGCGGATGTGTTTGTACCAGGATTCGATCGTGATGGTAGAGGAAATCCGAATTTTGCTAGCTTGGTGATGGGACATAGGCTTTATCAATTTCCTGTCTCCAAAACATTCCGAATAGACAGGTACATTTTTTTGCTATGCTAGAAGCCTAAAATGTGTCGACTCGTGTTTTAAGTTGGCGTCTCGTTCTATATGTCTATATGACGTAGTAAAGCTTGCCATGAAAACGTAGATGCCTTGCATGTTGAGTGGCACTTAGTCATTTTTCCGCCCATAGTGAAAACTAAAGATCGACTCTTGTTTCGTATCTTATTAGTTATTAATTAGATATAATTACAAAAGACCCCCTTAGGTTTGAGCTAATTACAAAAGAACCCAGAAGTGTTTCTTATTTACAAAAAGCGCCCTATTGTTTGATTTTGTCTTCAATTTAAGGGGGTAACTATAGTATTTCTAGAAATATCAGGGGGAGTTTTGAAATGTTTTTTTTGCTTATGAAGCGGGAATATGTAAACGGAATCAAACCTCAAGTTTTCAATTTAAGGGGATAACTGTAGTATTTCTAGAAATATCGGGGAGTTTTGTAATGCTTTTTGCTTATGAAGGGGAATATTTTTTTTTTTTTTTTGTAATTTTGAAAAACCTATGGGTTTTTCTGTAATTGGTGTAATCAATTTGCACTTTGTATGTACAGGAAAGAGGTTACAAGGCATTTAGAAGACATCCGAGACCATTTTTACCAAGCGAACCACACTTGGATCACATCGCTACGCAGGCATCTGAGAAAACACTTGGTCGATGGACTAACAGACGAACTGACAAAATCGAAACCACATTCGTTTCTGTCTTTCCCCATTCCCGAGTGCTCTTGCTCGAGAAAAGTATCAGTTAACGCATCTAGCCCGTTGCATGACGTTCTACGAACCACGCAGCGTTGTCCGTCCTGGATGGACGCTGACGTGGCGTCTCCACCGGGAGACAAGGAAACCGAAGAGGACGATGCCGCAGAAGACGATTCCGACCCGCTTCTTTTCCGGCAGATTGGCGAAAGCAACGAGGGAGGGGTGGAGATGAGCAATAAAGAAGAGACGACGCAAATGGAGGATCAAGAAGAGCTTGAAGGCGGCGAAAGGTGACATGAGATGATCGATCCGATTGTAAAAAATTTTACGACTGGAATGCACCTGGTTAAGACTATGGCTTGGAATTGCGCTCGGATTAACCTGTGAAGCGACGTTATCTGCCATCGTATGGGTTCCTACACCGTGTTTTTGTGAACTCGGAGTGATTGATGGTACGAGACAAGTTTGATAGTGTCTGATTTGATTCTAGGATGTCTCGAGATTGACTTGTTTTGTAAGGTTTAGTACAAGTTAACTAACCTATAAGTTTTGATGTAACTTAAAGAACAATGTCTGTAGCATAGGATATATTGAACTTAGGACTGAACAATCATGGAGTGATTTAAAAACACTACCCTGATGTTTAGCTTAATCATTAAAAACTCAATTATTTTTCAAAATTACAAATATCCCTGATGTTTGTTTCTATTCTACAAATTGCACCCTCACGGGTGGGTTATTTGTTAGGTATGTACAAATCTCAAATAGTGTTTTTGAAAGATAAAGGAAATATATTATAATTAGTCTAAACCTTATTGGCAGTTTTTGTTATTATCTTTAGGAGGTTTTTGGGAACTGATATTCAGGGTATAAGGCTTTTATCATTGTCAAATCCATGTTTGCAAAATAGGTTGAACGCTAAAAAATATCGACAGTCCCAAGGTTATTAATTTATAGAGGTTTAATTGTATTATTCAATCATGATTTATCAGAACATGCAAAATCTCACAATTGCCCTCCAAAGCTAAGATGGGAGTAAGTAGTGTTTTTAATCACAAGAGGTAATTTGGACTTTTAGCATATTATCGTACATGATCAATTTTGCCAAACACAAACTTGTGTATCATATGTTAAAAATAAATATCACAATCACAAATCTCAAACACAAAATTAAGTAATGTTGTATAATTCATGCAAAATGCAATCCTATCTAATTCAAAAAAAAAAAAAAATACCCAATCTCATCAACAAAACCAAACGAGGCCTTAGTTTATAAGAGACAAATCGCATGTGTCTATATTTGAAATCTAATTTCAGAATCGGTTGCGAGAACTTCGGGTCATGCTCGATCCGATTGGCTCAACCCTAGAATTCAAATAAAAACTTGTGAATCTTGTATCGTTTTTCAAGGGATTAACCTTATACTCTAATAATATAGACTCGTGTTGTAAGGAGGATTAATCTGGGATCAATCCATTTTTAGAATAGAGTTTTTGCATAAGTGTTGGGTCGGACACAAAATGCATGGCCCAACGCAACCATGATATATTTCGTAGACACTAAAATCGAAGAAGAAGAAGAAAAAAATCCCGAACTTTTTTGGGCCTACAATATTATAGAAGAAGAAACCTCGGGCCTGTTGGGTTTGATTAATAGAAGACAATTTTGCTCTACATCTATGGGTGTCAATTTCAAGTCTAATTTCACAATAAACCCGAGAAGTTTGGACCTAACACGAAATTTATGGGTATGGGTCCAATGTAATTGGGGTCCGGTTTAAATTGGGTCGAACTCGAATAACCTGCCAATTAAACAAGTCGGGTTCGGGTCAATCTACTATGACCCATTTAACCCATATAACCCGTTTGTGAATTTAAAAGAAAATTAAATAAATAATTAATTGTAAGAAAAAAAGACAAACAAGACATATCTTTAAAACTTAAATGATAAAACCTCCTTAATTATATATTTGTTATTATTATGCACGTCTTTTTCAATATTGTCCTAAAAAATGATTAGTATGTTATGTTGTTTATGCAATTATGTTATTTCTTTTTGTATGTTGTGGATTGTGTTATTTTTTATTTATTGAATAATGTATGATAGTGATTGATTAAAAAAAATTATTCAATCAAGACTATTAAATGTATATAAAAATAATTTTATTAGTGTTTATCGGTCCGAGTCACGAAAATAAGCAGGTCGGGTTCGAGATTCTCGACACGAAAATTAAACAGGTCGACACGAAAAGACACAAACACTTGACCTAACCCGCGAACCCGAACCCACGAACCCGAACCCAACCCAAATTGACATCCCTATCTACACCTGAGTGTATGTATGTGCCTCTCTTCTACTATCCCATGTTGTACTTAAAAAAAACTTATCTTGATTCCCATTTTGGGGCAAATTTGAAAAAGTAGGTAAACCCCATCACCAAGTAATAATCACATGATGTGCATGTGGCACAGGATTGCATCAATCTTTTTGTCATTCCTCTTAGGGTGCAATCAGATCTCAGTTCCAAAGATATTCATGCATCCATAATCAGCTGAATTTTTTTAATTTGACTTTTATTAAACTACTACTATTATTATTATTATAATTATTTAATCAGCACTCAACTTCATGAACCAAAAAAATAAATCTGTACTAATCAAGCTGTAATTAGTTGTTCTTCACTATTTCGCACGACCTATTTCAATGAATTTATCTAAGGATTAAGTAATCATATATATATATGCCAGTTATTGGACAATGCTTGAAGAAATAAAATCCTATCCAGATCAGGTCGCCAAAAAGATTTCCCACACAAAGAAAAAAATTAAAAATGAAAGAGAGATACACGAATTACTTAGAAGGGAAATGATAAATAGATAATCGTAGAATCATGAGAAAGCAATAAAAGAAAGGGATAATTACAAAAAGGCCACTTAGGTTTGGGCTAATTACAAAAAAAACAAGAAATTTTTAAAACTACAAAAAAACCCTTGAAATTTGGTCTTTCCTAAAATATAAAATTATTATATTTTGATAAACGTCATTTTGAAATTATTTTATAATTATAAATAGATCAAACATAATTTTTTTTTTTTTGTAATTTCTCAAAATCTATGGGTATTTCGTGAACTTTTTTGTAATTACCCATAAGAGAAAAGGGACAACTAAAAAAACTACTCATGAGATATGGAGTAACTACGAAAAGTTTTAAAATTACAAAAATCCCTTGAGGTTTGCTTCTTCTTACATTTTACCCTAATTGTTAAGTTAGTTGAACTAACGGGATTTGCTGATTTTATTAAAATATTTTATAATTATATGCCCAACTTTTATGAATATTACAAGTATACCGACTTTTCATTTTACAATTACATCCCTAACTTTTTTAAAATATTATAAATAACAAAACGAAAAGTTGGGGGTATTTGTAATATTTAGAAAAATCAATGGGGTTTATGTATTTGATAACATTAATTCTTTTTCAACTAACTTTTAAGATAAAATTAAATCTCAAGAAAGTTTCAGTAATTTTGAAAGTTTTCTAGGTGTTTTGGTAATTACACCAAAATTCAGGGTAGGTTTCCAATAGAAAACAATTTTCATTAAATTAATTCTTTACTTTTATTCTTTGTGGAAGAAAAATAAAATAAAACCAAACATTACATGTTCTTTTGCTTGTTTTCTTGACTGACTATATAATTGTGTACCAATCATATAGTTTGAGAGCATTATTTTACTGAAAATGTATAACCGAACTTAGACTTATCACATAATTCATGGATTTCCCATCTTGGGAAAAAGTACAAAAATAAACCGTTACTTCAACTTCTCCATCATTCCCATTGACGTAATTACTTACATGATTGCCAGAACAGTCCAACAAAGAAAAGAATAAAAAATAAATTACATCTTCAAGACTTTCATTTTAAATTGAGATTTATTACATATATATCAACAAATATAAAAAATCGTGAGCAACAACCTGGAAATAGAATTATACCCGCTGAAGCTTTTACTTTTATTTTTATTATTTTTATTATTTTTTTGTATCGGAGAACCCGCAACCACTACTCTTCGGGTGCGCACTGGCACTAGGTAAACTCTTGGGCTTAACAGTTAACGCAATAGCTTGCATACCACCTCACGTCATCCAAATAAACCGCATTGTACAAGCCTATGTTCTACAGCTGGTTCAGAGGTAGAGCTCGCAAAATGGTGAACGAGCCTATCCGGCTTATAAGAAAATTTAGGTTGGGTCGGGTTGGCTCAATTTTGCTCGAGCCGCAAAAAAATTTACCCCCGCTAAGTCCGTATGTACGTTTTGCATACAAAAATTGATGGGCCAGGCTAAAAGTAGGTCCAACCCCAGCCATCGGGTAGAATAGGCTTGAATCCTTTTGGGCCTAGAAAATCATAACTCAATCCACGGGTCAGCTACAATTTGATAGCTCTATGTAGAGGTAGAGATTTGAATTTGAAATCTGAATTCAAGAACCCACCATATTCCACTAGACCACAACCCCGTAAGGGCCCCACTAGACAATCTTATACATTACAAAAGGTGTGCATCAAACACGATCTACGTGCCCTTATTACAATAATATCATTTTTGTAGTAATCTCTTTTCGCTCTCAATCTCTGGAATTTTCTGTTACGTGCATATATATCCTCAATTTCCGCTACAAAATATTGTCATATTTCACGTGTAAATTCCCCCCATCTTACAGCCAGCTTGCTCGCCATTGCCATTTCCATTTTTCTTCAACCCAAAAAAGATAAAACAGTAAAAATGAACAAACTGAAAATAATGCTATTTCCAATCTTGGTGGTGATAATTATGCTACACATTTCTTTAGGAAACTCCGAAAATATTTCATCTCCTACACCAGCACTATATGTTTTTGGTGATTCATTATTCGACAACGGTAATAATAATCTGTTGCCAACATTAGCAAAAGCAGATTTCTCACCGTACGGCATTAATTTCGATAGAGGCCCCACAGGAAGATTCACTAATGGAAGAACCGTCGTGGATTTCATAGGTTAGCTTTCGGTTTTTCTTTTTTCCTTTTTTAACTTTTTAAAAAGAAAAAGGGTTTTAGCAGTGGTCTAAAAAGCGCTAGATGCTAGTCGGGTGGTAGACCGTGGCTTAATTGGAAAAATAACGTATGCGGATAAAGGGGGACTAACGCCTAGACAGTGACTAATCGGGGTTAGACGGGGTTTTTTATAACCGTGAGTTTTATTTTAATTTTAATTTTTTAAATTGTTGTTTTGGCAGCTGAGTTTCTTGGATTGCCATATCCACCACCATACATGAGTATACTAAGAAGGGTACTTCATCCAGATCAGTACTTAACAGGCCTTAATTTTGCTTCAGGGTCATGTGGTATTCTTCCTGAGACTGGAAATCATTTGGTATGTAATTTAAATTTTAATTCTTTCTTTTTTTTTCTATTAAAACTAGTGATAATTACAAAAAACTACCCCGAGGTTTAACTCAATTACAAGAAACGCCTTTCAAATTACAAATGTATACCAATTTAAAGTGTTGCAAACCGGATGAGATCTTCTATTTTAGAATGACGTTTCATCTCCTATTCCACCGCACAGATGATTGTCACGTGTATAAAAAGATCATCCGTGCGGTGCAATAGGAGATGAAACACTATTCTTATAGAAGATCCCATTAAGCTGCCAAAACTGTCTTGAGGTTTGTATTTAACTAAACAAATATCACTTTCTTGAGGATGTAATTTGTAAGATAGAAACTAATGTTAAGGTAATATTCTAATTGTAAAAGATAAATGAGTTTTTTCTATAATTAAGTTAAACCTCATGGGTGTTTTTTATAACTCTTAAAACTATATGTTTGCCCTATACAAGATTCTATATATCCTACAATGTTTCATCTAGTGTTTCAGTTTACCAGGTGAATAATCGTGTGTATAAAACGATCACTATTATTATTGTACAACATGGTTCGTGTTTGGCCTAGATGTGTCAAATGGTTAAGGTAAAATTGGGTCGGACCATGAATTGTGAAAGATCGAGTCTCTATTTTTGGAAATTAACAAAATCACACTAAAAAGACTACAAAATCACATTTCGGCCTCTAAAATAGACTGTTTTTTCTTTTCGGACCTAAAGTAACCAAAAAGTATCTGTTTTTGTTAGAGGGTTTAAATTTGTTAATTGTGATTTATTTGAATGTCCATATTTTTATCTTCCATTTCACTTGGTGTTTTAAGATTTTCAGTTTGTAATAGTACCAGTTGGCTCCCAAATATAACACCTATTGTTTTTTTACAATGTATAATTTTAATTTTAAAAGATAATTGAGTTTTTTTTGGTAATTAGGTTAATTATTAGGGTGGTTTTTATAGTTAGCCTAAATCGAATTTATTGTGGTTGTCTTATAGGGGAAATGTCTGAATTTGGGGGAGCAAATTGGGCTGTTTGAGAGAACAGTGAAAAATGAATTGCCAAGGCACTATAGAAACTCTGATGAGCTATCAAATTATTTGTCAAATTCAGTATTTGTGGTCTCAGTTGGCAGCAATGACTACATTAACAATTATCTCGACAAACAACATTCCGACACAAGCCAACGTTACTCACCTCAATCTTATGCCAAACTTCTCATTGATAGACTTTCTCAACAATTTCAGGTAATTATGCCTTAATTACTAGCTACTTTTTTTTTTTTTTTTCGCGAAACAGTATTTTAATTTGATATTTCATTTTATTTTTCCGATTACATATTAGTTTGGGATTTGCGCTTGAGCTTGGACTTAGGCTTAGGTGCTACCCGTAGATATGAGATTCATATTGAACCCAAATTTCAGAATAAACTAGGATTGGAAGATATCACGTGGGCCTCATAAAAAGGTACACAAATGATTTTACACTTTTCAACTATTTTAGAAAATGAATTTATGTTTGTTTGGAAAGTTTTCAGTAGAAATAAAAGTCATTTTCAGTTTTTTTTTTTTTTATGAAAATATTCTTTTGAAAATACAATCAAATGAAACGATTTTTCACCATAATCATGCAAATCTATATGAAAATACACAACAATCACGCAAACCTATGTCAAAAATATATTCAGAAAGTCAATAAAGTCTAAAAATTCATTATCGAACACTAAAACTTGAAATTGGACTTGGAAATACATTCATACAAAGCCTTTGATGTTGACATTTGCCAAAATAAACACATATAAATGGCCCTAGTATGTATGTATAAAGTTGGATTACATAGGAACATATAAATTACTTTTCTAACAGTTTGTCATCAACAATTTCCTTGCATTGCCTATTTGCTATCAAAAAGCTTCAAAGTATCAAATCACTTTTTAATGTTTGTAAAATGTCAATTTTTTACTTTTTTTTTTACTTTTGCTCCGTAATCAAAATCTAGAAAGTTAGGGATGAGGTTGTTGAGATATCTAGAAGTTAGGATTATTAAGAGAAGAGGGTCCAATTTATAAGCTTTTCCTATCACCAATTGGTTTTAAATGGAACCTAATTTTGTAAAAACCGTCACAAGTTTAATTTAACATGGTATCGGAGAGCAGGCCCATTCTTATCCTCATGATGTGATTGAAAATATGGATCATGTGATGATAATTAAATGATAAATGAATTGACTAATATAGATATGACAAAAGTTGTTTGTTTAAGAGAAGAGAGTCCAATTTATAAGCTTTATCCTATCAAATTGGTTTTAGGATGAAACCACTCACTTTGGGCTTTTGAGCCATCTCTTCCCAAACGCTAAAGCCATTAATTTTGAAATGTAATTTTGTAAAAAAAAGTTTAATTTGCTTTCGGCATTCTTATCCTCATACTTGAAAAATATAAGATTGACCTACTAATATAATAAGACAAAAGTTTGTTTTTGTCTCTTTATCCAAAAACTCGATTTGAAACTCTTTTTTCCCCAAATGCTAAAAAAGCTTTGAACTTTTTCAGCATTTTAGCTTTTATCTCCATCCCGCAATAATCAACTCCAACTATTTTTATATAAATCACTAATTCAAAAAGTAGAAATATTTGCAAATACTCCATATATAATATGTTTTAGTATACTTAAACTTATTCAAACACACTCTTAAATTAAATAAATAATGAATGTGTGTTTTTTGTACTTATGTTGCAAATGTGAACACAGAGATTGTACCAATTGGGAGCCAGAAAAGTGATAATGTTCGAAATTGGACCTATTGGATGTATTCCCTCTAGTACAAGGCAATTCAAACACAATGGACAATGTGTTGAGGAGATTAACCAGCTTGCAATCATGTTCAACAATCATCTAGCCCACATGCTGCACAATTTGACATCTACTCTTCAAGGCTCATCCTTTATTCTTGGTCATGCTCATTGGCTTGGCTATGATGCAGCCATCAATCCATCTAAATATGGTAATATTATTCTAACCTATCTCCTAATCCAATTCTCCATTGAATGTCTAAACTAGTTATGTTATTGACGTGGACACAACTAGTCGTTAGAGCATGAGTGGACTGCTGATGAAGATTCTCTAATGCTTAAGATATAGATGCTTTGGTTGTATTATCGTGACTTTGTGAATACGTTGTTATGAATAATCGAGCTAAAGTAATACGAATTAGACCTAACATGAATCATTAAATAAACATTTCTGAATCACTAATGTACCGAAAAAATGAGTATTTATAAACTTTTGATAGAAGAGTATTACTATGATGTAGCACAGTGTGCTGTCTGAGCCCATAATTTTAGGCTAAATAGGTGAGTCCATTTAATTGATTTTGTTGGGCCTCAAATAATTGGTTCATATAGCATCAATTACCCACATAGGATTAAGAAAGGGATAATCCCAAAAAAAAAAAAAATCCTTGAGGTTTGGGGTATTTACAAAAAACCCAAACAATTTCAAAATTATAAAACCTTGTTTGATTTAAGCCCAAATGTTTAAAAAATAGGTAATTGCAATATTTTCTATAAATGTAAAATTGTGTTTGAGATGTTTTTGGAGGTTAAAATGTTAGGTACAAAATCAAACCTCGAGGGGTTTCTGTAATTTTGAAACTTCTCTATGTTCTTTTATAAATGCCCCAAACCTCGTTTTTTTTTTTTTTGGTTTTTAAATTATCCTTTAAAAAAACGTGTTGTGTGATAATTCTCTTACATCTTCACTAGTCCATTTCCTTGGATACTTTCATCACCCTATGTCTGAACATAATTTAACTTGACCCAAAAACTTGTTCAGACGAATAAGATCAATCTAAAGTTGTACCAATATTTGGAGGTGTCAATCAGGTCGGGCCAGACACTAAATCCATCGGGTCACTTTTCCACGTCCTAGTCTGGCCCGCATAGTGCATTTTTTGTCGGGCCAGCTGGGCCAATCAGGCCCGGTCCTTTTCGGACTAGAATTTCTTCGCCCAGACTGGCCTTATGTATGGGTCGGGCCTGAATTGACACCTCTAAGGCAATCTTATCACTTATTCATGCATGATTATGAATTAAGTACCATGTTTAATTAATTAATTTATTTTATTTTTTGTCTTGATTTTAATTAGGGTTGAGTGATTCGAGTAACGCTTGCTGCATAACATGGTTAAATGGGACATCAGGGTGCATCCCAGAGCTTGGGGCATTGGCTTGTCGGAACCCAGACAAACACTATTTCTGGGATGGATATCATCTCACTGAAACTATTTATAGGACCATAGCCACCCATTGTTTCAATGGTTCATCTGTTTGCATCCCCAAAAATATTAAAGAGTTAGTGTTACAAGTTTGAATAATATATTCTCCATATATAAGTTTTAAGTTAAATTTATTTGTGGTATCTGTAAAATGGATTCAAGTTATGGAAATTGTACAATGTGCTAATCTTTTCTTGATTTTTCTCTCCCCTCTAACCAATACTTGCAATTTATAAAAAAATCTTGATTTTCTTTCTCTTTTTGGGTGTTTATGTCAATTAGTACGAAATATTATCAAGTAAAAATGGAATATAATTGCAAATGCTATCCTCAAAGTTTAGTCTAATTACAAAAAGACCCAGTTGTTTTACAAAACTATAAATACTCACATGATATATGTTCCTATTTTAAAAAGCATACTTTTGAGGGGGTAATTTGTAAAATAAATTTGAACTAATTAGCTCAAGGGAATATTTAATTTGTAATACTTCAGGAGAGTATTTATAATTTTAAAAAATAAATGAGATATTTTGTGATTAAGCAAAATATTGGAGTAGTTTTTTATAATTAGGGATAATTAAAAAACACGGGGTTCTGGCTAATTACAAAAAAACTAGAGGTTTTTTAAAATTGCAAAAAATATATTGAAGTTTGATTTCGTCCTACATTTTTCCCTTTATAAGCCAAAAATATTTCAAATACCTTCCCGAATATTTATAGAAATATTATAGTTATGTATTTCCTTAAATTTAACACAGAATTAAATTTGAGGGAGCTTTTTGTAATTTTGAAATATCTATGGATTTTTTTGTAATTAGCCCAAAAAATAATTTTTTTTATAATCATCCCTAGTAATTATCCCAATAAAAACTCCAACATGTAGAAATTTGTACAGAGGTAAAAAAGAGGCTCAAAGAATATTAAAAATATTCTGAAAAACACTTTTAAGAAAGCAAGTGTATTGTATAATGTACAATACTAACAAGTTTCTACATTACTAAGAAGAAAAAACTCCTATACTTCCAAACACTATAATATATGCTAATTTACCAAACAAAAAACAACATTGACTACTCCTAACTTGTATTATATATATTTTGAGGTTACTTCACTTGTGGTACAAAATTGTGAAGCCCTCTTAAACCTTAAACCTATGTTAATAAACTACATAAACATTTAAAATATTTATCCTTAATTTTTTGGCTGGTGATTGTTGATTGGTGGCTTTCTTCGTGGGGCCCCTCTGTAGTCCTTGCGCATCAAGTTTGCCACCTCATCAGCAGCCTCAAGAAACGCTTTTGATTCGCCGTTTTGCTTAGTAGTGTGATTGTCGTTTTTAGCAACAGCGTTTTTGTTGCCAGAATTCTGAATATCAGCTGGTTTATTTTTGCCTGTAAGAAAAAGTACACAAAAAAAGGAAAAAAATTGATTAGTTTATGACAGTTTTGTAGTCTGTGCCTTAATTGCTAATTCAAGATCAATTCGTTTAGGGTTAATTACATTAAACCCCTAAACTATGCATTTTTTGCAATTTGCCCCCTTAACTTTTTGCTAGAATGGGTTAATTGCAAGCATTTTTTATACTTTGCCTACTAAACTTTGAAAATACATATTTTTGCCCTCTAAACTATATGATTTGTTGCACTTTACCTCTTTGAATCATTCAAAAATTGACATGTGTTAACTCTTGATGGGTCCAAGTGTCTCAGGGATTAAGTGTAAAATGTTTAAAATTAGCATGCAAAAGAGAAATTTTCAAAATTTAGTAGGTAAAATGCAAAATTCATGATAATTTGGTGGGCAAAATAAAATTATCCCTTATGAAATTTACCATGTGAACATTTCTTGTACACTTTACCACTCCACATGAGTTATGATGTATGGAAAACACTAAGTTCATACGATAAAGTGTTAAAAAATAAGTTTAGCGAGCAAATTGCAAAAATTTGTAAAAATTCGAATATTTCGCTGTAATTTATCCCATTACTTTTCACATGAGGAAAAAAAATCAGCTTGTACCTGAGATGTGAGATGTTTTTTCATCCAGCACTTGTAACATTTTTCTTCCCTTAAGAAAATCACCATCCTGTTTGATTTCAACTTAAAAATTATTTCCAAAATCAAGAATAATGAAAAAAAAAACATATAAATATATATTATATATAAAGGCTTACACTTTGAAGAGACACATCTCTCTTTGTCCCAATATTTTCTGTACAAACAATATAGGCAAAAAAAAAAAAATTAACAAAAAATGTAATTTGAATTTGTTAAAATATGTTAAGTAATTTGCAAGAATATACATACCTTCATAACATTTTGCTCTAGAGAAAGCAAGCAAAATGATCAGAACACTGAGTAATAATCCTGAATAATTTCCAGATGCCATTTTTGATATCTTCTTGAAAATGCCTTTTTAAAATTTATTTCTTCTTCAACAATTGAACAGGGGAAACTAGAAAATACAATGTGGGGTTTTTATAGAGTTCAAACCAGAGTCAAAGCTAGGGTTCCGACAACTAGCTAGGTTCTTTTTAAGTTTTTAAATCAGGTTCTGGCTACAAACAGGACATAGGAGAACTCAATAAATTAAAATAATGACATAATTTAAATAAATATAATTAGATATGTACTGAAAGAAAATCATATGATAGAGATGAATGTTTGAATAATGAATGTAAATTGGCTGCACATACTGCAAAATGTTAATCACGAGGTGATGATCAAAGGGTGTGTTGAGGCCTATTAATAAGTACCGTACATTTTACAAATTGAAATTAGGGGTGACAATCTTAAAACGATACGATAGTACGACACGAAAACAATACGAAAATAAAGGATTAATGTTTAGCATTATCGTGTCCATGTCCCTATCGTGTTAACACGATAAAGACACAAAAATCTCGTGTCGTGTTCGTGTCCTTGTCGTGTTTACAAAAATAAGGACACGAACACGATATTGACACAATAGTGTCATGATATTGACATGATGATGACACGTTTACCTGTTAGTGACACGATAATTACATGTTTACCTGTTAGTGACACGATAATTACACGTTTACCTATTAGTGGCACGATAACTTAATATGTTATTAGTGACACGATAACTTAATATGTTGTATGTTTGTATCGTGTATTAATGTGTAAATCAATTTCTTTCTTTTACTTATCGTATCAAATCATGCCGTGTTATGTCAACACGAAAATTTTCGTGTTCGTATATTGAAAATATCCTTATCGTTTCGTGCCATGTTTGACCTTATCGAAACAATTATTGTATTGATTGAAAAAAACATTACACGATTTGTCACCCCTAATTGAAATAGAACCAAAAGAAATATACATATTAAAGAAAGGGATGTAATTTTTGAAGCTAAGCTTTTATCATAAATTCCATGATATTTGTTATTAAATATGAAAAACAAATCAAGGTTATATTTGATTCGATCGATCGATTATTAAAAGTTCGTTTGAGCCGAAGTTTATTAACGTAATGAACACGTTTTTCCATTTGATAAGATGGAAAGCTCGGTTTGAGCTCGAATCGATTTGTAAAAAAGATGTGCAAAAATATCAAATTAAACTTGTTCGTATTTGGTTTGATTAAAGTGTAAAGTCAATTGATAATCAAACCAAGCTAACATTTTAACAAATTAATATTTAAACAAATAAATAAATTAGATTTATAAATGAGGGTTGCAAGATTTAATTGTTTGTTGATTGTGAAAAACTAAAAAAAAAATAAAATCCACAAATGCAAGTGAAACATATTTCAAGCAAAAAAATTCTTGAAAGTCATACATGTAGCTGGAGGTCAATATTTGACATACTTTACCTACAGAAAAAAACAATTTAATTTTCAGCTATGAGCTGTAACATCTTTATTATACTAAAATTAAAGAACAAAAAGGAGAAAAAAAAAAATTGAGGGTAGACAACATTATTTTAAACAAAACACAACAGTCAGAATTAGAGCAAAAGACTGAGTCAGAGATTCGTTTATCAGTTTGAATTAGACAATAATCCCTTTGGATACCTATATTTGATGTCTTAATTATAAAAGGGGTTATTGTTTTTCAACATTTAGACTGGAATCTTGTAATTTTTTAACAATTGATTTTTAGTATATTTATGAGAGATTTGGTTATTAATTCTTTCACACAGCTTTTTAGTTGAGACTTAATTAACTGTTAGGCCAACTCAGCTTTTGCTCTGTAATTGGAGTGAAAATGCAGCTTTAGTTATAATATTTTGAATTCAATGAAACGTAGCCAGTTTGTAAACCACATTAGGATGTTTGACTAAGCAGATATAATATATACTTAAAATTTTGTATATTTTGCATGTTTAAAAAGATTTGATGTTTATTTAATAATTTGTAGTCTTGAACTCTTGTTGTTTTTTTATAAACCGAGATTTACATGATTTGCCACCCTAGTTAAAAATAAACGCCTCTTAGGAACTACCCCCCAAAAAAAATATGGGATGTAATTTAAAATCCCAACAGGAGTAACTTTTGACAAGAATCGATAAATTCCATGCATAGGGATTGTTTTAGGTTTGGGAAATAAATATAATGATGTTTTAATAGAGTTTGATTTGAGTACAAATGGTATTAATATCATAAGTTTTGAGTAGAATTGTTAACGAGAGCTACCAAAATGAATTATCAACCATATATTTATATATATATGATAAAATTTAAATATGTTATCGTTAAATCAAAAATTGGCATCAATATTTATTATAGTAAATTAAATATTTTAAAATACATAACTAAATTCTAATCAAGATGTATACTCCATAATCTTAAATAGTAATATAAATATCAAAATCCACACAATAGTTTATTCAAAGTTAAAGATAATAATCATGGGATTGTCTCATTTACAATAAATATTAGGGATAATTACAAAAGACCCCAACATTTAGAGTTTTGGGCAAATTATAGAAAAATCCAAAGGTATTTCAAAATTACAAAAAGTGAATAAACTTAGGTTTGATAACAAATGCAAATGAAATTTAAGTAATTGTAAAATTTATAGATATATCATGGGTTTTTTGAAATGCTTGTGGTTTATGACAATAATTGATAGAATCTAACCTCAAGAATTTTTGTAATTTTGAAACATCACTTGGTTTTTTTTAATTAGCTGAAACATCTTTTTTTGTAATTATCCTAAATATTAATCAATAATTTGAACAAAAATACTAAAAAAATACTGACATATACATATATTGATACATTAAACTCAAATATATAACAAAATAAAAATTTGGGCTAAAGAGCTTTTTTTATCAGAGTTCCGTTTATCAGTTTGAAATGACTCTCAAATAATATCCTTTGGATACCTATATTTGATTGTCTTAATTATTAAAGTGATTGTTCGATGTTGAGTTCTCCTCTATTCAACATTTAACATTTGATCCAAATCTTGTTGAATATTTTTAACAAACAACCCTCATGAATATTTGTTTTTACATAATTATAGCTTTATTTTTAAAAAGAGATTGAAATCATCAATGTTGGTCTAAAATAGAAACCTATAAAGTAATTAAAATAGTACTCTTGTTGAACTTTGTTGAACTGTTTCTGAAACTTATGTATAGTCTACTGACAATGTGAGTATTTCCAAACACTTATGCTGTTTTAAGAAATGATCTATTGGTGTAGAAACAAAAATAGTTGTGAATCAAAAGTTGATCGGTAGAATTTGGGGGAAAAAAAAAAAAGAAAAACACCTTTAAAAAATTAGCTTTAGATAGAAAGATAAAAACACCTATTCATAAGTATTTAAGAAAGGTTTAAGAAAGGAAAGAGTGGTTTTGGATTATGACAAAAAATTGAGTATAATAATGTCAAAAATAAACTTCTTCTCATTTACAATACAACAAAAGCACTTTTCTAAAATCAGAAGCATTTTGCCCCTAGCTTTTAGATTTGGATTAAATTAAACAAAGTTGACATTTAGAAACACTAAAAGTGATCTGTTGTAAAAAATGGCCTTCTAGAAACTTTTGTAAAATCGTTTACTAACATGTTGTTGTTCAAGCTTTGTTGAATTTTAATCGAGCAAAAATTGTGTTTGAGCTTGGTTTGATTTTAAAAAATCGATTTATCGTGCTAGAAACAAAAATAGTTGATAAATTTACACATATTTTATAATTTTTACTAATCACTTTTAAAATTAGCTTTTGATCTTATCAAATGGAAAAACACGTTCAAGTTTGGTTCGTTATAAAAGAAAGGATGGTTTTGGGATTAATCGATATCAAATTTGAGGATAATAATGTCAAAATAAACCTAAGTGGCCAAAGACATCAAAAGGTGTCACTTTTGCAAAATGATAAGATTTCTATAACCATGAATTGTTGCATCTAAATGCTGATAATCATTTATTCTTGAGTGTTTGCAAACACTCCCAATCACAATATATAATTGCAATTTATCATGAAACATAATGCAGCTGGATTTTAATAATAATCTTGTGAAGCCACCAAGTGAAGGAGGATTAATATGCAAGACTTGATTGAGATTAACAAGACAAAAATGAATCCACAAAGACAAACATAAACATCAAATGAAGAGCTTCAATAACGTGGGCTAGTGGATATTTTTTTGCATAGAATTACTCAATTTTCTTCCTTTTTTTAACATTTGCTGGTTTTTTGTGTAAGCATGTAATATTAGGACACGAATACCTGCAGTTTCCAATTGCCCAAGTGGTTCCCTCTTGAGATCAGTGTGTGGTTAGCCATAGTCGGTTATATGGTCAGCATTCTTTTTAAATTTTCTTAGTTTCTTATTTTAGTTAAACATGTTTAATTAAATCTTTAACCTCTCTCTGTTTTTCTTTCTATCTTGTCTAAGGAAGAAATAATAACCCGCATAGTTCTTGGAAAATTACAAAAAAAAGTAACCATTGGAGAAGATTTTTATTAAAATCTTACATTTTTCCCAATTTTTTCGACTCGTTAAAACATTTCAAAAAAACTCCTCCACAAAACTTTATAAAAAAATGGGATTCTTCATTAATAGCCCATTTAGTGTGAGAGTTTCAAGTGAAGCTCTCGAAAAGAGGGAGAGACACGTGGCTTTTTTTTAAGTAATGCTGAAACAATGCCTTGTCCCTTCAGAAATTTTTCTTAGTTAAAAAATGTTTAATTCTTAATCCTCTCCCTGATTTTATTTTTATCTTGCCTAAGGAAGAAATAATAACCCGCCAAACGGCATAGCTAATTAAATTGGGGATAAGTAACATATTGGAGGAGATTTATTGTGTCGTACGTAATTAGTCTAAAGAGAACAGATCAATCTTAATATCTATCCCCGAATTCCATCTTTATTAAAAAGTTAAAACTTGTGTTCATCCTTAATAACCGATTAGTGATGAGAGTTTCATGTCCAGCTCTAGAAAAGAGGAGAGAACCTGGCTAGAAAGTAATGCTTCCCAGTACTTGCCTTGTCCCTTCAAAATATTTTCTTGATTATCAGAAAAATGGTGGTTTTTAAAATATATAATTCCTTAATCCAACCAAATGAGCATGACTAATTTTGGGGATAAGTTCACATAGTTGTCCTCCATGTGTACGGAGGCAGAGCTTTTGAGGAGTAGAGATTCCATCTTTAGTAAAACAAATAAAACTTGTGTTAAAAAGCAGTGAACCTTGACAGTGAAAAGTAAGAACCTTGCAAGAAATTTCCCATCTTGTCTTCTCTATTATGATATATTCCATATGTTTCTATATTTAGGGAGATTTTCCAAATCAAGAACTGATTCTACTTTCATACACTCTAATGGCATGATTGGTATGCGAGAATGAGTTGGGATGCTCAGAATGAGATTCAAATCAAACATGTTAACGTAGTTACTTGAGGGTTCCAAAAAACCTGGGTTCAAATTTATAATAAATTTCTTAGTTCAATTGGAAACAAAAAGAGAGCATTAAAACACCTATCATACACATACATATATATAATTCCTAGATGCAAAAATTCCAAAGACTAGTTTACATCCTTGGAATGATCATTTGATTTCAATGGGCTCAAAACACTATTCTAAAAATCCAACTTACATTAGTTTTATTTAGGCACTAGGCTCCCCTTATCCACCTACATTTTTTTATTTTGATTACGCCTCGACTAGGCGTCAAGCCTCAATCTGTCGACTGAATAGAACACTGACTTAAAATAAGTTTAGATGTAATTTGAATACAACACTACACTTAAACATGTTCAAAATATTGGACTTGATCAATAACACACCCCACTATAAACTGTTTTATACTTTTTTTGTGGGTTTGCCATATTATGTCATTTGACATGAAAATAAGTTGTTAGTTTTTTGCCAAGCCCCATCAATAAATTTCTCAACTGTTAATTTTGTCAAATTTCTATAAATTCTTTAACTCTTCATTTTGCCAAACTCTATTGAGACTCTGCTTTAACTGTTCCATTTATGAATGAGCTATAACTTAAAAACTCTGCAGAATTCAGCTATAACACTACTTATACTTTAGCCCTTGAATTAGTAGTAGCACCAATAGCATGTAATAACAGATCAATCTCTTTTTGAGGAGAGGAACTTGTTTTTTTACAAATGTAATAACAGATCAATCTAAGGAATATGTATACACAAATTAAGCAACACAAAAAACAGCATATCAACAACAACAGTTAATTGCATATCATCATGTCAAATATATGAAGAAGGATCAGTTTGTTTACAGTCATGAAAATGTCATGTTGATATGTTCTTAGTAGCTCCAACTGTGTTCATCCACTGCACCGAAAAATTGTTTTTTGATTCCAGCAAAATGAGCCTTCATGATGAAGAAGGGTCAATTGTTGCCCGCATACAAGAAACAGACATCTCAGGTCACAGACTCTCGATCGACACAGAATAGTAAGGGATAATTACAAAAATTACCCTGAGGGCTGAGGTTTAGTCTAGTTACGAAAAAAAGGTCCGGTTATCTTTCAAAATTACAAATGACCCATTGACATTTGCTTTCAATTTGCAAATTACACCCTCAAGACTAGAGGCGGTATTTGTTAGATAAATGCAAATCTCAAATGGGTGTTTGTAACACCTTGAGGGGGTATTTGTAATTTTGAAATATAACTAGAATTTTCTGCAATTAGGCAAAACTTCAGGAGTGGTTTTGAAATTATCCCTAATAGTTAAGGAGTTGCGAAGACTAGAGACAAAACAAGAGCTGATTTACTCCCACATATTAACATCTTCAACCAGAAAGTTCACTCGGATCAATACACCATAGCATCAAATCTTGGCTCATAAAAGCAAACCTGGCTGTTATACGATTGAAGAGCACATCCAGCTATCCAAGACCACACCTTCTTATCCACGTCATAAAGAAGACCTTTTCCTTGATTCCAAGATGTGAAACAAATCAAATTATCCTGTCCAAAGCATTCAAATCTTTCTGCCGATAGCCTCAAAAGAGCTCGAAAATATCTCGGTGGCATCCTACTTACTTCCACCCAAACAAATTTATTATGATCAAGCTCCCATATCCTCATACTTTGAAGAGTACTATAAACCCCAATTCTCCCGACTAGAAAAAGCCGCTTTTGACTTCCAGCTACAAGATATCCATCCAATAACGACCGGGGGAATTTTGCAGGTATATATTCCCAATGCTCTGTGTCCAGCCGATACATCATCAAACCAAGTGGCGAAAGAGTTTCCAAGTACAATCTCGAGTCACAAAATGCCATCTTCGAGGAGCAAAGGTTTACTGCAGGCATAGTTTTGTGCAGCAACCACTTGTCGAGCTTCGAATCGTATACTTCGGTTGGTAATGACTTGTCGCCGTAAATATCACTAGCGGCGATGACTTTAAATGACCGATCCTTCCGATCGACTACCATAATCAACTGTCTTTGCTGGTTGTAATGCATACTTGGCAAAGTCCTCCACGTCTGCGTTAGTGGGTTGCAAATTAATGTTTTGAAAGTCAATCCATCGAGTCCCGAGAAGCATACAAGACCACCTGAGGACCCGACCAACCAGAAAGCCCACTGGGGTAGAAACGTAAATGGGATTTTAAACCACTGCTTTAATGGCAAGCTAAATACCGAACATTGAGGGGTCTGCGAATTTTTCCAATACGTCAGAAGACAAGGCCCGTGTGAGGGCACTTGTGAATGAAACTTCAAGAAGCTATTGTCTTGCAAAATCGAATTCCATCTCTTGCAAACCGAGCGGAGCCTAAATATCATGAATGGTGGAACCCTAGCTAAGATTTCGTTCAACAGATCTTCTGGCAGCATGGCCCATATATTATCCTCCATCTGGATATCCGGTTGGACTATTTTACTAAATGTGGCCACAGATTCTTCATCTAAACCCCGAGGTTTGGTTTTAATCGCTTTCTGCCTAGAAGGACTTGTGTTCCTCGAACCCATCCGGCCAAGAGGGCTGGTATTCCTAGACGGACCACCCCCAAAACTTGCTTGCCGGTGAAATGTTTCATCCTCTCTGAAAGAACAACTTCTCACCAATACTGGATTTGATGATCTAGACCCATATTCAGGAGCTTCCCCCATTTCAAAACACCAACTCAATGTCAAATCTTGCTCCACAATCTAATAAGCCCTAGTTTTATTCCATGGCGTTGAGATGATGGAATTTTGGGAACTAATTCCAGGTAGTTTTGAATAAAGGCCCCATCATAACATCAAATTATTTGCTGATTCAGCCACCAATTTCAAACCCTAATCATGTCAAATAAGCCATTTCATTAGAAACCCTAGTCAAGCAATCAGATGAAATAAACTCAATACACCTAACAAGGAAAAAAACTCTTACAACAAATGGGGCAGATTCTAGTTAGCTACACGTTGAAATTAAAATCACAGATTTTTCCTACCCAATCCGAGTCTAATATTTTAACAAAATCATTGAGCAAAACGATTGGGGTCTTCGATGCGAAATCGACAAGGCCAAAACCCAGTCAAAGTAAAAAATAAAAGTATGAACACTGAATCTGAGATGCGTTACCTCATAACAGTGGTTCAAATTTCTTCTGGTAATGAATGTCGCAACAAGCACAATCACAAAAATCAAACCCTAAACCTTGTTTGTCCCTTGTGGGTGTGTATATTTTTCACCCTTTTTGGAGATTGACATTTTATTCGTCTCTGTTAGGTAGCTCGCATTTACCTTCGAGTGTTCTTTTTTTTTTTTTTTTTTTTTTTGTTTTCTTTAATCCGCTCTGGTGAGACAAGGAAATGTTTTTTTTTTTATAAATAATGAGAAAATAAAATATAGTGTTTTTTTTTTTTTTTTTTTGAAACAATAAAATATAGTGTTGATAGAGGAAAAGACAATAATATTCGGTTAGAGTTATGGGCCTGCTGCATGCGACATTTCAATATATTTGTGTGTTAATTTTGTATGGGTCGGGGCTCCATTCTGATAGATCCGATTGCAGATTTGATAATAAATTTGGAATTTACATGGAGTCAAATTTAGTGGTAGTCACGGTTTATAAAACTGTCGGTTCTTGAGTTGGAATCGATGGTTTAAGTAGAGCTCTAAAATGGGCGGGGTCGGGTTAGGCCAAAGAGGGAACTAATTCGGTCTAGAGTTTTATCGATCACTAATTTTGAGGCCCGAGCCCAACCCAGTCTATGAAAATAAGCACGAAATGACCGGGTCAGACCTATTTTTGGGCCAAATAGGTCCGATCCGGTCGGACCCATTTTGACACATCTAGGTTTAAGCATCCAAATTATCTAGATTCTTATGACACATCTGGTTTAAGCATCCAAATTATTTGAGATTCTTTAGTTCATTCACATTCACATTGATATAGTTTAGAATTGAGATAAGATTTTTTTATTTTTTTTTTTTGTGTCGCAGTATCCCCACATCACCATCCCACATCCCTACACTTTCTTTAGTTCATTCACATTCACATTGTTGATATAGTTTAGAAGGTTGAGCTATTCACATAGATTCAATGTTCTAAAAATTGGCCTAGGCACCCCTAGGTTGAACTAATTTTGCCAAAATCGGTGAAAAAAATTATTTTGGCCTAGGCGGCAAAAATCAGCCAAAAATTGGTATAAAAAAAATAAAACTAATACTATTTCTAGGCACCCGCCTAGGCGTCCCAAGCTTTAGGCACTGGGTTACCGCCCCACTAACACCTAGCGATTTGTGCAATCTCGCATAGGTGCATATTGGACTACATATGAATACAATCTTGAATAGGAATACCAATGGGACAGGTAATGTGGGTACTTGAAGACCCATGTCCGCTCCGCCCGAACGGGGCAGGGCGACCCATAAATAATAATTTATTATTATTATGTCATAAAAAATACACAACAATTCAAATAAAAATAAAATAAAAAGGAACAAAAAACAAGAAAAATATATTACTATAAACTTGCTATATATTTATAAACCTATTTATAAGTTTTTTTATCTTGTATTTTGTTTTTATTAATGCATATTACTTATAAAAATTATTATTATAAATGTATATATGTTAGATATTAATATTAAGTACATAAGAATTATATCATCATATATATTATATATAAAAATATATATTAAATATATTTAAAAAATAAAAATTAATGGAGAGGGGATATGACGAAAGTGATAATTGATACCCATGTCCGCCCCGACCCAAACACGCTAGGTCAGGATAGGTTAGACTAAAATTGCCATCATAGTCTTGATATTCACATGCTTCCATTTTGAATTTGTACAAGATTTCAAATTCAATAATATGCTAGTAAACATTAAAATTTGAATTTACAACCAATGATTTGAAGTGAAATTGAAATGACAGTGCCTCTCATATCAAAAAAAGCTTATGACATTACAAGATAGATTTGGATTTTTCCCACAAAAAAAAAGTAAAAAAAACACCAAATGTCCATTCATAAACAACATAGCACAATTCATGAGGGAGCTGTTTGGAGACCCCCACACATTTTCTCTAATCATAACACTTTTCATTATTCCAAATTTATATGTAGGCCAACAAGGTCTTAAAATAAGGTCCCAAAATCACCCATCACCCACAGCAGCACCAAAACCCTGTACACTCCTGCAATTACTCTAAAGTCGCACTTTCAGTTGTTTAAACCTCATATGGAGAATATAACGATTTTGGTCGGAGAGTACGGTGCATGGAATTACCGTACACCCTCCGACCAATTGGATGTCACACGTGCCACCATCAACTTTAACGCCGGAAATCCCTCCTTTCTACGCCCTTTCCTTTTCAAAAACACACACAAACACGCACATATACATACAGCTTTTTCTGTATCTATATATAGATTTATACATTCTCGCGATCAATAATTGGGGACCTAGATTCTTTATTTATATACTGTTAGATAACCTAATCCATTTTGTAACGCTAGAATTCGGATTTTTTGCAATTGCGTATATGCGTTAGTGTTGTGATCGGGAGAGGGAGGTTTTGTTTTATTTTACCGTTTTTTTTTTTTGCTATATTTTTTTTGGATTATTTATTGGTGTGAGATGGGGGCGGTGACGTCGTCGATGGCGGCGAAGTTTGCGTTTTTTCCGCCGAATCCAGCGTCGTATGGGGTGACGGTGGAGGAGGGGACGGGGAAGCTGAGGATGACGGAGGTGCCGGAGAATGAAAACGTCGACGTGTTGAAAGTGAAGACGAAGAGAGGGACGGAGATCGTGGCGGTGTATGTGAAGAATCCGGCGGCGAAGCTGACGCTGCTGTACTCGCACGGCAACGCCGCTGATCTAGGGCAGATGTATGATCTCTTCAGTGAACTTAGCATCCACCTCCGAGTCAACTTGATGGGGTATTTTTAATAATTATCGCAGATTTTAGTTATGCTTATTATTTTGTTTTTCTTGTAGACTTTGGGATAGTGTAGTTTGTTACAGTGGATAAAAATGCGACGTTTATGAATGAATAGTTTTAGTATGGTGGAGTGATTATGCTTGGAAAAGGGAATAGATTAGTAGGTTGTGAGGTGATTTGATGGGCCAATTTGAAAGGTTTATTCATGCACAGTTTTTGGTTTGATGAATGTGATGTGGATATTCTTATTCCAGATAAGGAAAGAAATATGAAATGGATACAGCTTTTGACTGAGAATTTGGTGTTTGTTCCTTGTAGTTGAAAGATTAATTGTGATCACTGAATTGTTCAAAATTACAGTGACATATTTATGTGCCAATGTTATATTTATGATTAACGGACTAAAGATGTATTAGATCATGTCATATAAATAGAGATTCTCAAAACTTTTTAAGTTCCCTAAGTAAGGTGTTGTCTGGTGCTCATTGACTATTCATACTTGTTATTCTTTTTGAGCTCTCATATTCACGGAACAGGTTCCAACGTCATCCCTTAGGCAATAAATTAGTTGAGAATGATAAAATCATGCAAATGAAGTCTGAATACTTCTGAAGTTCATTTTCCTTTTCTTCAGGTATGACTACTCAGGGTATGGACAGTCCACTGGCAAGGTATGAGAAATGTAAGGGGCTCATTATTTTTGTGGAACTTTGTAATAGGAAATCCTTATTTGTGTATCTGTTATTCTTTTCTTAGCCAAGTGAGTTGAATACTTACGCCGACATTGAAGCTGCATATGAGTGCCTTCAAGAGAATTATGGAGTGAAAGAAGAAGATATAATATTGTATGGACAGTCGGTTGGGAGTGGGCCTACTTTGGACTTGGCATCCCGTTTGTCTAGATTAAGGGCTGTGGTTCTTCACAGCCCAATTCTGTCTGGACTTAGAGTTATGTATCCTGTTAAGCGAACATATTGGTTTGACATATATAAGGTAATTATATTTCATTCAAGTATTGCATGAGGCTCTTTATTTCCCATTTTCATGGTATAATCTGAGTAATGCATCCATTTAATGACTAACTGAATTTTGTGTAATACAGAATATTGACAAAATCCCATTGGTCCAATGCCCCGTATTGGTTATTCATGTAAGTCTTTATCTTGTTGCCTAGGTTCTAAAGTACATGATAGTGTAATTACGTATCTTTTCTTGGTCATTCTGGTTAGCTAATATAACAGTTCTTTACGTACTCTAGCAGTTAATAGCTAGAAGCTTTTCATGCATTCGGATCACGTGAAAATATTCATATCACGTTCTACGTCTAGTTATATTTCAATTAAAAGATATATGGTCACTAGAAAGTCAGTATGTGACTATTTACCATACCTGTGCTTTTTTGTTTTTTGTTTCTTGGTTGTTGTTGTGTTCCTGGTGTGTGCACTCATTTAATGACTAAATGGATCAGCCATTATTATTCGCCTTTAGATGGCATAAATTGCAGAGCAACTTTGCTGGATCAAACAGATTAATGTTGATTGAGTTACTAAGACAGTAGCAGAACTAATTGTTCCAAATGTTGTTTTATGGACAAAGAGTATTACTCAATTTATAACGTCCAATATAGTGTTATATCTTATACATTTTATATATTTTCTAGAATCAAGTTGTTTCTAATGCCACAATTTACAACTCCAATGCAGTATTAACATTATTCTACAAGTTTTGAGGTTCCAAGTTACATGCAAAAAGAAACCAATTATGGGTGCGATTGGATATGCTTTTCATTTTGAAGATTAAAAAAAATTGAAAGAAAAAATATGAATTATGAGAGTGTGAATCAATATAAGATGAAAAGGTAATGATGAAAGTTGATTTGATATAGAATATTCTATAATAATGATTGGATATGATTAGTAGTTAGAAATGTGTGAGTGGGTGAATAGTAGAATTTGTGGAAGCATGTGTAATAATGATTAGTAATTTTTGAAAAAGTGTATATAGATGTTATCTATAAGAGAAAAGGTGAAAGGTAGTGAATAGTGCATTTTTTGAAAATTCAAAATTGTCATAAACAATTGCATGTTGGGTTATAAAAATTTCTTTAACGGAACGAAAATGAAAATCCTTTTGCATCCGACCGCGGCCTATGTCTTTGCCTGGAAGCTGCGTTGGCTTTCAGTTTTTCCTTCTAAGATGTGATACTATGGCCACTTTTTTCAATATTTGATCTGATCGAGTTAAATTACTATGACCCAGCTATTTGCCTTTTGAAGTTGTGAGTTCGCTTGTTTTTAGAAACTTGTGTCCCTAGATTACTTATTAAAATTAGACAACAGTATATTCAAGAATAGGAAGATATGTGATATTACTGAATTTAAGGTATTTCTATCTAAAAAAAATCAGTTATTTAGGGCACGATTGGATGTGAGGGAGATTCCATTTTCGTTCCGCTGGAGAATTTTTTTTGACCAAACATGCGATTATTTAACTATTCTCTCACTTTCACTTTTTCTCATTTTTTCTCTTATCAACCACATCTACACATTTTTTCACTAAAAAATAATCATTATTATACATTCTCCCACATATTTCACTATTCACTCACTCACACATTTCGAACTACCAATCATATCCGATCATTATTTTACTATTTTTAAATGAAATCAACTTTCATCATTACTTTTTCATTTCACATCCAATCACACTCTCAAAATTCATCTTTTTTCTTCCAAAATTTTTTTCACCACTATTCTCTAGCAAAATGAAAATTTTCAAAATGAAAGCATATCCAATTGCGCCCCTCTCTCTCTCTCTCTCATTACCTTAAATCCTCTAATCAGAATATTAGTAGCTTTCCTAATTTTCCATCTTTACTGCTATTTTTAATGGTTTACTCTCTTATTAACCTTAATTTTCGTGGTCTATCTAAGTATGTTTTTTGAACCTGTTTTGTAAATAGATGATCTATCTAGCATTCCTTAACATGTACTTTTTAATTTGATAATTAACAGGGTACTGACGATGACGTAGTAGATTGTTCTCATGGTAAGCAGCTCTGGGAGCTCTGTAAAGAAAAGTATGAGCCATTATGGGTTAAAGGTGGCAATCATTGTGACCTGGAGCTTTATCCAGAGTATATTAAGCATTTGAAGAAGTTCATATTAGCTATCGAAAAATCAGGTCACCAGAGAAATGGATCTATAGATTCGATAGACAGTGCTCAAAACGGCATAGATTGTCGACCAAGACAAAGCACAGATCATAGAGAAAAGTCTAGATCAAGCACAGATCACAGAGAAAAACCTAGAATAAGCGCAGATCGAAAAGATAAATCCAGGGCCAGCACTGACAAGAGAGAAAGATCACGTAAGAGTGTGGATTATGCTGATAAGACACATAATATTGCAGAACAGCCAGAGAGAGCGAGGAACAGCATAGACCGGTTGGCCTCAACTTTATGCCTATAACTTTATACCTATATGTGTATGTATATTAGATTATTTATCTCTATTTCATTTTGTCAATATAACTTCTTTTGTAAAAATTCCAAAATGTTTTCCTGAC
The DNA here is from genome assembly GCA_016081115.2 of Rehmannia glutinosa. NCBI lineage: Eukaryota > Viridiplantae > Streptophyta > Magnoliopsida > Lamiales > Orobanchaceae > Rehmannia > Rehmannia glutinosa. The sequence continues at coordinate 14,111,811 of CM071929.1, read as the reverse complement.
TTTTAGTTGAATTATGGCAGCTTTGGAGATATGATGAGATCAGCTGTTTTGTGCAATATTGACTGTTTCAAACCTGTGGGAACTAAGGTCTGAGGATGGAGGGGAGGTCAGTCCAAATAGCTTAGAAATTTTCAGTCACCTTTTTATTTTAGCTTCACTGGGCAGTGAGTAATTTATATGTTTTTTATTATTTCTTGATGGATTCATGTTTCAGAGGTGCAATAGAAATTGTTTCCAAGTAGGCAGATGGTGTATTTTAATTCTTTTAAACTCCAAAATATACAGTTTTTTGTTTCTCATAAACTTGTTGCATTTCGAGAAACCTTTCCTCTGTGACGAAGAAGCTGATGATCTTTTGCATTGTTTGATGTACATGCTAATCAGCATAGGTGAATTACTTGCTCAAGGACGTAGATCCACAGAAGATGACTTTTCAGTAAATTGTTGATTCGTTGCAATATTTTTAATCTGTGAAGACATTATATTCATATAATTCATGTTATTACTAGGGGTGCCAAATTGTGGAATCATGTCCTTATCGTGTCGACCACGATAAGGTCAAACGCAAATACGGAACACGATAAGGTCAAACATGAATACGACACGATAAAGATTCTGCTCAACGACCGATACAATTTGAACACGATAAGTCAAAAACAAAAGAAAATTTTCATGTTAATACAACAAATTACACGATATTACGAACATACAAATTGACACGGTAAGTCAAAAACAAAAAGAAATTGATTTACATGTTAATACACGATAGCAAATTACATGATATGACACGATATTGCACGACAATACACCATACAAACATACAAAATATCAGGTTATCGTGACACTATCGTGTCACTAACAGGTAAACGTGTCACTAACATGTAAACGTGTCATTATTGTGTCCTTATCGTGTTCGTGTTTTTTTCGTGTTCTTATTGTGTTTACAACACGATAAACACTAAACACGATAAGGCTAAATGCTAACCCACTATTTTCATGTCATTTTTGTGTCTTGCGATCATATCGTGTCAGGAATTGGCACCCCTAGTTATTACACCACATTTCCCTACACTCGCCCACCCATCTCTCTACTGGTGACATATCACACCACATTTGCTGGTTTGTAAATATATCAATGCTGCTGGTGGCATATTCAATAATTTGTTAGTTGATACATACGGGCAATTTGATTTGATATGTTGCGAATTTTTGCTGAAAATAGGGTAACTGTGTGAATGGTGAGCCAAATGTACATGTTGGCAGGATGTGATATTTCTTAGTACAAAAACTTGTGACAGGGGCCAATAACTGTAGAGAGCATTGGATGGTCTTGTCTTAAAAGCTAGTTGTCACATGGGTTTGTGGGAATTAAGATATGAAATGGTTATGTTTATGATTCTTCTTTGCCAGGTTCAATATTTGGATTGGGACCGACTTTCGGGCAACTCCTTCCGGCCCTAGTTCTCGTCGTGCTGGTTATGTTTTTTTTTTTTCCCCTTTTTTCAGGGTGGAGATGGTTTTATTAGGCAGGAAAGTTACTTTATGTAATGAATTGCCTGGTTCAGTAAGTTATTACATGGTTCTTTGGAAAATACAGCCTGATCTTTTTGTCCATTTTGCTGATCTTGAATCTGATTGATTTGTAAGGCTCACCTTACAATAACATGTTAAAGCTTGCCATTTAGTTGACTGTAACCTAATTTGTCAAATATGGAAGGAAGATATTTGATATTTAATACGAATTTAAAGTTAAGGAAGGTAAGAAGATAGTCTGATAATAAAAAGTTGGATGCAAGTAATTTGTTTTTTCAATATATATATACACTATTGTGTTTTTGTTTTATTTTTAAAGTAAAATAGTTTTATATGTATAGAACTTGTAAATAAACTAAATATGATTTTCCTAAGTATACGAAAATTTGCCAACATAGAAACTTGATTTTTATGCATGCATGTCAAAAATACAAACATTATCCATCAAATTAAAAATAATGGATAATTACAAAAACACCCCTAGGGTTTGGGCTAATTACAAAAAAACCCAGAGATGTTTGAAAATTACAAAAAATCTCTTGAGTTTTGATTCCGTTTTATATTTTCACCATTCATAAGCAAAAAATGTCAAAAACCCCCTGATATTTATAAAAATTCTACAATCATCCTCTCAAATTTAACATATAATCATAGCTAATGTTGTTTTTTGTAATTTTAAAACATCTATGGGTTTTTTTGGTAATTAGCCCAAACCTCATTGGTGTTTTTGTAATTATCCCTAAAAATAATTATCGAGTAGGAATATCTCGGTTGTTCGTAATACAAATTACTCCATTCTTAGCATTCTAGTGAATAATACAAATTTCTATCAACACATTTTTGGTTTGACGTTTCAACGAACTATTAACATCATGATGTACTCAAAACAACTATTAACATCAACAAAGACAAATCAAGAATCAAGAATACAAAATTATGAGTACTAACTATTTAAAATTTCGTCATGTTTGGAATCCAATCCTGATTAGATAAATTGCATAAAATTACAACTATGCTTCACGGATTTGTATATCAGAATTTGGAGGATTAGAATTACAGGAAACTCCCATCTTCTATCAAAATCTTACCATAACCCAGGTCCATGCAAGGGGTTGCTTGGGTAAAACATCTAAATAACAGACCGATAAAAACCTCAGCCTACTGCTCCCCGTATATAACATTCTATAAGTATCCACTTAAAAGCCAACAGCATCAGTAACCTAAACGATCATTCAGCGACGTTCGTCCATCACCCGATTGACCTGGGAGAAAATATCATGGTACAAAAAAATGAGTATATAAAGTCAAAAATCAAATCTAATTATCAAACACCTTGTTAATACAAGTGAAAAGTCATTTACCTTCAGGAGGCACCCAGGAACTATAATCTGGCTCATTGAGAAACGACGGTCTCTCAGGACCCAACACCCTCTTAGGCTTTTTCCCATCCTTCTTCTTTCCTTTATCCTCGATTAAAACATCTTCAACTATTGGTCTATCTTCCTCCTCTGGTCCGTAGTGTCCTCTTGAATGTTTCAATAACAAGGCTACAGCATCTTCTGCCTTAAACTCAGAACTATTTGTCTGTTTGGAATCATTGACCTCAGGGCCTTGGAATTTTCGACTTGCTTTCGTTTCCTTATTATTAGACCTGGGGCTGCATCTTCGATTCCCTGGCCAGCCGATGAATTCGAATCTGTTTTGTTCAGAATTGTTACCCTATCTTTGTAGTCTACAAATTGATCGGTCTCTTTCGTATCTGCAAGCACTACTTCTTGCGTAATTTCTTGCTTTTGCTTGTCCTCTACAGCGCCAAGCCATTGAGGCTTAGCAACAGTAAATACAGTAGTTGCACTCTCATCATTTACTGACTCTGTCTCGTCCTTCTTTACGTCAGATTCTGATTTTGTCTCATCGATAGTTTTTTCTTGAATGGGTTTAACCGAGGAACCTTCTGGGCAAGAATTTTGACCCTTTATGGATGATGGGCCAATTTTTTTATTATTTTCTGGTGATTTTAGCACAGGATTTTTCTTCACGATTGGTTTAGGATTTTGTGCTTGGGATTCTCTTTTCCTAGCTGCTTCTCCTGTCGGATCGGCTATTCTCAGCAAGTAAAGAATCCTATCCAACTCTGATTGGAGAGTAGATAACTCTTTACGAATCTTTTCTTTACTATCCGAAACTGTCAACAAACAAGGAAACCAACAAAACATGGTCAAGAAAATGATTTGTGGCATTTTATCAACCAAAAACCACTTTTCTATAATTCATGGAACAGAGCTGCAGCAGTGGGGGAGGGATTTGGCAAGACATATGAGATGACAAAGAAACAAGCAAACCATTAGGCTCTGCATAAATTAAATGGATAATTACAAAAACACCCCTGCGGTTTGGGCTAATCACAAAAAAACCTAGAGATTTTTGAAAATTACAAAAAACCCCTTGAGGTTTGATTCCATCTTACATTTCTCCCCTTCATAAGCAAAAAACATATCAAAAACCCCTTGATATTTATAAAAATACTACAGTTACCCCCTTAAATTTAACACATAATCAAACCTGATGGGTTTTTTTGTAATTTTGAAACATCTCTGGGTTTTTTTGTAATTAGCCAAAACCTCAGGGGTGTTTTTGTAATTATCCCTAAATTAAAGGAAATGCAACACATCTTAGGAAAACCAAATGAATATGCTAGTATAAAGGAGTGATCAAAACTTTCCAATTGAATACATATCTTCTATCTTCTACATGATCCATATTGTCACATATTTGAGATCAATATACAAGTTGGGGATCCTGCCTAATCCCTCACCCTCAAGGGTGTTTATAGCAAAAAAAAAAAAGAGAGATATTATATTGTTTCGAAGAGTGTGACAAGCAATTATCAATTTGAAACTTATGGAGAAAGTACTTTCCAAATTTTTCCTAAAAAAGAATTTAGGGAATTTATGTTAACTCAATGGTATTTGTTTTCTTCCACACCACACGCGAACTTTAAGCACTCGTGACAAAAATGCAGGAAAAGTATACCTGTCTTAGCAAATTGTGAAAACAGAAGCATGAAAATTAAAACAATATTATAAGCTAGTTATAACCACCAGTCCATAATGGACTCAATATTCTTTAGCATGTTCAGGAAACAAAGGCATCGATTCACTTTCAGCCGATATAACCAAGCACCAATACTCAGATTCCATTCACCCATTGAAAGAAGAAAAGGATGAAAATTATGAATCGTACTACACATAGTAAGAGAATTAGTTTACCAAGCTGAGATGAAACTGCAGACATGTAAGCATCAAGTGCATCTCCGGCTTCAGTGACCTCATTTATTTCTGCTGGTTTGACCTCTTCCAATAGTAACTTTTCCTTATCTTCCATCTGTTTAATAAGGGTATCCTTCTTATCAAGAAGAGAATCAGCTGTTTCTACTTGGTTTTCACCAGTCTTGTGTTTTGAGGTCTTACGTGTCCGATCATAGAACTCATCATCATCACTGCAAGTTAAGAACATAGTAAATGCACCACTTCCATAGACAAAATGTTGTGGCATCAAATATGAGCACTTATCGGCATAAGATACACTACACTATACATGAATCAGTGGACAAAGAATATACTGTTGACTGTTCTCATGCAATTTGTTCACAGAAGTATAACACTATCATTGAATTGAAATTTAGAAAACAAAATCTTCCACTTTAATTACAAAACAAAATGAAGGAATGTTTTCACGATACCTTATATAATCTTCGTCGTCGTCTTCCATGATCCCTTTTTTCTTACCACGAGATGACTTTCCAGCTCGTGCACCTATACTTTCCCGAATACTTTCATTCAAAGTCTCTTCCAAATTCTCAAGCTCTTCCATTATCTAAGAAAGATGTGAATATTAGAATATCCATAAAATGTACTTCAGATGATCCTATTCACAAAATATTCCCCTCAAAGGAAAGTGAATTAGATGGACACTGGGGCAACTTCTTTGTAGATCCACTTCCAAAGATGCTGTTAAGTATCAATATGTACTTTTCATGTCTAACCAAATGTGGTTAACACATATCCAGAACATGCAAAAGTCTGATTTGCAAAAAGACTCGCTCAGTTTCACAAACCAGTAGGAATTCAAAAACCTTAGTCATGAGAACTGTCAGTTGTCCTGCTACATATATTCACAAGAGTTGAGTGATAACATGTGTAAACACGCTTGTTTTTTTTTTTTTTTGGATGTGGACTTAAGTCTAACACTAAGATAGGGAATCAGGTATCCCTATATTCAAAGGTAGGTGGGTGAAAAATGTTATTTCTACATCCCAGTAGACTGATGGGCTTCCATTGCATTGTGTACGTAAAAGTATGTCTCAGGGCAGATGCATATCATTTTGGTAAAACTGTTGACTATATACAACTCAATCTCAAACATGTTGACTGAATAAAACTCCACTCTCAACTCCCCACCAAGAAAAGAAGCGTGTGGCAAATACATAACAGGGATGAGGAAGAGAAACAAACATCTCTATCTAATAGGTATCCTTCATGTTTATCATATACCTGTGACATCCTTTGCTCGTTTCTAGCAATCTGAGTTTGTTGTCCTTGTGTCAAGCCACCTTGAGCAATATCCTTGGCCCGAATTGCATCAATCTCTTTCTTCATGTGAGCAATCTACAGAAGAAGATGAATTCAATACTACATACCTTATAACCCACGATGGAACAGGACGTGAAAGGGGTGATGCTCTCCCCACCACCCTCTAACCAAAAAAGAAGATAAAGAATAAAAAGAAAGAAAAAACAAAAAATGCTAAACCAAAAGTTCGAGAAATCCATGCAGGGAAATTGGAAAAGGCATAAATGATTCCTGGTCTTTAGTTATGGCCCCCCAAAAAGAGTTCAGGTTTATTCAAGTATGATATGTCAATTAATGCAGTAAAGAATGATGTGTGTTTCATGCAAGGGTATACAACATGGTTTTTGCTGCATGTAAAACAAAATGAGATTCACTCGAGAAAAAAAGTTCTCTATCTTTCGCCTTACCAAAGGTACTTGTTCACTAATGCTATTCATCACATGCTAGACTGTGGTGGCACTGCCAAAAATCAAACAGGACATTTCCTCTTACGGAAAAATGAGTATTAGGAGGTGAAAGTTTTATTTGCCAGCAAGAGACAAAAGCAAGGGGATGCCAAAACCTACATACATGAATCATACCCAATTTACACGTTTGAAAAGAATATAGAAGCGCATTGTTGGATGGAAATGAATGTGTAAAACACAATACTTACGTTAAGGTTAACTACGTAAAGCTACAAGATGCATCATCAAAGTAACAAATTCACTAACCTTTTCAAGTCTCTTAATAACTTTATCTCGAGTTTTTTCCTGCTTCTCAGTAAGCTGACCCTTGAAAGTTTGCCAAGTTATTTCATCAATTTCGTCCTAAATTATAAAAACATCTTTGTCAGTGGAAACAAGGAAATAAAAATGACGAAGCACACAATTGTTAACGAATGTGTGAATCATCGAGCCAAATAAGAAATCATCCTGTTGATAAACAACGACACAGCATAGTATTCATAAACAACAACTAGATGCAACCAAAGCAAAGGACATAAGCAGCATGGCAAGGAAAAAATCATATAACTTAAAAGAGTGAAAAACAAAATATTTAAAGTCCCTTGCAAATAAATATCAAATAAGTAAAATGGTTAAATAACATAAGTGGACCCTATTCTTTCACTAAACTAAAGTATCGATGTCATATGGGGAGTTATCCATACAACAAGAGAAAATCAAGACACATAAACGGATAACCAAACAACAAGGAACATATGGTTCAGCTCAATTGAAGCCTGCCTCCACGGCAAAGAAAATAACCACCAGAAACAAGAGGTTACAAAGATTTCCATACTCTCACACCCAATTCCATCTGAATTCAACTCCCTCAATGAGTATGAGAATCTCTCATTTCAAGCCCCAACTATAGCCCCAAACTGATAATTTCAGCACCTTCACAAGTTCCCTTATTTCTTTACCTCCAACAAGCATTGACAACGTGGAATTAAACCCACTATATCTCTGTGGAGAAAGACATTCAGGATCCTTGTTTCCTGGTTTCTCTAAGTTTTTTCAATTTTCATGGACTAGAGAGCAGGCCTATAGTTGGCTATAAGTGCTTGCAACTAAGAGTATAAAATACTCTAATAGTAATGTAACTTCTGTTGTATACAATCAAATCCGGAAAGCACCACGAAGTTTATCCAACATAACGCAAAATATGTGACACAAACCTCATTTTCCTCAACAGCATCTTCGCCCATGCCCCAGGAAATCCCATCTGCACGAGATGCTTCTACTTTTGCTCGCAAAAGTGATGCTTCCATGTCTTGCATCTCTTGTCGGATCTTTGCTTTTCTTAACCTCTTCAAGTCAGCTTCCTTCCAAAACAAAACCACAGAAAATTTGCTCAGAACACAGATATCATAAACACCATAAAAATTGTAATCTAGACAGTCAGGTATGTCATCTTTCATCAACGTGTCTTTGAAAGTATAAAATATTTTTTAAAAAATTGTGTTAGAGCTAATGAGAAGGTATTTGAGACTGAAGATTTTTAAAACAAAAGGAACTTACTGGTGGCATCAAATCAGATGGTCCTTGAAATATGTACAGCCTTGACGATCTGTGAAAAGACAAAAGTAATAATGCATGAATAAAAAAATTCCAAGTTATAATACAACGAAAAAGCATTTGTTTTCTAAAGAAATCTACTCTTGGTACTTCTAAACTATTACATTATTAATTTCCAGTTTGATAGCAAAGGCTAAATAATTTGTTATAAAAAAAAAAAGTGGTCTCAAATGATATAAAACACATTTGATGGAAGAAAAACATCAAACAACCAATACAAAGTACCAAAACAAATTAAACTACTTACTGTCCAAACCGGATGACGTCACCGACATGCAAATCCACATAAACCCTCTTCTTTACCTGATGCATTAGCCAATAATGTATCAGAAAAGAAAAAATTTCTTATTTGACCTGGCAAGTTTATGGTATTGTACAGATAAATAAAGAGACAACACAAACTCCCATCTGATCCATATTTGGCAGAAGAAAGCTAAGTATTCAACAGAACAGAAGATGTCCTGTTAATAAGATAGTCTATCAATAAAAGTATATGTTCACTGCAATCCGTTCAGTTGGCATCTTGGCCAAATAAGGGCCAACAATAGCAATATTTTTCAGTGTAAATACCAAGTTGAAACATGAAATGCAATATCATTGGATATTATATCCATGGTAGTGAACGAGAATATAAGTTACATACAAGTTTCAAGGACAGCATAATTAATGTACAACCAAACATCTTACAGAGTTCCAAGCAGTGTGAAGGGATTCATGAATATGGGAAATTAGTACCTGACTCTTGTTTATAAATGTCCCATGTGTACTGCCAAGATCATAGAGATATGCACCTCCATCGCTCTTAAACTGAAGAACTGGGCCATGAAAGAGAATTCGAACAAACGGAAAAAAAATGTCAGGCACTTTCAGGTTATTTCAATTTGACAGATGCTAAAACACTTGACAGTTTTGTTAGTAATTATATTGCCACAAAGCAATGAAACATAAAGTTTATGGCTTAAGTCTTAAAATAAACTATATAGGGAAACAAGTGCCATCAAATTGGATGACAAACATAAAAATGCTGTTATAGTGCCCCCACCAAAATGGCAGTCCATCAACTAACACTGCAGGACAATAATATCATGTTATTCCCATTGCAATTTTCAATGCCATACCTAAAGGCCCAACTGAAACTAATAAACATATATTACTACCCAATCTATCTCTTTAAAAAGACAGCTTAAAAGTTCAAAACTTTGTTTCTGATCGGCATGGCTCTCTTGATGAGTATAGAGGAAATCATCCTTCAATAGAACATAAGTCCAGGAGACAAATTAATATAAAGAAGCCATCTATAAGCAAATGAAAACGGCTATAGATTTCAACCAAAAGAATAAGTTCAAAAGGGTTCCAAATAGCGGACTTTTGGAATAAAACAGAAGGTGATTAGAAGCTAGATAAGAAACCGTACCGGCATGAAACCGAGAAATCGTAGGATGCTCCAGCACAAAATCACAAAGATCCACACGGCCAAACATGTAAGCTCCCTTCTTATTCCTGGAATAAGTTACCAAACAGAGATGACATGCGTTCAAACAACATCCTAATGACAATCTCTATATGCACTGAAGTTTTAAGTTAAGCAACGGAATAAATAACTAAATGAAAGGGAAGAACTACTAACACATCAAATTGATTAACGATGGCGCCATCTTTGATGACTTCGAGGAAGAACCGATGGCCAGGGGCCCCACTCCACGCCGGAATGGTGTACGGCACCGCCGCATTACTATTCCGCAGCTCCTGTTTCTTTTCGACATCAGCAGGGGCACCGTTGCTTGATTTGTCAGTGGAATCAGAAAGTTGAGTGGGGTTTTCTGAAGTATCCGAAGGAGGAGGGTTTAATTCGGGTTCTTGTTGGTGGTTTCCGGATGACTCGGGTTCGCGTTCGGGTTCACAAGGGTTGGGGTCTCGCGGAGGTGGGGGGTCCATCGCGGTAGCTTCTGTTGATTCGGATGTTGAGGGCTCGGCGGCGGGGGCGGGGGCGGTGGTGGTGGAGTCTTTGGGAGGCGGAGGACCCATGCCGGTAGTCATATCGATGCGTTCACGCGAGAGAGACGAAGAGAGAGATGAATTGGAAAGAAGGCCCGACAATAATATCGGGAAATAGTAAAATATAACATTAATTTTGGTAATTCGTAAATTGATTCAGATTTATTTTCATATATTTATATTTTCATTGTTAATAATTTGTAAGCTTTTAAAATAATTATCACGTTTATTTTTATATAATTTTGGCTATACTCGTTAATTTTTAAATTTTAAAATTATTTTTAAGATTTTTATATTTATTTGGTGTAAAATTTAAAAATAATTTTTTTAGAATTATTTTATGTGACCTAGGGAATTAGCTTAAACTTGGGTAATTAATACTCAATATTGAGGTTTAACGGCAATTCATAGTCTAAATTTGTCCTCAATTCACCAAAATTTTAAAATTTGTCCTAAATTAAAATCCGCAAACTTAGTATCATTTTTGCCACTGGATATAATTTTGATAAACATTTGGTTTTATAATTAAGCCATTCAAGTTAACCAACTTGAGGTTATTAGTTATTCATCTTAAAAATGGTTTGACTAATTTAGGAATTCATATTGTCCATGTAACATGAAAAGTATGTTAAAGGAAGGTTAGAACTTAAGAGTTTTTTGAATGAATATTGTTAAAATCATAAAAACGTTATAGGAAGATTTATATTCAAACACGTTTTTATTTATTGATCTCGTATTTAAATTTTTTTATCAATTCCATCTTTCGTAATTTGTTGATTAAATAGGTTTTTACTTTTTATAAATATATATCAATCATCCTCTTAAATTAATAGATTAGATAATAAAAAGATTGTGATTACTAGTATGCATAAACCCGTGAAATAACGCTCAATACTCATTAAACTAAACTACAAAATGATAGATGCATTTGTCTAAAGTTTTTAACATAGCTTCCGAGCCATCAAGTCATCTACCAGCTACAACTAAAATTCCATTAAAATGCATTTCCACATGGTAGAAACTCGTCAAGGAATATAAAGTTTTCAAGAGGTTGATCTTGAGTCACATTCAAGATAAATAGATCCAATTAGTTTCAAGAGGTTGATCTTGAGTCATCATCCAAGCACGAATACCTTCTCATTCACAGAACACCAACTCAATCTCGATCTCCAAAGTGAAAAGTGAAATCAGTTATCAGATAAATAGATCCAATTAGTTGTATCCTTTTCCGTTATGACCAGGAAAGAAAAGTGCATGATCTCGCAAATTACTTCTTAAAAAACTTGTCTAAGGACTGCATTTTCTGGAATCAAACTTCAAATGGGAAAATCAACTTGCAAAAAGTAACACCCATAAGAAAGAGTTGCAATATAAATATCAAATTGCCTCAGGAAGAGGGCTTACTACAATTTCTGGTAGAACCAGAATACAGGCATATATTTATATATGTACACATACACATTTATTTTTCAGACATTATTTGTCCAGCAGCACTAAATGTCACACACACCATGAAATACAACAATACTTTAATAGAGGAGTTGCACAACAGTTCTCTACATTTCAAGAATGGCTACTCAACATCTAAGTTGAGCAGAGTGATTGTGCAATAAACTCAGTCCAGCAGACTTCTTTAACCGAATTTTTTGTCTGAATCGATACAAGCTCGTTCAAATTACCTTCACAGTTCATCATGGAGACAACCTAGTTTCCAGCTAACAAACGGCAAAGGCAATTTATGCGCGATGAGATGGACCGTTCTTGAACAATGAGTAAGCGTCGCTGTATATGGCCACCATATTCGAAAATACAGCAAGGACGACCATGAAAATAGATAAGATCTTGTCTCTCTTTGTGGCTATGCCATATCGGTCCCTACACAAACAAGAATATTTGATGGATGATTATAATTAGGCTGATGGAACAAGAAAATACCACACATTGAAAGAGCAGAAACTGAGGCACAACCTTTTTTTTTTTTTTTTTGAAGTAATCACTACATTTCAGCAATAGATACAAACAACAATAACAACAACAACAAACTAAGCCTTAATCCCACTACGTGGGGTCGGCTATACGGATCATATCGCTCCACGGTCATAAGCCATATTTTCATTTATTTCTAGGTATAACATGTCTTGTTTAATAGCTTCTTTCCAAGTCTTTTAGGCCTACCTCTACCTCTTTAGATTTGTGTGAGTGATTCTCTACCTTCTAAGCGTCTCACGGTGCATCTAAAGGTGTCCTATAAACATGTCCAAACCATCTTAATCGTGTTTCTCTAATTTTCTCATCTATTGGTGCTACTCCAACTTTGTTTCTAATGTGTTCATTTCTTATTCTATCTAATCTAGTGTGTCCACACATCCATCTTAGCATTCTCATCTCTCGCTACCCTCATTTTTTGTTCGTGCTCATATTTAGTCGCCCAACATTCTGCACCATAAAGCATTGCGGGCCTTATGGCCGTTTTATAAAATTTTCCTTTCAATTTTAATGGTATTTTACGGTCACAAAGGATAGAAGATGCACTCCTCCATTTATTCCAACCCGATAAAATCTGCGTGACATCTTTATTGATTTCTCCGTTCTCTTCAATTATAGATCCTAAGTATTTAAAACTTTTTGTTATACTCACTTCATGTCCATCAATTTTAACATTCGTCTCATTGTTCTGTTGTTTTTACTAAAGTGGCATTCCATGTATTCTGTTTTAGCCCTACATTTCAGCAATAGATAAATGTAATATAAAGACAAAAGACGAAAGTGATATATTTCAGTATAAAACTAGCATTTTGAACATATCCACTAGATTTTTAAGCCGGGACAATCAGTAACTGTCAAAATAATGTTATACTCGCTGGTGAACCTCACTCCATTCTTTGCCTTACAAATATTGATTGCTTGTGAAAATATAAGGAAACAAAACAAGAAGAATTGCTTTATGAACTGCTGGCCAATTATATTTCCAAGTAGGTATTCTTTCACCAAGAAGTTACTTTACAATGTTTTCCAAAACTATTCTTAAATTATATTTCACCCATTAAAAGGAGAGGAAAGCAACCTGTGATGGAGTCATTGTAAACCTTGACGAGGGGAGACAATTATGGAGTTTAGAAATGTATCACCATTCACCCGGTTTGTATTTTGCTTCGGACCAGATAAGAAAGACCATCCAGGGGCCAAATTAAAATTCAATTGCAATAGGTTGCATTTGGATGGAAGGACGGATTTGGATTTGGAGGGAGGATTTCAAATGACTCCATTTATGATGGATCTAAAATCCACCAACAATGACCCATAAAATAGCTTAAAATATAAGGTAAAGGATTTCAAATCCATTGTATCATATGATTATCTAACAAGCACAATTCCATTGTTATTATGGATTTGAAATCCTTAACGTCAAATCCTTCCATCCAAATGCAACATTAGATTCTAATTTTCTTTAACCTACTATATTGTCTAACTGTCCTCATGTAACCAAAGTTACAAAAGACAATCTCTATAAAAAAACACAGGTAGGTGTAACATACAACATTTGATAAATAATTTTCTTTTACCTATTAAATTTTCTAATTGTCCTCGGGTAACAAAAACAATCTCTATAAAAAAAACGCACAGGTAGGATGTAACATCAGCATTTGTCAAGGTATCATAGTTTCTTCATGACCCTTCCAATTCGCGAGTTTCTTAGTCATGAAAGATATTCATTATATTTTGGTAAAGAAGGGACCAAAAAGTCCATAAACTCTAAGGATAAGGTATTGATGCCCCCAGGTCACCATGACCGACTTAATTTCACAACATATTGTTGCCAGTCTACTCTAATACCCAAATTTATCTCCAGACCTGAATTATCTATCCACAAACTGGAATGCCAAATCATTTGATGTATTCAAGTAGTTGAAATCATAGACTGACCTGAGTGTAATGGCAGCAGGAAAGATGAAACCAATGCAAACAGCTGCGGTTGCTCCAGTGAACTGGAAAGCGTCCCAAATGCTGGGTATGAAATTTGCACCCAGAAAAATGACAGCGATGAGTCCAATGCTGAGTGATGCAAACCTCACGTTGTCTGACGCCAAAGGCCTTGCTGATGGAAATAGGAGGCCGTCTAAGTTTAACCGCAGAGGAAAAAATACGATAGGGAAAACAAGCATCAAGTGGGCTGCGTAGCTAACGCGAACAGCATCATTAAGCAAGGAACCGAATGGGATTCCAAGGTCCGTAGAGAAGTTGGCGAGTACATCGTCAAGAGTTTCATCACCAAATAGGAGGAATCCAAAGAGACTAGTCATTACATACACACTCGAGCAGAGGGCAAGGGAAGTTCTCACGACTCCCTTTATCTGCGTGTTATCCTCAAGCTCATTGTCTATTGAGTGAACTGCAAAACAAGCATGTTGTTAAAAAAAAGTGCCTACTCCATATAAGAAAATCAACATTTCATAGAAAGAAAACACCCATAGTCATAGAAGTCAAACAGCTTATTCAATTAGGACTCATGAGTCGGATACATAACTGAATTTATGGGCAGATGTTTCTCTTACAAAGTTTATGCAGGTCCAAAGTGAAGATAAGCAATTATTACTTTTTGACAGCACAATGATGAAGCCATTGGTTACATAATTACCAGAAGCTTTTCATGAGGAGAATTTTCATTTACAAGAAAAAGTTAATAAATGCAAAATAAGATTCGAAAGTATATTTTAATGGAAAAATAAGTATCAAATATCTCAATGGCCTAAGACCCTCCTAATGAAATTATGAAAGAGGCAATAGAATGCGAGCTAGTCATCGCACATTCATAACTCACCATTGTAGTGGCAGATATATGCGGTGACAAGAACAGGAACTACGGTAAAGAGGTTGAGGAACGACGTCAGATTGGTGACATCTGGAAATAATCTAGGCATCAGTACAGTTCCATTTATCAACTTGAAGAGTGTTATCCCCACAGTTATAACAAGGAACACAACAGCCAGCGCCACCGATAAAGCAGATGTATATCTCAATGAATCTGAAAAGACAAATTTAAGAAAGAATTAGATGCAGTAAGTGGGAAGAAGAGAAACTTCTTGCAAAATCTATAGATAAAAGGTGCAGAACTGAAATATTCTAGAATTTCAGCAATTTTATTCCAACATACAAGTTTATTTTTGTTGATGCGGATCATATTTGCATATTAATGGGACAAAGAATTAACTTTAAAAAAATGAGCAAAAATTTATGAGGGAAAAAAAAGGCAGAACACTTCCTTAACAGCATACTATCAAATGTAATCTCACTTATCTCTCATGCACAAACAATCTACATTAACCATTTTCAAACAATCATCATATATATCTCAACTGTCCAATAGCATCCAAAACCATTTCTAATTTCATCATGTAACTGAATGCAGCAGTAAGTACCGATTTCCAATTAATTGCACAACCACATGAAAGAGGACTCACCAATTCGCTTTAAGCTGGCCAATGGTGCAAATACGGCCAGGGTGGTAATAAGGAGAATCGAAAATCGTCCATTCCACCATTGTTCTCCAAACCAACCTTCCAGGACACCAGCGTGATGAATTCCATCAGATGTTGTTCCAGAAAGCACATCACCTTGAACCAATAAAATCTCCATAAGTTCGACAATGACTCCAAAACAAACACAATAACAATTACTTGACAGAAATGTATATGCACACACACACACAGAAAACTCAATTTAATCAAAAAGATACCTATGATAATCATGTACACTATGAGCACACCAATGTTGTTGACTAATACACAGAATTGAATCAACATCCTCCCGTACTTTCCAAATGCATCCCCCATAAGACCTCCATAAGAAACCGACTTTGATGTCCGACTAAACCTAAGCAACAATTCAATCGAGGCCTCTGTCAAGAATGCCATGAAGATGATGACAGCAATCCCTAGGATAAGCCCCAACACCTTCATGGTTGCAGGCAGAGCCATGATTCCAGCACCAACAATCGTCGTTGATAAATTAAACACTGCCCCACTGAAAGAAGCCCCATTGAACTCATCAAAACCACCCTCTTCTCCATGCTTGGTGGGCAACAATGGGGATTTCTCATCAACTATTGGTTGCTTGGTCTTTCTTGACTTCTTTTCTTTGGTAGGCTTAAGACTCCCAATAGTCATTTTCAGATTATTTTGTCAAACTATTTCAGCGATGATTGAATTTGGGGATATAATAACAACAAACAATCGCTTGGCTTCCTCAAGCTAAAAGATCTGCACAGAAAGCTTACAAGTTAACAATTAAAAAACTTAAACCTAGTTTAGGGTTATGAAATATTCAAATAAATAATCTTCAGACTGGAAAGATCTAAAAATCTTTACAGATTCTTAAGTTTCTCTGATAGCTATCAAAAAGAATTGTTGACTTTAACTTTCTTAAGAACTATTCAACTACCTTAGAACCCTTCAAACGAAACCGAGTTTTATCAATGACTGATGAAAATCGGTCTCTCCAACAGATTAAAAACCCCAATTTGAAATGACCCAGAAACTTTTTCTGATTCCTATCTGATTCACCAAAATCAAGAAGAAAAAAACAAAAAAAAATCCAATTCAAATAACAAACGAGGTGTCGGAAATTCAGGAATGAAGCTCAGAAAAATCAAAGCAAAACTAAGAATAGAACTCTGTATCCTCTAATAAGGCAAGTGGGAGACAGGGGTATACGATGATTAAATATACGAAAAGAGAGAGAGAGAGAGATAATCCTTCACGCAACAAATTCCATGAATGGTATATATAATAATTAAATTTTACTATTACATGAATGAACCACGCGCGTCAAAAAAAATTAAAAAATCCAACCTCTGATTATTCTGCTGCAAGCTGTAATATATGCAGTAAATTCTGCAATCGTTTTTTTTTTTTTTTTGGGAGATTATTTCTACCGATGAAACGACGACCACTGGCGTCGCTTTCAATGGCTCTGAAGGGTCCTTTTCAAGCTGGAAAGATAGAAAGGAACCCTCCAAAAGACTTGAGACGCGGTGGATGATGTAATATATACAGTATTGATATGATTTTCAGAAAACGAAAATGAAAACGATTCCACGAAGACGACGACAAGTGAGGAATTTTTTGGAAAATCAAATATAATTATTAGGGATAATTACAGAAATACCCCCAAGATTTGGCCTAATTACAAAAAAATCTAGAGATGTTTCAAAATTTTAAAAAAAAAAAAAAAAAAAAAAAAAACCTTATGTTTGATTTTGTCTTAAATTTAAGAGGTTAATTGTAATATTTTTACAAATATCAAGGTGGTTTTTGAAATATTTTTTTATGAAGGAAGATCTAAGTGGAATCAAACCTAAGGATTTTTTGTATTTTTCAAAAATCTATGGGTCTTTTTGTAATTGATAAGTGCATTTTTGTTCACATTTTTTAAACCTTTTTAGATAATTTCTCTAACTTTTTAGTTCATTAATCAATAAAATCAAGAAAAATCACATTGGCGCTTGTTTTGAATGATGAAGGTAAAGACTTGAAGCAAATTCGTATGATTTCGTATGAAAATACGAACAAAAACAAAGTCTAAAAGAAAGCAAGCCCCACTCGATCTCGTCAAACACACCCCTCTGTGTTGGGAAACATGGCCATGCTTCAAAGGGAAGAAAAACAAGAAAAACAAATACACGCGTTGCCGTGCTTTTCTTGACTTGTTTTCACACGTAAAACATCAAAACACGCCCAAACCATTCAAAACACGCCCAAACCGTGTTCGTCAAATTTGATGAACACGGCCTGGCCGTCGCTTTTAAAGACTGCCGTGTTTTTCTCCACCAACAAATTTTCTTCTTTTGGCGAAATAATGGAGACTTTTGCTTTTTGACAACCTTTGAGCAAATTTCACACCTCATCTTCAGCACTGGAAAACTCAATTATCTCCTCAATTGTCATGTGGACACAATGATTCAACCAACTCAACCAATGGAAGTGAAGTATTATCATGTGTATACAATGATTCAACCAACTCAACCATGAATGTGCACACAATGATTCAACTAACAAGCATGGAAATGAGACATTTGTTAATATGGTATTTCACAAGATGGTGCTTATAAAAACCAAGAGTTTGTTGGAAAATGATTCATGTAATATTCATTCATATAGAGATTCATTGTGTATTCATCATAGATACTTAGAAAATATTCATTGTATTTAACATTTTGAGTGGAATTGGGATCAAGAGGTCTTGGAGAGTAAGCTTGTAGCAACATTGGAAAAAGAAGGCTTGGATCAACATCATCTATCAAAGGAAGAAGTCATTGAGATTTTGAGAAAGATAAGTACACCATGTTTACAACACTTAAATCTTCTTGTGTAATTTATTCCTTTGTCAAAATCATGAGTAGCTAAACTACTAGTGTTTGAATGTAATGAACTTTAGAATGGATTTGTGATTAAGGTTTGTATGTTTTTAATAAAATTCTCATGTCTTGTGTGATTCACTTATATCATTTTTATTTCATTCAAGTTGATATTTCCTAGGTATATTAATTTGATATTTATTCCTCATTGAATAATCGAGAGATTTATGGTGGGAAAGAACCTATATAAGTGAAAAGAGGTGCATGCAATCCTAGATATAGACGACATAAATCTTCCGAATTAGGGTCAAACCTAGTATGGGAATTCATAAATCGTTATAATGCAATTTTGGGGGTTTTAACTAGAAAGAGATTTCGTTAATCAACTTGAGATTAGGAGTTTTTCGCTGAGAAAGGGTTTAACTTAAATCGGGAATTTCTACTCCACATAACATGAGATTTTACTAAAAGAGGTTGGTTTTTTGCTTAAGGGCTTATGGTTGTATTTTTATCTTGATTGAATCACAAAAACATTCTAGAGGATTTACATTCAAAGACATTTCTATCTCTTGATTTCTCATTCTACAATCTATTTTTATTTGATTTCTTTTTGTAAGTTGCAATTATCTTAAATTCTCTATTTTCCATTTTCCATTTTAACAAACAAAACTCTGAAAATTACTAGATTAGATAACAAAAAGACGGTAATTATTAGTACTTACAATCTTCGTGGGAATGACACTTGACTAATAATCTATACTACAAAACGATAGGTGCACTTGCCTTAAGGTTTTCTAGAGTAGCTTTTGAGCCATCGATAAATTAGCCCAAATCTCAAGGGGTTTTATGTAATTATCCCAAATTATTAATAGGGATAAATAAAAAAAAGGTTCGGGCTAATTAAAAAAGAAAACTCGGAATTTCTTAAAATTTACAAGAAATTTACATTTCACCCTTCATAAGTAGTTTTTTTTTTATTACAGTTTACCCTTAAATTTATGACATAATCAAACTTGACGTTTTTAAAGTAATTTTGAAATATCATTGGGTTTTTATGTAATTAGCCAAACCTCAGGGGTGATTTTGTAATTAATAGATATAAGAATCTAGTATCTTTTTGGTTTTTCAAGAATAATATAAAAAAGTTTTTATGATTATTCTTTTTTATGATTATTCTTTTTTATGATTATTCTTCTTAATTTCTCCTATTGTTAGTGGTCAATGATTAATTATTATTAAGTTGAAGTAATTATACAGCCCTGAAACAACAATTTTAAAGTGGCTTCTGACTTGGACAGCGAAAAAATTAAGGAACATTTCCCTCTAGCTTTATTGAGGAATAAGGTGTTTATTGATTATTTATGAATGTTTTAGTAAAGTTATTTAGTTAGTCACATTAAATATTTGTTTGAATGCAAAATTAAGTTGTGTATCTACATCAAGATTTGTCAATTAAGATTTATTGTGAAAGTTCATGCTTATTATGTAAATAGAAACAATTATGCGTGATTCATGTCAATACGTGAGACCAGATTTCCTATTTCATTTTTAATGAATGTATCTACACATGCCATTCAGATAATTGAATAGGAAAGTGGAACGAGAAATCTCAATCCAATTACATAATCAATCTCAACTCAAATTCTATGTATATAATTTCGTTATAATGAATATAGGTCATAATGTACAACTCGAAAATATGCATCATTTCATAAGAATTAATTTAGGTGTACTCATGTTCTATATGCATCATCATTACCCGATCATATATTTTATCTCATTTTCAATTTCATCAAGTACATGCTATATATAAAACGATATACTTATTGTACAGTATTCATCTTATATATTAATAAAACACCACGTAGAATATAAAATTCGATTGCATTTTATTTAAGGCGTCAATTTGTGATACGACACAATAACTCGCACGAACCTAACACAAATTTAGTAGGTACAGGCACAACCCTTAGCATATCCGGGTCAAATTTGGGTCGGATCACGTTAATACGAGCAAAAATATCTCGTGTCGGGTTGACCGTGTCGGCACACACTTAACCTATTTAACCTATTTAATTTTACAAACATATTATTTTAATATTTTGTGATGTTTTAGTTGGTTATATTATGATGGACAAATTATTTAATGCATTTCCTAATAACTTAATGTATTTTTTATTTGTAATTTTAGCTTTTTCTCTTTTTTTTTTATCGTGTCACTTTAAATTATATATAGGTATTTATTGTATGTCGTGTCGTTAAAGTTACTTGTGTCAAAAATGTGTGTTCGTGATGTGTATCTTGCCACAAATAATTAAACGGATAGATATTCGTGTTCTTGTCAAATGTGTAATATACGTGATGAACACGATCCGCGAACACGAAACACGACAAAAATGACACCCTTAATTCCATTAGACTTGATGTACAGATAATAATGTATTATATAAAGATTATTTTGGAACTTCTATCAAATCGTACAAGAGGAAACATTGACCTTTCAATTGAGTTGTGTAACGTTTGTATCACAATTCACATTCAGATTCCACTAATCATCAATGATTAACATATTTAATTATTTTTGCCAGATAATTGTACTTTGTCATATGTATTAGTCTATTAGCGTAGTGAACTTCAGATTCAACCCAACTACAATGTTTATTTTTTTATTTTTATTTTTATTTTTTACCCTCCAAACTTAATGACCTTGACATTTTTATTTTACTAAAAAGTATTTTAATTGCATTTTATCTCATCCGATTTATGTGTCCGATATCATTTGTTTCGATCATTTGCAATTTGATTGCTGATTTGGAGGCTTTTTAAGTATTAGTAGTTAAGGATTTAATCAAATTATAGTGATTTCGGCATGTCATTGACTACTTAAATAACCATTTATTTTGTCCATAAATCTTAAGATGGAGTATAAAATAAAGAAGTAATATGCAAATAAATGCTGGCAACATTTACTGATAATCCTGAAGAAGTAGAGATGTCAAAACGAGCTCGGCCAGTTGGGTCGACAAGATTGGTTCGGTAAAAATATAGGATTCTGCTTCATTTTGGGAGGGCCATAATGAACCAGACCTATTTGGTCCGATTCATAACACCGAATCAGTCTGCCGATCCAATATTTCATGTATATATATATATATTTTCATATATTATACCTGGCTAGGCTCCAAAAAATAACAACCCACCCAATTTTCCCTTTAGTCCAAAAGGCGGCACCACCAACGTTTTTGACAGCTCTATTAAAAAGTGGATAGTAGTTTGACAAATGGGTCCATGTAAAATATTAAGTCGTCCATTTAGGACCATTGACCAATGAGGGTAGAAAAAGGAAAATCGGATAATTTGAAATGACCTGTCCTTCAAATTAACTGTTCACCTAACCATAGTTAAGCAAATAAAACCGAAAAATCGCAACTAGTTGGCAATTTATGACTTTATATATTTATTATAAACAAATTGGTCACGCAATCACTATTTATTATTTATTATAAATATGTGGTAAATATCGTGACACATGTATAATGCTGACGTGTATCCGACAAAGTATCTAAGCTGTAAAATTTCATTGGGTCAATTCTAAATTCCGAATCACCATGCATCTTGTCATTTTGATTAAATTAATCATGATTGCTTTGAGATATTTACTGTTATCATATTGTTTATTTGGTTGATAATTAGTAGGGGTGTCAATTACGATCCGACACGAACCCGACTTGAAACCACTGAGAGAAATACGAATACGAGCCCGACACCAAATTATCAATTTGTCTAAAATGTAGTTATTGTTTTTTACTAATTTTTGATGTATTTTGAACATAACTTAAATCAATCCAAAACTAAACACGAATCAAACCGATTACCCAATTGACACCCCTATAATTAGTGCTAAATTACAAAATTCAAACTATTGGGCCACCCAAGTGACATGTTATGGTCAAGACTATAATAATAAGCAAGATGTATGATGACAATAATTTGCTTGATGTATGAGCTGGACTTTTGGTTTCTGCGGGAGTGGGCCCATAAATGCACGAGTCCACTAGAATTAATGGATATGGGTCAATATAAGGCCGCTGTCAATGTGACTCGAGTTTACACAGAGTAAACATAATAAACAACATAGTAAATATTTAGGAAATAATTTTGTGAGGATGACGTATTTGTCTCGAATATAATAATTTATCCAATATTCTATAAATATATATTTATATGTGCCCACAAAATATCAAATTGATATAAAATTATACGGTACAGACCTTCCAATTTGAAAGAAACAAATCCACATTTATATCAATTTTTATAAATCCATATATGTGAGGAAATTCTTGATTGTGGCAATCGACTATTTTAGCAAGTGGGTGGAGACAGAGCCTTTGCTAAGATAAATGAGGATGCAAATGATGAAATTTATTTGGCAAAACATAGTGTGTCGGTATGGAACGCCTGGATCTTGATATCGATAATGGAACGCAGTTCGCGGGGCGTAAACCGAGCTTGGTGTGTGGAATTGAAGATCAAGCAAAACTTCACATCGGTGGCCCATCCACAAAGCAACGGGCGGTGGAAGTGACTAACATAATTCTTGTCCAAGGATTGAAAGCTCGGCCGAGAAGGCGGGAGGAGCGTGGGTTCGAGAGCTCGGCTCGGTCTTTGGGGCTTATCGAACTAATCTAAAGGAGGCAATCGGGCGAGGCTCCGTTCGGCTTGGTGTATGGTATGGATCTTTGTGATACCTGAGAGATCGGGATGGAAACGATCGAGTTTAGAATTTTGATGAGAATGCTTTAATGAGATGCGATACCGCAGGCGTTGATACTATAAATGAGAAAAGGAGATGGCATTTTTGCAAATGGAACGGACACGAGGAAGGATCAAGGCACTATGACAAGAAAGTGAAGAAAAGGGCCTTCCGGTCGGTGACTTGTTTTGAGAAGGTCGATTCTTTAGCAAGAATAAAGGGAAACTAGATGCGAATGGGAAGGACCACTTCGGGTAGTGAAGGTCTTTGGCAGGAGTGCATCTGAACCGGAAGAGCTCGGGGTCGAAAACTCCCGGGCTTGGAACAGTTGCAATTTGAAGAAATATCATTCCTGTAGTAGAGGAATATCCGATGTAATCAATTTACTCGTTTTGAATGAAATGATCTCACGCCTAAAATTGTGTGTTCGGAAAATGGAAATGATAAAAAGTGACAAGTATTTGGAGCTCACTCGAGCTAGTCTCCAAATACTTGGGGCCACAAGGCCATGCGAGGAGCTCGGCTCGAGCCACCATTTGAAGAAATTGACAAGTATTTGGAGCTCGGCCCGAGCTAGTCTCCAAATACTTGGGGCCACGAGGCCATGCGAGGAGCTCGGCTCGAGCCGCTTCCTTTGAAGAAATTGACAAGTATTTGGAGCTCGGCCCAGAGCTAGTCTCCAAATACTTGGGGCCACGAGGCCATGCGAGGAGCTCGGCTCGAGCCAACTTCCTTTGAAGAAATTGACAAGTATTTGGAGCTCACCAGCTAGTCTCCAAATACTTGGGGCCACGAGGCCATGCGAGGAGCTCGGCTCGAGCCGCCTTCCTTTGAAGAAATTGACAAGTATTTGGAGCTCGGCACCAGCTAGTCTCCAAATACTTGGGGCCATGAGGCCATGAGAGGAGCTCGGCTCGAGCCGACCTTCCTTTGAAAGAAGACAAGTATTTAGAGCTCGGCAGGCTAGCTAGTCTCCAAATACTTGGGGCCACTGGGAGCACAATGGACCAATCTTTTTGTAAATAATAATAATAATAATAATAATAATAATAATAACTAAATACGGCCAGCCGTACTCTCTACAAGCCCGAACTATGATGAAAGTAAATATTAGACAAGAGATCGAGAAAATGAAAGTGCGAAGAAACTTCATTGATCATTCAAAATAATTATAAGTGCATAATGAAAAACTACAAAAGTTGAATTGAACTTCTAAGTAGTAGGAGGAACATTTTTCGGTGTTCGTGTCGTCCATGGAGATGGTCACATCATCTATGAGAGCGAGATCGGTATATCATCCGGGATTTCTGAACTTGAGAAGGGCTGCGGGAAGGCGAGGGGTTGGCCGATCTCCGGGAACCTGAGAGAAGGACCTCCCCGAGCCGGCGGGGTGGAGGATGAATGGAGCAGATAGGGGATTCTATGAACACCTCCACAGGAGCAAGATTAAGATGCTCCGCCTCTTCGTGAGAACACGAAGCCCTTGGGGTCGGGCAAGACCTTCCCGGGACCTTGCGATCGAAGGGCTCGGTAGTGATACCGCGTTCCATGAGCTAAAGCTCACCGGTCAAAAGCAAAGACGTAGTACTCCATGGCGATCTGAAAGAACTTTGATAAATTCCTGGAGCTCGAAGGCTTGCTTCACCCTCTCCCGAATAGCCTGAACTATTGAAGAGCCTTTGGGGGAGGTGAGGAAACTTTGGCGACCAGAACCAATGCCCTCGGCTCGGGCTTGATTGGCATTAATAATGCGGCGGATTTGGAGATCACTCACTCGGTCTTGAGACCAGCATTATCGATCTCAAAGCCTTTATCTTGCCTCCAGAGATGCCACGGTAGCCTTATTGACCTCCTCGCTATCCTTGTATCGGCGGTTCTCCTCCAGGAGTTTAGTCTCCCGAGCTTTCACCAAATGCACTCCTTCATAGAATTATTGAGCTCGACAATATTGGAGGTATCAGACAAAAAACCGACTCGAGCTCGGGAGATTAGTGCGGCTAGTTGCCTCGACTTTCGAGTGGTTCAAGCGAAGGAGCTCACCACTCAAGATCACCGACCTTCTCCAAGGCGATTCGGTCGGGGTTTGGGCGATTACCTTGGACGTCTTCAATGGCAAAAGTTCCATCATTGTTCTTCGAGATGGAATTGCTGTGAGAAAGGTCCGTTGGGTGTATGAATAGGAGTGCGTGAGAGAGAAAGAGAGCGAATGGGAGAATTGATGGTCTTCGCCCTCTTGGCGCCCATGTGTTATTGCAGCACCCGACCTCTTGGGATGAGGAGGTCGGATACCGGTTGAGCCCCTGGACCGGTGAGGTCGGCCATCACTACAAAGAATCGTGTCGGTCAACGGAGTAGGGGAGGTTGACCTCCAGAGCCCGAGGCGGCGCAACACTGGATGAAGGGGAGTGAGCCAGGAGCAATTGGTTGCTCCTCGTTGTCCAGCTTCGGCCACCATCTCGTGCCATAAACATATCCGCACAAAAAAAGAAAGATTAGTTAATGAGTAAGAGTAAAATAGGTTAATTACAAGAATGACAATTACCAATGTCACAAGGCAAGGGGGCCACGATGGGGCTCACTCAAGTAGTACGGGAGTGATGGGGTTATGAGGCGAAAAGGTCATACTTGACCAAGGTAAGTTTATCTATTTGAGCTTGGAGATCGGGAGACGATCTCTGGGGGTTGTGTTTGCGTTGGAGAGGAAGGTTCCAAGTCCAAGCAATAGGAAACCCCAAGCTCGGGGAAGAAATGAAGAAATATTTATCCTTCCGAATTTGTTGGAGGAAGGATACTTGCTTAAATATTGAGCATCACCTCGGGAGGTGATGTAGAAAAAGACCTTTAGTGGTCGCGCTCTTTATTTGGAATATGGCGAAAAATAGTTCCGAGAGTAGGCTCTATCTCTAAGTACTTAGTCAAAATGATGAATCGGCCAGGATACGGAAGGAGTTCGAGCTAGTTGGTTAAGGGGCACCGGAGAACTCCCTGACACCCCCCCATGAACGGGTGGATGGGAAATCGAGGCCGCCCTCTATCGACCCGCAAAGAAGGCTAGGGCATTGGGGGAGGTCGGTTAGGTCGGTCAGAAGCTGCTAAGTCGCAGAGAGAGTCCGAAAGTAGAAGGAATTTGGGCTGTTTTTTAATGGTTTGAAGATTGGAGGTCGATAGGGTGGTCTCCTAAAATCGTGAGGATATACAGTGAAGGACCCGAGCTCGGGCTCGGATCTCTATTGTATCGGAATCGACCCGAATCGAATCGGATTCGGTAGATCGTCGGTCCGATAGACGGACTCCGGTGAGAGAGAGTGGTGGAGGAGCGAGAACTGTTGTTATGGCCCACCGTTCTAAATCGGCGACGACCGGTCCGACGGCGTTGAAGGGGGAAGAAGAAGATGCCATAACAAAGAAAAAGAAAAATTGAAGAGAAGGGGGATTACTTACTGGATGGAAATAGAGGAAAAGTGGGCCGGAGCCTAAATCGTTGAAACTCGCCGGAGGGGAGGGATTCCGCCGGAGAAGGAGTTGCTGGCTTAAGGAAGATGCTTTGGAATTTAAGAAGTGTAAAAGTGGTGAATGAAGAAGAAGTTGGGCTTTTATAAGAAGAGAGAGAAGAAAAAGAGGTGCCTCGATTTTCGAGAGACGCGTTTGACGGTCTGAGGCGTCGGGGAGACGAAAAGACGTCTCATCAATCACATCCGCGTGTCAGGTACTCGAGAGGCCAAAGGGCGGCATGAATTTTAAAAGCCAAGAGTCGGCGGGAATGTGAAAAGTGTGAACCCTAAAAATAGGTCACTCGGCATATCAACAACTATGGTTTAGGTGAAGACCAATCCATAGTTGGGGGAGAAATTGATAAGGGGCGAAATACGATCTGATGCAGGCCGACTGGCAGTGTCCGTGACATCAGGGCGATCGGATGAGGATTTGATATAGGGCCGACCGACCAGGCCTATGGCCCCGACCGATCAAATGGCCCATAATATTGGGCTGACTCTGTTAAACATTAAACATTGGGCCGATCCGATGAGGCTTACGGCATGGGACCCGACCTTCTAAGGCTTATGAGTATTGGGCCGACCTATTGAGCCCCTAGGGGGAGGCCTATCATCTTGGGGGCCCAAGTACATGGTTGCGGGCGTTATGAGGCTGACTGTGTAAGTCCGTTGTGTTAAGCCGACCTTAAAGCTCCGCATGGTTAAGCCGATCCGTTATTGACCCATTGTAGTCTAACCTGGATGTCGGAGGAAGAGGTCACTCGAGCCCAAGAGAGATGTATGAGGTGCGAGGATGCTTTGGAAATGAAAGGGGGCTTCACACAATACAAGGGGACCGACGTGTCTCAAACAGTCGGAGCTATGATCTTACGGGTGTAAAATTAGGGTTTTTATGAGATCCGATCCTAATCTAATGATGACTCGACACCAAATCGTAACGGAATCCCTGATTTTACGGAAACCCTAATCCGAGCTAAGGTATAAAAGGCCCAGGCCCAGGTTTATTCTAATTTATTCTCATTTTTTTACATTGCTTTTCTCTCTAGCCTTTACTTCCTTTCAAAGCACTGATTAGGCATCGGAGAGGTGCGCGAGCCCCCTCCCGGCCCCCTTTGTGCAGTGGGTTTAAGTGGTGGACTTAATCCTGGGAAGGTGATCGACGAAGAGAATACTTTTTGGGAGCAACCAAGTCTATATTTATATGTGCCCACAAAATATCAAATTAATATAAAACTATACTGATGCAGACCTTCCAATTTGAAAGAAACAAATCCACATTTATATCAATTTTTATAAATCCATATATGAGAGAGATAAAAATCTATTGTATTATCTGGTTTTTCTTTATCATATTTTTTTACGTGCCTCTTTGAGTTATCACGTTTCCAATTTGAATATTTATGAAATTTTAACTTTTATACTTGGAACATTGATTATTTTAATTGTTATTAGAACGTCAATATTTTCGATAATACAAAAATATTTAATTTTATATGTATATATATAATTTCAAAACATGATGTATTCTCGTATTCGTATCGTATTGTATACATGCTTTATTCCCATATCGATTAGCTTCATATATCTTTGTAAATAACGTTTGAAAAAAGGAAAAAAAAACATAGTATATAAAATGTTTTTAAAATAATTAATAAAATGTTGAGATTTTATACGTGTTCTTACAAATAATACTCGTAAGAAAATCTCTTGAAATTTCTTGTTGGCAAGTGATTTTTTCTGAAATTTTATTATTGTTCTAGTAAAATCATATTATTTTAACTTTGTTTTTATAATTTTCAATAAAACTATAAAAGTGATTTCATAATTTTTATGGATAATAATTTATTAAGAATCTTTTATAAATATATTAACTTTAATTGCTAACAAATATTTTTAAATTCAATATCATTACATACATGGTTAACAGTTGCGTGGACACGCCAATTGCAAAAGGGGGGAATATGTAGCTCCATGATCAACCAATAATTAGGGTTTGAACCAAACTACTCGCTTTCGATTCAAGATTGATCGTTTGAGCTCGTTTCCTTAATATGACGACCCAAGCTTTGACAGGTTTTTCGTTCGATAAAATGTAAAGCTCATCTCGATTAGTGAAAAATAGTAAAATATGTATAAAAATATCATGTTACTCGAGCTCGATTCGAGTTCGGCTCGACTAAAGCTCGTTCGAGCTCGATTCGATTAATATTCAAACAAAGCTCAAACATAATTTTTAATGCTCGATTAAAATTCAAACAAGTTTTAACAGTTTCTATATTCGAACTTGACTCGACTCGTTTGCGCCCTACCAATAATGGGTCATGTATGGCATTTTGTTGATGAGTAAAAATAAAAATAATTTAATTTAATTAAAGATTTTTAAAATAAATAGAAAGGCGACGTAAACAGAACTAATCAAAATTCCAAAGGAAATACTGCCATTTAAGAACACAAAAACATAATGAATCTCACAATGAAACAAATCATCACTGACAATGATCAGTCATCTTAAATTTTTATTACTCTAACTAGCATTTTACCCGTGCGATGCGAGTTTTTAAAACATATTTTTTTAGTTAGTATTACAACAATGTCTAGAAATTCAATAAATAATAAAAAAAATATTTATAAATTAATTTGATTATTTCATAAACCGTGAAAACCTCTCTAAATATAAATTATACTAAATTATTTCGATTCTTATATATTAATAAAATTAAAATATTGATAATAATAAAAACTGACATTAAATAAAATATTTAGAAAGATTATGATTTACTAAGTGAGATGTTTGGTTATTTTCACATTGACGAAATTAAATACTCATATTTGAATAATTAAAAGATTAAAAGCTTATATGAGCCTCACAAATCCATAACAAAATGCACATTTTTTTGGTAGTATGAGGATATGAGTATTCTAAAAATTTAATTGATTACAGAACTCCATTACTATTGTTTTAGTTCAAACCCCATGAGATGCACGAAATATATGTTAAGCGATTGGTGTCAAGCATATCGTTAAAAACATATATATATATATAGGAGGGGATCATATGAGACCACCTCCCTGGTAAGTCCATAAGACCAAATCCGGACCATTAAAAGCAAAATCAACGTCCAGGATTTAAAAGAATCTATACAACTTTACATAACAAACTAAACATATCGGGAGGTAAAATGGTAAATTGTCGAAAAAACATGGTAACCGTCATTGAAAATTAGGGGCGTGATCTTCAATTGATCACGTCCCATAATCGATGCTAATCCACATTCCACCCACGCCAACCCATTCTTCTTCACCACATCAATCTCTACCACCATTGACATCAATTCTTAAACCTCGAAAATTATACAATATACGTTTGCATACGAAAAACATATCATATATTTCGCTAATTGACAAGGTTGTCATCAATTACATCAAAATGATTGAATAATGGCGGAAGAACTTCCATCCAACGCGATTGGTGACTGTTCCCAAGGTAATTACTTAAGATATAGTTGTAGAAAAATTTAGGAGGAATCACCAGAACAAAACAGAATCTAATAGTCGAAACAATTGTATGTTTGTGTATTTAATATGTATTGTTAGTATACAAATGATGTATATTTAGTGTCATAAACTATATAAATGGATAATCGAAGCATTTGTATGTTTGGGTATGTAATATGTATGTTTAGTATAGAACATATGTATATATAGTGTCAAACATTGTATACATGTTTCGCAGTTCATAAATTTTGGAATTGTCTATGCATTGTATATTCCTTGTTAGTTTTTAATGTAGTGAACAATGTTAGTATATTTGGTGTATAAATATTGTATTTGAATATTCAATTATTAAATATTTACAACTAGTTTAGAGATTGCGTATATGTTGTCAATTGTTTTGCGTGTATGTCTAACAAATTTAACTTGTATACATTATCATTATTGTTGTGTGTTTTTAATATAAACTTGTATGTATTGTAATATTAGTCGATAATTTCATTTTGTTATATTGGATATAAATTCATTTGAGAATAATAACAACACGTATGTATATGGTTGCATATTGTATAAATAATACATTCATTTTGTTTTAATAATGCTACGCCTTGTTTTAATGTAAAATATAAGCGAGAACCAACAAACGATTTCAATGGACGTCAACGACTCGAAATCTCACCAGGCTCAACTAAATATTGGATACCAGAAGTAGAACAAGAAAAGATTCCACGAGTAGGCATGCATTTCGCTACATTGGAAACCGGTATAAAATTTTACAAAGAGTACGGAGCAATTAGCGGATTCGACATCAGAAGGAGCACGACAAAGCGGTTCAAGAACGAAGTAATTCGTGTGCATTATGTTCTTTGCAATAGAGAAGGCTTCAAGCACACAAAAAACAACATACCTATGGAGAATACGGATGAAGCCGATAACAGCCCGCCACATGGTTCACGAAAGAGGACTTCAAACCGTGTTGGATGCAATGCACGCTGTATATTCGAATACACCATAGGTGGCGCATATAAAATACGAAGTTTTGAAGAACGCCACACTCACCCAATGGCAATCGATACATTCAAGCAATTCCTAAAAGTTAACAGAAATCTGAACTTCGGTCACCAGCAATTTATAATGAATTGCACAAAGGCTAATATAGGGAGTTCAAAACAACACGAATTGTTCAAGGAGATGGTTGGCGGATTTTCACACGTCGGTGCACTGAAGATTGATTTTAAAAACTTCAAACGCGACTTGAAAGCCTATATATGCGGTGCAGACGCACAATTGGTGATAGATAAATTATTTAAGCAAAAAGAGATAAATCAAGGCATGGCTTTCGAATACGCAGTGGACGAGGATGAACAACTGACACGTCTATTTTGGGCAGACCAAAAATCCATAAGGAACTACGCCACATTTGGAGATGTGCTTTCATTTGATGCTACATACAATACTAACAGGTAAAACATTGTGGTTTACTTCATATTTATGCGGTGACATGTACACTTACTTGAAAGGATATGTATACTTATCTGATTAAATTTGCAAATAACATGTATACTTAGTTGATAATATATGTATACTTGGCTGAATTTAGTTGCTGATTTTAGAAGTTTTATAGAAATATATCATGTTTACTTAGTTGATGGGATCTCGTATAAATATTGGCCTACCATTGTACACTTAGCTATGTGTTCCTGTATATTTTGTACAGTGTGCTCGTATTATTTATTAACTTAAAATTGAATACTTATGGTGTGCAGGTACAAAATGGTTTTTGCTCCATTTACGGGAGTAGATAACCATCAACGATGTGTCACGCTTTGGAGTTGGTCTTATACTTAAGGAGGACGAAGAATCATATACTTGGTTGTTCAGAAAGTTCTTAGAAGCTGTTGGTCGTGAACCTTACTATATAGTGACGGACCAAGATCCGGCAATGAAGAATGCCATTAAATCTGTGTTCAAAACAGCAATTCACAGGTTGTGCATGTGGCATATAATGGAAAAAGTAAACATTAAGGTGGGTCACACTCTATCCAAGGATAACAATTTAAAATTGCACAATTCAATCGTGTGGGACACCAAAATTTCAACAACGGATTTTGAGAGTCAATGGGCTGATATTATGGCTGACTTTGGTCTATCATCGCATACATGGTTCGTGCATATTTATGAGCTTAGAAAGAGTTGGATACCCGCATATTTTACAGATGTGCCAATGAGTGGTTTGCTCAAAACTACATCACGATCAGAGAGCACCAACAGCTGGTTTGGAAATTTTACCAATCCTGGTTCGAATTTGGTAGAGTTTTTCATGCACTTTCAAAGCGCAATGGAGTCCCAGCGCCACGTAACCGATAAATTAGACCACGCATGCCAAACATCTTTTCCAGTGTGCAAGACACAACTAGCCATAGAGAAACACGCATCTTCAAAGTGTATACACACAAGGTATTTGCGAAGTTAGCACAAAAATTGAAGCATCCGTCTATGATTGCACAATTACGAGATAATTGATGATGCCACCAGGTGTTCCTACAAAATTAAAGACAAAACAAATAGTATATTTGATGTCATAAAATATAAGACGGAAACATTGATAAAATGCAACAAGCAAAAAACTTGAACAAGCGTGCCTCTTGTGTTGTCATGCTTTTGTGGTCCTAAAGGACTATCCGGAGATTCCTAGGGTTTTTGGCACGACGATGGATGAAGTCCGCATCAATCACACCACACACAAAAAGCGGCAGATTTATCGATTCACGGAGGAGACGAAATAGCGGTAACACTAAACAACCTTTGGTCCGATTTTCACAGTTGCCATATACCTAGCCAAGGAAATATTGAAAAATTATCGAATTTATCACGTCTTGTGTCGAAAGAAAGGTCAAATTGTTAAAAGATCGATCCGCAAGCACCATCTATGGGAGGCAAACAATCGGTGATGGAAACCTGTTGTGGCTCAACCTCACATCTTGATATTTCTCAGTATTGCCACCGAAACAAGCCAAAACAAAGGGAGCGGAAGTAATGTGCGGAATATAATTCTAAGCCGTAGAGAGAAAGCCATCAAAGCAAGCACAAAACTCAAAAGAAAGTGTGGAACTTGTGGTGAGATCGGGACACATAACAAGAGGGACATGTCCAAAACGCAACACCACACCATAGTGTTATGTTTTTTATTTAAAAAGTTTTGGTTGAAGAATATGTTAGTATGGTTTTATACTATATGTAAGAACAATTTGTTACCTGTTTAATTCTCTTTGGAATTGATTTTACTTCATGTATACATTTGGAATAACTTTTGGATCGAAACACAATTTTACTACTTATACAAATACAATTACCAAAACATACAAGTGTACTTGTCTACTTAAGCAAAAGTCTATTATACAATATACATTTCAACTGAAATAACATACACATTTCAATGACCAAAAAAACTTAATTGAACATAGCTAACAACAATTAATTTAACTAAGTATACAATTTCAATTACCAAAGATACAACTAAATTTGTCTGTATAAACAAATAATAATAAATGTCAAACGATACATATTAATCGCCTATTTACACGAGTCCATTATATAAAATACACAATTCCAATGGCCAAAAAAACAACTAAAACTCGCTAACTAAAAACAGTCGATTGTAGAAAATTACATACATATGTACATGTACAATTCATTGATTTAATTAAACAAATATATTGATTTTAAAAACAATTCTACATACCTATTAATACATGACACCTACAGACCGTGTAAAAAATCATAAACCATGTTTATATTTCCAACAAAAAAACCTACCTAAACTAAGTATATAATTCAAATTACCTAATTAAAAGTACGAAATTAATGACCGCAAAGAAATCTAAACAACATACACTACTAACAAGCACAAATCAATATAAGCAATTAAACACATCCAATGCATTAGCTATTCAAATAAAATATAAAAAAACATTATCCAGGGTCAAACAATTCTCAAGCAATATTCGACTACAAAAATAAACAAGTGCTAAAAACCTTGAAATGTGTACGAACTCCAAAAGACCAAACCACTACCAAAACCAACTAAACATGAACAACTAATATGTCACCACAATCACCACTACTATTTCCAATGCACTAAAACTACTACGCTTAAACTTTCCACATCCAATGCTTCTTGCATTCAAATGCCGATTCTTGTCCCTTAACTCGTTCATGTCGTCTAAGAAAATAGCAAAGATTGTACTTGGAACGAAAAGTACACATAAGACTAACATTGCCCTTCTATAGCCCAGGTGACCATCCTCTCGAGACCTCCCCCCCGTACGCGTTTCCATATGCCGCATTGCAAAGATTCCGATCAACCTTGTTTTTGGCATCTCTCCATGGCATAGAAATTCTTGATGGGCTAAGCGGAATATCTCCCGTCCTATATGCTCACAACCTCTGCTCATCAAGTCTTTGCGAAAAACGTCCCCGATGAATAAGAAGACAAATGTTTAATGCATATAATAAATTAAAATGGATAATAAGGCATTCAAACTATCTAATTTACACAACTCCACCGACTACACACACACAAACTTCAAACTAACTAAACATTTTAAAAATTCAAAGTTATTCAGTCAACATGATAAAAAATAAACAACTATATGAGCTAAGTATACAAAATACATAACTATCCAAGTTACACAACTCCACCGGACTACACACACAAAAACATCAAACTAACTAAACAATTAAAAAAATCGAGTTATTCAGGTCAACTTAACAACAAATAAACAACTATATGAGCTAACAATACAATTACTAAATACCAAAAATACAAAACTCACCAACTTTGCGGGCACATCTTCATACTTGTCGCACTTGCTTTCTCCAACCGAAGAATTATCCAATATTTGCATACAACTCATCTTCATGTCGAACACAATAACAAAGAGGTGTTCACTCTTACATATTGGAAAGAAAAATTGTATAAAACAAAAAAATCATTGTAAAAATCTAACATACTATCATAAAAACACAAGACATAAAAACAATACAAAATAATCTGTTAATGATTTTAAATGAAAGTAAAAAAAAAAAATTATACCATCTCATACGTCTGCCGCAGCTTCTTTGGGTTGGCATCACCAATCTCAACAAGACTTTGACAAAATAAATCAAAGGATCTACTATCATTTGCCTCCGAACTTGTAACAATGGAAAAAAGTTGCATGAAATGTGGCAAAACATACACATCCATCAAATACGTAAAACAAAACTAGTTAACTAAATATACATTTCAATGTCAATAACTATACAAATCCACAGAGTTACATAAACAAACACACTGAAAAATAGATATGATATTAGCCATTCCCGTAATTACAAAGCGGTGAGCTATTTAAACAAATTCAATGTTCTATCGAAACAATTAGATACACAAATAAAACAAGCGATCCGTGAATTAAGTCGACAATCATATTTAATTAACTATACATTTCTATAATAAAACTAAACAAATTCACTAAACTAAGTAACCAAATCTATTGGACCAACTATACAATTAGTCATTCCTAAGTATACAAAAAAATGAACTAAATAAACAACATCACAAAGATACTAAGCGTGCATTTTTTCCCATCTAAAAAAACATACCCGCCTAACTAAAAACACCCAGAAAATTAGGTCAACTAACTCGACATATCAAATTACACAATTTTAACTTACTAAACACACAACCAATCAAACAAAAATTGAGAAAAACTACCAAAAACATATAAGCATGCACGTGCAAAATATTTTCTGATTTCATGCATTGAAATTTAATGAAATTAAAAAAATACAAGTACCGTTGAATATGTGGTAGCAAAAATCTATAAGGAGAGCTCTTGCTCCTTAACAACTCTTTGGCATTCAAAATCTTCGTCCATACATCAATCGTGATATGCTCGGGTAACTTCCAGGCGCATCGTCACAAAGTCCTCCTTGTTATGATCATGTCGCCACGCTGAAGATTGCCTCGTCCTGAGGATAATGTCCAAGAAAAATAATAATCAGCCATTATAAAAAAATTTATAGTATATTTTATCATAAAATATAAAAATGACTTTTCAAACTTCCAGGTTCTCAAACAACCACTTCACAATCATGTTTTTTGCTTCGGTTAACTTGGACAACACATCAACCCGTCTCTCAACGAACGGGGGGCGTCAACGTCTCGTTTTCTTTTTTATTTCACGGCTCATTTCGTCGATAAACCGGCATTTTCTCGCTATTTTTTTTTGGTATCTCTTTCCCAGCCAAACCCACATCCAAACCATCATCAGCGTTCATATTACTCCGTTCCTAAAAAAACAAAATAAACTATAGTAAAAAACATATACAACAAAACATCAAAAATAAACAGGCATGTAAAATGTGGAAAAAAATACCCCAACATTGTCTAATTCCAAATCATCATCGCTTTCTCTCCTGCCACCGTGCTTCACCACTAGACCCGACATGACCACATCCTTCTCATAAAATCGAGCGTCTCGACAACCAAGTCCAATTTATCGGTGGTGGGTTCTTGTGTCAAACCAAGACTAAAACTTGGCTGAGGTCGAGGCTTGTCAGCCGGGTCGCTTATCACCACTCCATTTCTCAAACTCGTCCCGCTTACATATAGTTGCTTCCATCTTCTCTAGCAGAGCAATATTTTCAGGGTTGCTCCAAAAGCTTCACCCTGGCGACTCTCGCTTCCAACCACGTCATCTCCGCCACGTGTGCCCTCATGACCCGTCTTATGACATATCAAATCTTTCGCAAGCACTCCAATCTCGTAAAATTCAGGGGACCTCGATCACCTCGGGCGGGGCGTCCCGTATCAAGGATATTATTTCCACAACATCGGAGAAGACAAGCAATCCTTGACTTAATCTTCGCAATGTATCCCCGCAAATACAAGTAAAACTAATCAAAATGGATGAACAAATATTACTATTTTATATAAAGATTGTTAAAATAAATTGAATAATAAATACTACAAAAAGTGTACAACATCCGGAAAATAGGTATACAACATTAGTCAACTAAATATACGAGACAATCGTGTCTATGAATTACAAAATCGGTACACATAAATACATATACAACAAATGTGATCTATGCATAGACAAAAGTATACAACAATAAGCATACAACATAACAAAATGAAATTATGGAATAATATACAACAATTACGAACTAAATATACAAGAAGTATACTACAACAACATACATAATAATAGGTATGCAACATCTAAAAACTAAATATACAACATATGTCAACTAAAAATACAACATGTGTCAAATAAATATACAAACACCTCGGCTATGAACTACAACCTGATACACAAAGAAATATATACACAACATAAGTAATCCATGTATACAACAAAAGTGAACTATCCATACAACATCCAAAAATTCAACATCCAAAAACTATTAAAATACTTAGTATAAAATTTACCTACACAACTATGTAACCAATGTAAACAAACATACTTTGAGCTACCCATACAAACATTCAAAAATGTTTTTTTCAAAGTATGCAAACACTAATTACACAACATGTGTGTGCTAATTGTACATACAAAAGTAGAATGTACACATGTATACAATTTGCCCCAAAAAATAACAATAAACTTATTGATGCAAGTTTATTTATATACCACCCACCACCACCCGCCGACGAAGACCCGGAATAAATGATCGTTTCCCTTGGTCGACGACCAATCCCTCCAACCGAGGTTGCAATGAAACCACACCAACATATGGAGCCTCCACATATCCCCTCGCCCAAATCCACCGTGTAGGAACTCTTTCTGAATTCTTTTCTCAACCTTTTCCATCGTCCATGAAGCAAATGCCTGGTAATGTCCTTGGCACATCTCTCTGCTAGTACACCGACCCGTCCCAAGTAAAACACCCGCAAAACATAGACAAAATTGTAAATGTGCCAACACAATAGATTTTAAAAATGCAAAAATGCAAATACATGATGAAATTACCGTTAACAACAGAATCGCCCATTGAACTCATACTTGTTCGTCTCGTCCCATTTGAGTCTTTTGGATAGAAGGGTGTTCAAGGTATAATCCCACCAATTGAACTCCCTTATTTTGAAACATCGTCAAGGCAATTGAGAATAAGTGAATTCCCAATAAGTACACATCACAACGATCGTAACAAAATGTCTACGAAACCAGTCCCCC
Organism: Rehmannia glutinosa; assembly: GCA_016081115.2. NCBI lineage: Eukaryota > Viridiplantae > Streptophyta > Magnoliopsida > Lamiales > Orobanchaceae > Rehmannia > Rehmannia glutinosa. The sequence goes on along the minus strand of CM071929.1, from coordinate 14,073,278 downwards.
ATCTACGCACCGCATCATCCTAAAAGCCAAATCACCTGCTTTGTCACCTTATGGAAATTTGGAAACATTGTTTTCCACTCTTCGTATAACGACATTTTCCGGATTTTTCTTCTTCTCAATAACAATGTCACCGTCGGGAACCCTGGGAACCTACCAACATCTTCCCTATCGAGATGAATACGCCTACCATCCTCGAAAACCAATTCGCTACTTAGTGCATGGAAGTTTTCAACCACCAAGATGTAAGCTTCTTATTAAAATCATCAATTTTTAAAGAAAATAAACTACCAAATCCCATCTCAATGACTGAGACTTAATGCGGGTTTAAGGCACGAAGAGCATCTACAATAACCTTGGGTTTCGCCCTTATTTGCGTTCCAGGGTAGTCTTGATCGATCCTTTGCCTCTTTTTAGGTCGCTCATCTTCTAACTCTCCTCCTCATCACCGCCAACTTCTCTCTCTCTTTCTTCACTTGACATTTTTTAACACAAAAGATCCTGTAAAAAAAAATAGCACCAACGCATATGTCATATGCATTAGCATGTTTCAATTCAAAATTGTATATTTAACTTAACATAAAAGGTATAATTGGAAATTGTCAACATCCCCATGTAAAAAAACCAACCTGGTATAATCTCTACAATTGGAATACAACAAAACCCCAACACAAAATAAGCACACGATTCATATATAAAAATTAATAACACATTCTCGTGACATTCCATATTAACTTGTGTATTTAATATAACAAATTTGTATAAGTAATACAAACAATTCATATCTCATCAAATTTACACCATTGCATGTTTAGAAACCACTAAATTAAGTTTGTTTAACATTGCATATGTGTTTACTTAGTATATATAATCGCAATCATCTTCCAATTCACATACCACTACAAATTGTATATTTAGCATGACATATATGTACACTTAGTATATCACATCCGTATATTAGTCGGAGGACAATGTTCCAAATACCAACTACTTTTTTTTCCAATATAGCAAAAGAATTTTTTTAAGCACAATTTATCTCAAACTTGGAATACACTATAAAACCCAACTCAAAAACTACCAGATACTTATATGAAAACTTAACACATACTTGTTTATATCCATCTTAATCTTGTATATTTAATTGAACACTACAAATTTTTTTCCTTATTTACAAAAAAGCTCAATCCAACGAAAAGGGCACAAACACAAGAACAATGTTACCTTCAAAAGACAAAATACTAACAACATGTAAGTAAAATCTGAAAATACCGAGAAAAATCAAGAAACGAACCGAACCCAAAACCCTAGTTCGTCTCTCACGAAGACACATCCTCCAAACACCGAACGACTTGGGCGCAACAAGGGAGCACGAGTGAAGAGAGGAAGGTCAAAAATTTGCGAGAGAACTTACTATAATGGAGAAGAAGACGGAAATTTGAGAATGCCGCAAGAGTTCGTTCAACAGGGGCCGGTTTCTTGAGAGAGTTGATTACGAAAAAGATACCAAATACACAAATTGATTTGAAAAGGCGTGACTAGTTTAGAGAGTGGGCTTTTGCCTCCTAAAATCGGGTAGGTGGGAATGGAAAGATTGTATTTTCCTAAAAACAAGGAAGTAACGTTTTTTTTTTTTTTTCATATAACGATGTCGATGAAAATACAATATTACCCTTACATTCCAAAAATAAGAAAAATGATCTCAACCATTAAAATATTTAAATTAAGGGTTTATAATTGGTCTCATGGACTAACCTAAAGGGATTGGTCTCATTTGAACTAATCCCTATATATATATATATATATATATATATAATATAAAAAATACTAATTTCATTAATAAAGTATGATACATTCTGTGATATTATGAAATAAGAAATTAATGCAAATATAAAGTGCTTTTCATAAAGCATTCAACAATAAACTGAGATCAACAAAATAAATTATATATGATAGGTGACTTAAACAAACAACAACAAAATTGAAAATTTCCAAGGCCAAAAAATGAATTGTTTTATGAAAACAAATGACTCATAAATGGAGGTAATATTAAGGCCCAAATGTAACTAATTACAAAATTGAGAAGAATGAAGCCCAACAGTTAGTGGACCAAAAATAAGAAAAACACTTTCATCTCTCCCCAGTGGCATAGCTAAGGACTGAGATGACGTGTGATGCATTCATCCGGCTACGCATGTTCGAATCCAATGTAAAGCAAATTCTCACGGAAATATTATGGGGATCTGTTTTTGGAGGCGAATCATGTTGGCTCTCTCTCTCAGAACCCTGCCGTTCGAACACATTTCTCGATTTTTATCCTGCTAGGTTAATGAGTCCTGACACTTGCATGTCTAGGATTAATTAGACGTAAGCTTGTATATTTGGATTATCAAGAAAAAAAAAAAAAAGAAAAACACTCCATCTAAAAAAAATAGAAAACACACACACACACACATAAAATATCACTCACGCACGCTAAAAATGTCAGACAGACAGACTACTTGGGAGGGGAATTTCTTAGCCACCCAAGTGGGGTGGCACCCAAGTGAGTGATCCACCCTTGGATCACTCACACACCCATGTGGGTGGGTGTGTGTATGTAAGGATCCAAGGGTGGATCCTCACACTTGGGTGCCACCCACATGGGTGGCATGGACAAAACCACTTGGGAGATCGTTTCATTTCTATCAATATAAAGAGATATATGTTCTTGCTTCAAACCGATGAAATAGATCAGAATACTGGACCAATTTTTTCCCCAAAACAATGGAGAGCTTCTAATCAAAAATAAAAACACGTTCGTTATTTCCGTTAGATGTTAATTCTGTGTTCTGAAAAACGCTAGGCGCTAGTCGGGTGGCAAATTGAGGCTTTAAAAAACGTTAGGCGCTAGTCGGGTGGCAAATTGAGGCTTAGTGCCTAGGCTGAACCTGGCGGGGTTAGGCGGAGCCTAATCGGAAGAATCACCAAGGCGGACAAGTGAGGTCTAGCGCTTAGGTGGAGACTAATCGGGGCTAGATGAGAATTTTTAGAACAGTAGATATTTTATCAATTGATTTGTTTTTTTTTTTCATTTTAATTTTTCGATATGAAGGCATTTGTAAGATTATAAGGATGATTTTTAATGCTATGTAAATTTGTGAATTTGTTTTTGAACAATACTATTGAACATTTTAGGATTTCAAAATTTTTTTGGTGTCGTCAATAAATGGTTGGGGTAAAATGTCAAATGAAATCAACCTATAGGGTACTTATTGTAATTTTAAGCTTTAGCTGTTTTTTTAATTATCCCAAAACCTCAGGTTAATTATTGTCGCCCCTGACACGACATAATAATCTAACACGAATCCAATCCAAAATTATTGAGAGAAATCCGATCACAATACCGACCCGAAGTTATTGAGAGAAACCGAACCCAAATACGAGAAACCCAAATCTGAACATGATTGACCCAAATCTGATACGATATTACCAAATTGTCTAAAACATGAATATTTTACATTTTAATAAATTTTTAATGTATTTTAAGTATAACCCAAAATTAACCTAAAATCAAACACAAATCCGACACCATGATTCGAATTTCCACCCCTAATTTTTTTTTTTCTTTTTTATAATCCAGATATCCAGGTTTTTACACCTGACTAATCCTGGACCCAACAGGATGTAAATCGAGGGATGTGCCCAAGTGACAAATTTCTAAGGGAGAGAGCCAACAAGATTCGCCTCCCAAAACAGACCCCCACAATATTTCAGTGAAAATCTGCTCCACACGGGATTCGAACCTGCATGGCCGGAGAAATTCACCCCACATCACCTTAGCCCTTACCCCACATCACCCCTAAATTTAACCATATGGATAGTACATTATTACCTTCTAGTAAAAAGAGCCACGTGATATCACGTGCATGGCACACCCTGGAAGCTTAGCGAGTCACACTCCATTAACGAGGTCGGTTATCGTTCTGCAAAATAAGTATGAAGAAATAAGATCGTAAATGAAGTAAAAATAATTACGCATTCACCTTGAACCCGCAACATTTTTCGACAGGGTACGTTCTGATTTTTTTTTTTTTCATGTTTTGCAATCGCATCGGTTGGTGTTTTAGAGCATCTGAGTTTTATGTTTTAATGTATGTATCGATTTTTTTTTTTTTTTTGGTGGTATTAGTATTATCTTCAGATGGAAACTGTTCTAAGGATTTGTGTAAAGGGAAAAGAAGATTAGCAGTTGATATTTACTTTTAGAAATTATGATGGGAATACTGCGGGATTACAAATGCAAAAGGATACAATTGAAGGAGAGGAGATTTTTGTTGAACCGATTCAAGGGAGGGGAAATATTTATCAAGATGTAGTTGATGCCATAAGTGGATTTAATTTATTTTTTGTTTTTAGAAAAAATGAAAGTGAATCAGCTGCATTCATTATTATCTTAGGAATGTGAACAACTCAAATCTCAAGCTCAGATGAGATTTGAAGCCAAAACCTTGTAGTCTTGGGGCATCACTTTTGCGGTGTCTTAAGTGGCATTAAGTCGGCAATCGAAGTTGTACATGTACAATGATGTGATTGGACTTAGAGAAATTGATTTCCTTAAATATTTTCATGTATTTGAGGATGCAGAATTTGAAATTTGAGTTCATTATCACTTAAAAAGTGCTTTGGTTGCTTACAGAGTTCCTTGATTAGTAACAAATTCCACCTGTTGGGCAAAATGAGAAAAGAAATTAGATATATATAGCAAATGAAAAACGTGGTGGTGCGTGGGTTTCATTAGCTCGCTTCTTGAAGCTCATAATTTCAACTTATATTTATGATCTCTTAATAATCATTTTATCTCTCTTGCGCTCTCACACTATTCTTATTCACAGTGTAGAAGTGGTGGATTAGTTGGAATTTTTGTGCCCCTCCCAATCAGTTCCATAGAATATGTTTCTTACTTCATTTTCATAGTATATTGAGTTTATTTGCTGATGGTGAAAGTAATTAAGTTATTGCACAAGCAAAATACTTAGAGGTCTTTACTTGCAAAATAAAAATACATGTGCAATGAAAGAAGCGTATTTATCCTTCCCATTATTTCCTTTTCTCTGTCTTCAACTTCACTCAAGTGAATAAACAATTAAAGAACGATAAATGATTCTGAACATAAGGCATTGTTCTTATTTCAGCATTTTAATGTTGATAATAAAAGTTAAAATCATTTTATTGACATTAATATTTTATTTTGGTAAAATATTAATCTGAAAGCTCCATTGCAACAAAGTGGTGAACAAGTACTAGGCTTTGTCTGAACTTGATTTTCGTAAGTTACTTCGATATTGTAGAATAACTTTGATTTGTTAATCTTTTTCTGTCTTTTGATTCTTCTCTGGCAGGAGAGGATGAGCTTCAGTTGATATCAGTTGATTGAAGTACAAACTATATTACTTTGTCAGGATCTGAAGTGAGCTTACTAGAAGCCTTGGAATGGGTTCTGACAGTATTCCAGACATAGCTGCTTCTAGTGAAAATGTCAGTTCTGGTGAAGTGGAGGGTGAATCAAACAACATTGATTCACTTGAAGTTGTCTCATCTGCTGGAGACACTACTCGCGAGCTGGAAAGTGCCGCAGAAAGTTTAACTAGGGTTGAATTAGATTTAGCATGTTCCTCAGAAAAGTTGGTTAATTTGGACATACTTGTTATGCATGTGGCTTCAAGGGAAAATGATTTTGAGGCTTTTGGTTCAGAAGAAGAGCATACACTGGAAGGTCCTGTTGAGAAAGCATTAGAATTTGACCTTTTATATGGTATTTTGGAGTCTGAAGTCAGAGAACTGGAGAGTTTTCTATCTGCTCTTCAGAGTGAGATTGATGGTTCCCGGGAGCTCATATCTTCATATAAGCAGCTTGGTTATGCTCTGAAGGAAATGGAAGAAAAATTGCAAGATTGTGAGGATTCCTTGAAGCAGTCATTCGAACAGGTCTCAGACATAAAGGCGCAATCTGCCAACTTCCAGAGGATCTTGTTAGCTTCTTCCGGAGATGAAAAATGTATGTTCTTCACATTTCCTTTTTTTTTTTTTTTTTTCTGTATCTCTTATCCTTCAATATAAGAAGCTAGATGACAGTTTCATGGTTAGTATGTCAGTCTGAAACTCTAGCCGGAATTGCCAAATGTAGAACTAACATCGGCTCTCTCATGGGTGTGGGTGTTGGACATCTTCACTCAATTTGATTTGATCACCCTGTTCTATCCGCTTTCATTAGAGTTTCCTGGAGAATTTTAATGGTTTTTTGCATGTCTAACAATATTAAGTATTCCATTTTGCAGTTTTAGTTTGGGACTTCAGCCCAGTCAGTCTCATACTTTTCGTTATGTAGTTATTTAGGTTACTGCTGCATCCTCAAGTACATATAGTCTGAATTTTCACCTTCCACAATTACAAGCCTTAGGGAATGATTTTTGTTTATCTTACAATGACTAGAAATTTTGACAGGGAAAGATGACAAGGAGCTTGCCGGTTTGGAAAATGGTAGTTCAGATTTAAATGCAAAGATTAAAATGCACACTGCAGAACAGCAGAGGAATATCTTGAGAATGCTGGAGAAGTCTTTGGCTAGGGAAATGGATCTTGAGAAGAAGCTAACTGAGTCGAGACAAACTGAAGAAGATTTAAAATTTCGGATGCAACAAGAAGTCTTCTGCATGGAAGAAGAAGCTGAAGATATGTGGGAAAGACTGTTTGAGGCAGAAAATAGTGCAGAAATCCTTTTGGGGATTTCAAAAGAACTATTTGGGCGGATCCAGATGGCACAGTTTAGTATAAATGGGGCGAATCAGAGAGAAGGGGAATTGAGATCTAAACTACAAGATCTTACTGAGCAGTTGAAAGAAAAAGATTTTGCTTTGCAGGGCTCTGAGAGTTCCAGGACCGAACTTGTGGAAAAGGCTAAATCACTAGAGCAGAAACTGAGGGAACTCGAGTCTGAATTGCACCATCTGAAGGATTATCCCGAGCAAAATAAAGTCTTGGAGGGGAAAGCTACTGAGGCTGAAAAGCGAGCTGAGAATGCTGAAGCCGAGTGTAAATTGCTTAGAGAGTCTAACATGGAGCTTAATAAAGATGTGAACTGCTTGAAGAATAGCATTGCGGATGTAACTGGGAGGGTGGAACAATTGGATAGGCAATTGAGGGAGTCTGAACTTAAGCGACTGCATGCAGTGGCATCCGCTGAAGCTAGTCAAGAGAAGCAAATCATGTTGGATTGTACAATCAAAGACATGGATAACTTAATAAAAGATTTAAAATCAAAGGTTTTAAAGGCTGAAAGTCAGACTGAGAGTGTTGAAGAGAAGTGTATCATATTGTCTGAGTCCAATGCTGAACTCATTGAAGAAATAAATTTTCTAAGGCGTAGAATGGAACACTTGGAGACATCTTTGCATCAGGCTGATGAAGTGAAGAAGGAAACTGCGAAAGATATTAGGGTGCGGACTAAATTGATTACAGATTTGGTACTGCAGTTGGCTCTTGAAAGAGAACGCCTCTGTAAGCAGGTTCGCTACAATTCTTTTCACACTTAAGAAGTTGTTTACTACTAAACAAGCATTTTTGTCATACTTTTGCATTTTCCCTGCCTTTCTACTCCAAAGCTGGGTTTTAAAAGGCAGTTTGGGTGCACCCCAGCGCCTGAGATAGGTACTCACAATGAGCAATGTTGGGGGTGTTTGTCTATTAGTTCTTTAATATGTTGCATTTTTTGTTCTTAATATTATTTTTTATTTTTTTAATAATAAATATAAAATCTCATTGGGCATAGGCCCAAGACATGTAAACTCTTTAATGCTTCCAAATCATGTTTAATTTTTCTGAATGTTAATGCACAGAAAACACTTTTTGCCCAAGCGTGCCAAATTGAACTTGATTGTAAGAATGCAAGTCTGAAGTCAACTAATTTTGGATGGAATTCTCAGTTTACGCCATCAAATTTGTCTTTGATTGTTGATATGGATTCCCCTAATCATATTTACATGATAGAATTCCATATTTGGAATGCCACTCGTCCTAGTGACACTTCTTTAAGTGGGTGTGAAATTACGATGTTAAAGGTTACAGGGAGAAGGATGGGATCAAGCAATGCTACTGACCTTGTTACATCATAGAAACGTCTGGCTCCATTATATCTTTATTGTATATATTTTTTTTATGAATTATCTGTTATTTTATATTTTCAAGTAGCCATTCAACAATCAACATATGCCTAGGCTTGTACTCCTGGTGGGGGAAAATTAATTAAAAAAAAGAAAAAAGGAAAAAAAAAACACTTCCCAGAGGGCGTGATGGAAAGTATTTTAATATCGATGCTGTAATAGGAGCTCTAGGGCATTCATATCCATTTTGTAGTAGTTTTCATTTGCTATTTAGGAATGTTTGCCTTTCCTCTTACAATATATTATTTTTTTTGGAATTTTCAAGATATCATCATTAAAAAAGGAGAAGAAAGTTGCTGTGAAATATTTGCAGCGAATAAAGGAGCCTTCCGTTACTGTGATTCGAAGCCCGGATGCTAAAGCAAAAGAACATCTTTCCACGGATAGTGATGGTAAGAATGGAAATTCTAGAAAAGAAAGCAATGAGGAAATAATGGGGTCTTCAACTATCAGTTCCGAGGTTGGTGCTTGTCTCCCTATTTGTAGTAATCATCCTAATAGGTATGGTTTGCTTGCAGTTGTCTTAGGTGACTCGAACGTGCTCTAATTAGTCTGTATGGATTTAGATATTCTTGTGAACACATTGTTGTGGACTTATAGTCGTTGGGGAGACGTATTGTAATTTGATAATATATCTATCAAATAGTTGCTAAATATTCAAAAAGTAACGTGTAATCTTTTTGTTATACTGTCGCTTTAAAATTCATTATGTGATCAGACATCCCCATACTAATGCATCCAACTTATGTTTGTTTTTACATTGGCAATGAGCAGAGGGACGTGTCAACAACTGAGATCAAGATGTCCGATGCTGATACCACCTCTGAGCTTAACACCATCAGAAATATAGATGCAAGACAGCTCAAATTCAAATATGTCTCCGTCGTAGTTCTTGTAATGGTGATTCCAATATTAGCAGCTTTTCTGTTTCAGCAGTGAGGGGGCCAATCTTGATGGTTATGTTTCGTATCCTTGGACCAAAGTGTTCGATCTTGAGAAAACTTCAGCTGCTTTGAAGGATTTTGAGGAGAAGTGTACTGATTTCCCTCAATTGATCCGATTTTACCGATGAGATTCACAAGAAGGCGAAAGCAGAGGGAATATACTTCATGATTAGAATCTGGTTTTGTTGCATTAATTGGTAGAATAGGTCCTTGCCACGAGTTTCGATGTCCTACGTATAGAAAGTGCTTCTTGTCATTGTATGTTTTGGCAGTTCTGTAGCTAGGGATGCTTGAAGAAAGCACTTTTGAACTTTTTGTAGTTGACATAAAAATGCCACATTACATAAACATGCAGTCCTTGAACTTGTTGTACCGTACATTTAAGACCTAACAGCACCAATTACATACAAAGACAGTCGTCTTCGTAAATGTTGTCTTCACATGTAAATGCTGAAGATATAATGTTCATTATTGATAGAAGAAATGAGTTCTCTAGATATGCATATAAAGAAGGGGTAATTACAAAAGTCCCCCCTGAGGTTTGGGCTAATTACAGTAAAACCCATCCTTTCACAAGCAAAATAGACTTAAAAAAAACCCTGATATTTCTAAAAATATTACAGACCTTAAATTTAAGACAAACTCAAACTTGAGGGGGCTTTTTGTAATGTTGAAACATCTCTAGGTTTTTCTGTAATTAGCTCAAACCTCAAGGGGTCTTTTTGCAGTTATCCCTATAAAGAATGGGATCATTGTTGAGCCATGAAACATCAAGATTCAAAATTGTTAAAAGAATCTATAATTAAGGATTGGTTCTAAGACTATACACCCAAATTGTTACAAAACTAGAGTATATACAGCAAGATGTTGGAGAAATTTTCTTCAATATAGAATGTTAAAACTGATTTATATCAAATACTTCAACTTTATCAACAAAACCATAAGCTTATTGGCTTTTGAAACTTTGTTCTGTAAGTTATTGGCTGTTGGCAAAATCACATTGTATAGGAAAGGTATTGATACTCTTCTTGTGTGAGCTTATAGCTAAAACAAATAAGCAGTAACTATAAGCTTCTTGTTAATCTGTTATTCTTGTCCTCAAATTGAATACCAACCATGCTGTCACTTCCAATGACAACCTACGATCCCCCATCGATTCAGTGCGAAGCATCATTCCTGCATCAAATCTCAACCCAGTTCTAACTTTTTCAACCGAATCTCAGATATTCTCGTGCTGTTCAGGAGTCTAAACGTCGATTCTATCAGAATAATTTACGAACTTGAGACTGCGCATAGTTCTTGTTGCTCATCTACGATAACTTCATCACTTATCATAAGCTCACCATATTTTGTACAATAATCCCATTTCATCTCACCAATTAGCATATCCAGGTTCTCATATATCTCATCACATCTCGGATGAGCTTTATCGCCAACAAGAAACATATGCACCTCAGATTGGAGCTCAATCCAGCTACAACCCGGCTCTTTTTTCAGTCTACAACGCCTCATAATTTTCCTCATCTTTGAAACCTCGCCCCACATTTCTGCATCAGCATAAATATTCGATAAAAGAACATAAGCAGACGAGTCTTGAGGGTCCAATTGCAGAAGAGAACTTGCTGCTTTCTCGGCCACCTCAACATTCCCATGCATCTTACAAATGCTAAGAAGAGTTCTCCAAATCACATCGTCGGCCTCAAAAGGCATCGACTGAATAAGGTTCAAAGCATCGATAAGTCGCCCACATCTTCCTAGTATATCCACCATAGACGAATAATGTTCCAACTGTGGTTCTAATTTATATTCATTTTGCATTAAGTTGAAGTAATGAAGTGCTTTGTCTACAAGACCGATATGAGCACAAGCACGAAGGACTGCCACAAACGTTGCATGATTTGGCAGTACCTTCTCAATCTGCATTTTTTCGAAAATCTGTAAAGCCTCGTATCCATAACCGTGGTGAGCATATGCACACGCCATGGCATTCCATGTCACGAAATCACGGTTGGATGATTTTTCAAACATTAAAACGGAATCTTGCATGTTCCCACATTTTGAATACATGTCAACTAGCGTACTGATAATGTACACGTCCGACTGCAAATCTTGCTTGATTATTTGAGCATGAATTTGCTTCCCGAGTCCAACGTTAGCTACGTTGGAGCAAGTATCGAGAACTGTTGCATAAGTGAAGTTATCGGGTTTAATTCCCATCTCCAACATTTTAGAGAAGAACTTCTGAGCTCCCTCACTCTGTTCAATTGACGAAAACCCAGAAATTATTGCATTCCAAGAAACTAACGTCTGTTCGTCCATCCTGTCATGAAGCTTCTCTGCCTCGTCCACCATCCCACACTTGCAGTACATATCCACAAGCACGCTCCCAACAAACGAGTCCAATCCCATCCCGGATTTAATGACCCTGCCATGAATTTCCCTCCCATGGTGCAGAACTTGTCCACCTGCACAAGCTTTCAAAACACTCCCATACGTGAATTCATCAGGTTCCATCCTCGACCGAAGCATAGAAACAAATAGCGATAGGGTCTCCTCATTTTTGTTCTGCTCACAAGCTGCAATGACCGCGTTCCATGATACAGCATCCCGTCTTTCCATTTCATCAAATATCTGGTGCGCTTCTTCTAATGCTCCACATTTACCATACATGTCCAAAATGGCATTGGCCACACAGATATTATAATGAAACGGCGTCTTAATTGCTAATCCATGTACTTGAATTCCTTCCAGATGTCTTTTTATTACCGAACAGGCACTAAATGCACCAGACAGGCTTATTTCATCAAAACCAAGATCAGACTTCAATAAAAGTAGAAAAAGCTGCAAACCTTCAATTCCGTTATCACTTCTAGCATATCCAATGATTAATGCATTATAAGATTGCAAGTTATGGTTTGGCAATAAATTAAACACCTTCCTAGCATTAAGCAAATTGTGACATTTCGCATACATATCCAACATGGCGGTACCCACAATGGTATCCACTCCAAAATCACTCTTTAGTGCGTGGCCATGTAATTGACAACCCAGCCTTGAAGCAGATAAACTAGCACAAGACCTAAAAACACTAGCATATATAGATTGGCTGACTCCAATCCCCTCCCTTTGCATTTCTTTGAACAGCTCTAATCCACTCACAAGATCATCATTTTGAATGCTACCGGCAATTACCGCTCCCATGAAACCCAATTTCTCACCGGCATCGCATAAAAACACGTAGTGATTCATCCAACATCTTGCATTTCGAGTACATATCAACATAGCACTCCCTGCCACCACATCATCCCCAAATCCCGACTTGACCACGACTCCGTGTACCTGATGCCCTAAAGCGTAATCCTCTAAACCTGAACACGCTTTCAAAACAACAGCAAAAGTGGTCTCATCATACCCCACGCCATCTCTCCCCATCACCACAAAAATCTCAACCGACTTTAAACAATTCCCATTCTGCAAGTACCCTGAAATCAAAGAATTCCAGGAAATCACATCTCTCTCAGGCATCAAATCAAAAAACGATTGCGCAAACCCCATTTCCCCACTAATTGAATATCCAAAAATCATAGCATTCCACGAAACCCGGTCCCGGTCAGACATTCTGTCGAACACTTTACTAGCACACTCCAAACGGGAGCATTTTATGTACAGCTGGAGCAAACAGTTGGCGACGAAAATTGTGGGTTTGAATCCGGATGCTATCATCCGCGCATGGGCTTGTTTGCCCGGTTTGAGGGCTCTTACCTTGGAGCATTCTTGGAATATATGGGAAAATGTCTTTTTATAAAACGGGTGTGATTGATTTTCCTGTGCAAATGTAGAGACTGGAGATTTGAGGAGAAAATTTGGAGATGGGGGCTTCAGCTGGAAACGGAAAAGTCTGGTTGAGAAGTGAGAAGCCATTATCGGCTTTTGAATTCATGCTTGGAGGGTGTTTTTGCCGTCCGTCAGATGAACGTAAACATGCGCAATGGTTATATTTTTGTACAAGATGTTTGAATTTTCTATTTAATTTACTGTTTCTTTTATTGTCACGACGTCCTCGGAAATTTGTCTGAGTGTAATTTTCTAAACCTAAAAAATCTTATCATCATCATTGGAAAGCCAAGCAATTTGTTTCTTGCAAGTAATATTTACCCAAATATTTTAGACAACATGTAGTTAAGCAATTATTTGATACATAATCTCTAGTCCCTACCCGGACATAACTCAACCCAGTAAAGAATCTGAGTGAAGTGTTGTCTATTTGTTGACATCCGCAGCTATAGAGTATAGAGTTTGTCACACTCTGATTCGGCCCCAACCAACCCGGTATTTTTACCGATTTGGACTCAGTAATTCTCCAAGCCCGAAAAAGTTGGGCCTCAAAGCCCGACCAGAGTGCTTTTAGTGCATTTTCCATTGATAGGCGGTGAGCTTTAAAATCGGTGTCCGACACTCTTTTGCCCGACTTGACCCGATTTTTTAAAAGTCCGCCCGACTCGGTGATTTTGATGACTCTACCCAGCGTGGAGATTCGAGTCCCCTAGTAAAATAGTGGAATGATTTAACTTGTGTGGTGACTTAGTTTATGACGAGGTTAGACCCGACATTAAAGACGTCATCTTTCTCACCTCATCCACAAAGCACTTGTGTTCTCCCAACTACTACCATTAAAAAATAACAAGGTAGTTATATTAACTTAAGTCAAACCATACAAATCTATTACATTTTAAAATCGAAATATAAACGGAATAAAATACTCAGATCATACACAATTTTCCTAGAAATAAAGATATGAAAATTTTGTTCTCTAAATTGTGAAAAACCCAAGAACAAATTTTCTGATAAATTGAAAAGAAAAAAAAAGAAGAAAATTTTCAGGTAGAAGAAGTGCCATAATTAAGTATATATAATTACAATAATAATTTTCCTCAAAAAAAAGTTACAATAATAATTAAGTAGTAATCAAAGAAGCGGTCAAGCAAACGTAAAAAATATATCAATAAAAAAAAGAACAACAAAAGTCCTTTTTTTTTTATCACATAAACAAACAAAAAAATTAAATTCACATCAGAAAAAATCACAAAACAAATACGTAACACTTTCTCTACTACGAAATTTCTCCAATGGCGGAGGTCACCAATCTCCACCGCCAGCACCAGCCACCGTCGTCCCGAAGACCCGTTTCCACCACCATGGTGCCACACCAAGAACCACCCGTACAGCAAGAAGAAGAATTCTATCATCAACCCAGCCCTTTCGTTTTCGAATTCGATCCATTCCCCGCTCCCAATAGCTCTTCAAATCCCTCTTTCTTCGATGATTACGCGACGTCGTTTGATTTCGGGTTCGATTTGAACGCAGAGCCCGATAACCCGGGGTGCGAGTACGAGGACCCTAATTGCTTCTTCTTTGGAGGTGAAGAAGACGATGAGCAGTTGAATTTCGTGACAGATCTGTTCGAACCACGTCATTCCCACGTGACGGAAGATCTAATTTGGGATCTGGATTCGGGTCAGGCGGATGAATCGGCTTCCGAATTCGGGTTCGGGCCAGGTCTAGGTTCAAGCATGGGTCTTCGTGTGGTGGGCATGGATTCAGAGTCCGATTCTGCTGAACTCGAGGTAAATTCAGGGTTTATTATTAATGATGATGATGATAATTACGATAGTTTTGGAGTTAGTAATGACAATTTTCACACTAGTGAGAATGAGAGAGAAGAGTTTGAATGGGAGGAGGTTAGTGAACGAACTCAGTTTGATGAGAGAGATAACTTGAATTTGTTGATCAATGGAATTGAGGAAATAACCGTTTCATCCGAAATTTCCTCTTCAGAAGATGAGAATTCAAATTTAGGTGATGATGAAGGAACAGAGGAAGCTAGGAATATAGAATGGGAAGTTCTGTTGGCAGTGAATAATTTAGAGAGCACTTTTGATTTTGAATATTCTGAAGAAATTGATAACCCTAGGAGTGAAGTTTCGCATATTAATCTTCCGGAAGATTACATTTTGACAATGGAATACGATGCCCTTTTTCGGGCAATTGGTGGAGAATGAGAATGCTTTAAAGGGTAGCCCCCTGCTGCAAAGTCTGTAGTGGAAAATTTGCCTTCGGTGGTGTTAACAAAGGAGGAAATTGGGGAGAATAATAATGTCGTTTGCGCGGTTTGTAAGGATGAATTTGCTGTTGGGGAGAACGTTTCGAAGCTGCCTTGTTGCCATCTATACCACGGGGACTGCATTTTACCATGGCTCGGTATTAGGAATACATGCCCGGTTTGTAGGTACGAATTGCCTACAGATGATGCAGATTACGAGAAGAGGAAGAATGAGAGAGTTGGTAGTGGAATTACTACTACGCCTCGTTTGGTTGATGATTTTGAGGTGAGTTACAATTTTGAACTTTTGCCTTGAAAAGTTGTTTCAATTCCTTGGGATATGGTTTTTTCGGGACGATATTTGTTACTTTTTTTTTCTTTCTGTATGTAAAAATTTCTTTGCATTTCATAGTGGTATGTGGATAATAAAATTGGAAGTTATATTGATCCATGATTGAATATATAACTGTCTTGTTGTCTGCAAAATTAGGATATATCAACCATTCGTTTAAACATTATTGTTAGCGTTGAGTTGGAAGCTCGGGTCGTCGTGGTGTTTCAGGTTGTCTTGTGATTGAATTTGTTGAATGTATGTTTGATTCCTCAATGTGTTTGTTAGTGATCAGAAGACAGAATAAGTTGGATAGGTTGACAAAATATGGAAGAAAATGGAATTTTTTTTTGAATGGAAATTTTTTATTAGACCTATGCACTTTCATGTTGTGGATGTGCAGAGGAAATAAACTGAAGGCTTCTTCTATATTCAGGACAATTATTTTAGCATCTTATGTCCTTTGGGATAAGGGATAATTACAAAAACACCCCTGAGGTTTCGGCTAATTACGAAAAAACCCAAAGATTTTTTAAATTTACAAAAAAAAACCTTGAGGTTTGATTCCGTCTTACATTTTTCCCCTTCATAAGCAAAAAACATATCAAAACCCCCTGATATTTATAAAAATACTACATTTACCCCTTTAAATTTAACTCATAATCATACCTGATGGAATTTTTTGTAATTTTGAAACATCGCTGTTTTTTTTTTTTTTTGTAATTAGCCCAAACCTCAGGGGTGTTGATGTAATTATCCCTTGGGATAATTTAATCAAATATGAGATTGTGCCTTTGGACCAACTACTAAGATTCTGAGCATATTATACTTCTTGTTTTTTTGACATATGTTCTTGTAGCATTATTAACAAAATATCCAATTTCTCAATTTTTCTTTTAGTGTTGTCTAGTAGTAATTGTATTCTTGTGGCAGATAGTACTTCTTTGTTTGTTTCTGGACAGTTTTTGGCATTTTGTAAGATGTAAAAAGGTTTTTGCTTTGGTAAATCCACATTCAGTTGCTGGATAATATCAAACATGTGAGA
This sequence comes from Rehmannia glutinosa, assembly GCA_016081115.2. Taxonomy (NCBI): domain Eukaryota; kingdom Viridiplantae; phylum Streptophyta; class Magnoliopsida; order Lamiales; family Orobanchaceae; genus Rehmannia; species Rehmannia glutinosa. The sequence continues at coordinate 14,056,666 of CM071929.1, read as the reverse complement.
AGTTCCCTCTAGAATAGCTTTAGTGTTTACTCCAAAATGTGCCAGCCTGAAGTGGAGTGTTTACAAACACTAAAAAAGTGATTTTTTAGTGATTGTCAGCTTCTGGGTGGAAATACAAGGTGGAGTGAGTATTTTTCCACCTAGAAGCTAAAACTCACTTTTATTTATTTAGTGTTTGCAAACACTCCCTACATGTAAAAATTTCTTTCAAGAAAAAATTACAAAGCCCACCATTATACTAATGGCAATTTTAGCTAAGCAAGTCAATATAAGACTGCTGCTTTGAGGGTAATAACAGCTGAAATGCCAGTTTTGCAATTATTCACATATTTTCAGTCTTAACTTACTGAATAATGTAAATAAGAAAAAAGATTTATATCTGTATTAGCTCTCGACGCATTTTTCTTGTAGGTTCATGATTCACAAATTGAGTTCAAATATTAGTTGATATCTCGTTTCGAGAAGTTTCTGGGGGTGATTGAGAATGAGGGATTTGATGTGATATATTAAGAAATGTGTGTATTTGTAGAGAAATGTATCGGGAAAATGTTTGATTAGTGATTCAGAGAAGTGATTGGGGAATTGGGTGATTGGGAAATGCTAACAAACATTTAAATTCCGAGAAATAGTCCAAGCTCAAAATTAATAACTGAAATACTTCATGTGAGAAGTTATCTGAGTAGTTTTAACAACCTTTTTAAGGTTCATATTGTGATTCAGTATTTTACATTCTTCCATGTTATAATACTATCAGTGTTCTCTCAAAAAAAAAAAAAATAAAAATACTATCAGTGGGTCATGGGCCTCAATTAGAAATGTTTGATTTAGTCCTTAACCCCTATATAATTTAGGCAAAAACTTGCATGAGACGGTCTCACAGATTTAGATCCGTGAGACGGAGTCCTTACACAAAGTTTTAAGGTTTTTTTTTTTTTTCTTCAGATTTTATTTTTCTTAGGGTTTATATTTGTTTTTTTAGGGTTTATTTTATTTCTTGGGTTTATTTTTAATTGATTTGGGTTTTTAGGATTTTTAGTTTTTTTTAGGGTTTATTTTTTATTTTTTGGGTTTGTTTTTGTTTTTCGGGTTTTTTCTTCATGGTTCATGTTTTAGGGTTTATTTTTGTTTTTTCATGGTTTATTATTATTTTTAAATTTATTTTCATGGTTCATGTTCTCAAGACGGAGCCCTTAGAAGGTCCATCTCACTGTTTAGATCCGTGAGACCGTCTCTCACAAGAGACTTGCTCTATAATTTATTGGACCTCCAATTATAAAAGACATTGGTCGATTGGATCATGCTCATGTGGTCCGATTGTTCTATTTGAACAACGTCAAAGATGTTTAATGGGAAAGAGAGTATGAAATCTTGATGTTCTAATACCGGGTACTATGGGAGTGTTTGCATTCACTGAAAAAAAAAAGCACTTTCTAAATTTTGGCTGAAAAAAATCGCTTTGTAGTGTTTGCAAATGTCAATTTCTACTTTTGAGTCTGTTTCATTTAATTAGAATCTAAAAGCACGGAGAGGTGTGCTTTAAATTTCTGCTTCTGCTTTTAGTTTGACGTTTACAAATATAGAAGCGCTTTTCCAATTTTTTCATCCACCATTGTCAACTTCTAATTTTGTTTTCAAGCATTATCAACTTCTCATTTTCAACCACATTTGCTTTAACTACAATAATCAATTTTTTTCTAAAACCACAAGTATTTGCAAAAACTCCCTATATATATTATGCTTTTGTATAAAATAGCAGTTTGTTATTTCTTACTACTGTACTACATGCTTTTATGAAGTGTTTTCATAATCCGTGTTTTTTCTTGGCATTGAGATGAGGCCATCGAAACAACTTTTGTTGGAGGAGATGTTTCTTGGTATTGTTTTAATTGAAAAATGATTTTTAAAGGGTGGGATTATAATTTTATAAGCTTCAAAATTAGTATGTTAGGAGCTCATAAGCTGTATATTATTGAAAAATAATTTAGAGGGTGAGATTATGAGATGTTTTAAGGTGTTTGGTACTTTTTAGAAAGAAAAACGAATCTTATAAACTTCAAAACTAATATGCTATGAGCTTATAAATTGTTTTTAGAAAAAGGTAGACAATTTCAATTTATTTTCACAAAGATTTTACATTAACAACCTCCTTTGATCTTAGTAATTTTAATTCTAAAATCGTTGTTTTATAAGTTCTATCATTTTATTTTATTCAAATATTTCAACAATTTATTCTAAAAATAAAATGTAACATCTTATAAGCTAATGTCTTATAAGATGTAGAAGCTTATAATATCTTTTAAATAAGCTCGACCAAACATCTTGTAAGCTCTTGCTGTTTTTTCTTTTAACTGTAAAAAACCTGGTCTATAATTGCGCAGATTTGAACCCGAATCTTTGAAGAGTAGTAGTACTCGTGGCCTCTGGTGTCTGTGAAAGTAGTGTCTCAGATACATTAGCGCATGTTTTGTTTCTCCTTTTAACGAATTTTTCGGTTTTATGTTAACTGATATTTTTCCCAGTTTTACTAAATATCTCATCTTTATTTTTTTATTTAAAAATTACTATACAATAATTGCATATAATTCAAACATATGGGTTTCACATAGTTCTTATCTCTACATACGTATCTGATTATATTTTAAATATTTTAACATTGCCCATTACGAGCAAACATTAATATATACTTATCTAAATCGTAAAATTAATATCAATATATCGTCGGCATTGTATCAACACGATTTCACTTTCTAGCGTATATTCTCTTTCAGAAATAAAAAAATATCTACAGACTACACACATCTAATTTATTTAATTTTTCATTTCCAAATATGTCTATTTTCAATATTAAGACATTCATTCAAATATAGTCTTAGTTTCACATAATATTCAATACAAAATGAAAACTCATTGGATGTTGATCTTCAAATAAAGTTAAATGAAAATATAAACGGGCGGATTGCAAGTGTTTTTGCAAGCAACTATATATATTTTTTTAGTACAAGTTCTCGATAGGAATAGGACATGTATATGATTTGATTACAAGTCAATAGTTTAAGTTACAATTATTCAACGAAATGAACTACAACGGGCTGCGGGCATATTTAATTTTGTTATTAAATAAAAGTGTCATACCTTTTACATATTCATTATCTTTTTTAGAAGGCTCCACTATACCTCGATATCTGTTTTTTCTCTCTCTAAGAAAACTCTCTTAGCCTTTAACCCTAAACACCCGCCACTCTTCTCTCTCCCTCTTAACCTAAAGCCTCCCCCCACCAACCTCTTTGGGGTAATGGTGGATGGCCGCCGACGTCTAGTCGTTGGTCAAGCCGCCCGATCTCATGATGTTTTATTTGTGCTCGGATCCGAGCTTTGGAGGATCTCGTGGAGGCGGGCAACGGCGGTCCAGCCATGGCTCAGTGGCGGATGCGGTGGTGGGCGGCGACGACGGCAGATCGAGAGGGGAGATGTTTTCTTTTTTTCCTTTTCTTGTTTTTGGTTTTGGTGTTCGTTTTCTTGTCGGTTGTAAGGGGTGGTGGTCTGGGCATGGGTGGATGGTGGTGTGGATTTGAGGGAGGGAGAGGCTGATTTCATGCCTTTTGGTTTCTTCCTTCTCTGTAGGTGTTTTTTACTTTTGTCCCCAACAGGTGGCTATTTGTCCCAATAAGTGACTTTCATATTTTGTCCCATTTGTGGATTTGCTCAGAAGACTCAGATGTGCCTTTATCCGATTATATGTGACAGGAACGATATCAAATTCTTTGGTACGAGTTTTGTCCAAATAATGCGATCGAAGCTGAATCTATAGATTATTTAGATCCGTTAGGTTTTAAAGCTTGTTTTTAGATCCTGATAGATCTATAATCAGAGGCCAGAACTGCGATTGTTTTTTCTTTGGATATTGAATCATTGTAAGTTTCTTCATTAAATAAATGATATTCATTTTGACTAAAAAAATTATATTCTTTTAGAAGGCGATTTTTTTGTGTACACACGTGTGTGGACATGCGTGTGAAGATATTTGTATTAAAAAAGCGAAAAAAAAAAACTCCTGTATAGCTATGACAAAATACAAGAAAAAGGTTGTCCTATCCCAATATGGTTCATGTGTAAGTGCCCAATCACACAGACCACTTTAATCCCTCTAGAAACCCTTGTTTATATGGCCTTAGAAGTTAGATCTTTTTCAACCACACTTTTTAAGTACCATTACGATATTTTTAGAAGTGGGGACTCAAGATTATTACCTCAATCATTGTGGTATTGAATATGTGAATCTATATTGACTGAATAAAAGTAGAATCTAATAAAGAAAGACCACAAAAATATATCCAAATAAAAAAATAAAGATTATAATATAGTAAAGTCTAGATGGCTCCAATATTGGCCTTCACACCCTCCAATACAAATTTGATGATGGAGTATTTTTTTTTAAAAGGCAAATTTTATTTGTATTTTCATTCAATGCTTAAGATATTGATGAACTATAGACCTAGTGGCTAGAAAAATGGATTTCAACTTGTATTTTTGTTACTGTACAATGGAATTTAAATGCATCCTAATAATTCTACAATGAAAATCAATGGAACATATTTTTTTCTTTTTTTGAGGAAAATGGAAGGTATTGTTATATGAATAGAAAGTAGTTCAAGTAAAGAAACTTGGATAGGATTTATGATCCAAATTTAAATTTTCAACATGGCCTCCTTTATTTTAATTAGTTGGTGAATAATATAAATATATATATAGGAAAATTAAGATTTTGAGTCTTGTAAGTTGGATCTTTTTGAGAATTAATCCTCTAAATTGTCACATTCATATTTTAGTACTTTAACTTTCGAATTTCTAGATATTCAGTCATTTAACTTTCTATATATTCAGTTCTTTAACTTAACAATTTTACTTTTGATCTTATAACTTAACATATTTTAGAAATTTAATTTTATAACTTAGCAATAGTTAAATTTAACTAATTTATCAAAAGGTTAGTACTCACACTTCACATTTTTTAAAGGACCAAAGGTAAAATAATTAAATTTCAAAATTTGAAAATTAATTAAATTATAAAAACAATTAAAAATTAAATTAATTTTATTAATAAAAGATTTAAATAAATTGAAATTTATAAAAAAAAAATTAACGAATTTTAGGAAAATTAAAACAATTACATCAAATTAGTAAATTAAGAATAATTTGCCATATTTATGCAATTAAACTTTGGCGAGGAGATTTATATTATTTCAGAAGATATATTTATTTCAGAAATTTAAAAAATTAAAGCTTGAAATGTTTTCAAAAAATCAATTAAATTAAAAATTATTAATTAATTTTTTTTTGAAAGTTAACTGTTAATTTAAATTATTCAATTTTAAAAATAAAATTTAATTAAGAAATAAATTTAATTAAAAAACAATTTTTTAATAAATTAAGTAAATTTAACTATTGTTAAGTTATAGAACTAAATTCCCTAAAAAAGATTATAGGACTAAATTTCTCAAATATATTAAGTTATAGGATCAAAAGTAAAATTCTTAAGTTAAAAATGACTAAATATCTAGAAATTCGAAAGTTAAATGATTTTATTCTGATCATGTCAAGAAAATATTTGCAGATGAATCTAAAACTGTGATCATTACAATGTCCGGCATGAAACAAAAAATGTGCAAATAAACAGATCTACATGGCACCACCAATATTAACCATGTCGACGGAAAAGGGTGCATATCACCTTTGCTTCCAATTTTAGCATCCTAGACCTTGCAAATTGCAATTTTCATCATTCTTATCCTGCTGGAGCTAGAAAATGAAGATTGAGAAAATGATTTTTTTCCCCTTAAATATAATATATAAAAGTAGATTTTTAATTTGCTTTTAGAGTGATAAACTTTTAAATACCAGAGGATATTTGTGGACTGGCCGAGGCCGAGTTGGTATGCTCTTCTATGGGCTAATTAGATGATACCTAATTGGATACAGGATACCACCCAACTTTTTGTAAATTTGATATATGTCCTATTTTATTTTATTTTTTGGAAAAAAAAATACATGCATATGTCATAATAAAACACGTGTTAAAATCACAAGGTATACTTGGGTGGTGCTCGATTTGATAGCATCTCAATCCCCTGGATTATTCTCGCTTTCAGATGACCTGGTTGATCGATTGTCGCGATGGAGCTTATTTGGATTTTTAAATATGTCACCAATCTACTATCAAAGAAAAACCATAATATAGCAAAATCCTATATTGTTTTATGTTTCTAAACAACACTTCCAAGGTTGTCCTTTCGACGCCTTGAGAATTAGGGGTGACATTACAAAGATAAATAACACAACATAATATGAAACACGGCACGATATCAAGGAATTTTAAAATTAATTAAATTAAAATTGTTATTACATTTAAGATTGAATAAAATAAATAAAACGAGTACAATAACATGATTTGTCACTCCTAGTGAGAATACAAAATCCTATGGCCACGAGGAGTGAAAGTTCTCCAAGGAATTTGGATGTTTCCAATCCCATAGTTAATGGGCGAAAAATGATTTCATATTTTCATTACAACTTCTCTCATAATTATAATCTCGACCTATAATCGTCTTTATTAATTTAACAATGGACTCTGGAAATATGTTCCCAATCACAAATGCACAAATATCTCTCAATCTTAGGAAAATATATATTATACAATGAAGAATGTATTTTATGCTTAAATTTTTTTGACTAGGTGTTTTAAATTAAATGATTATAATACTGAAATATTTTGAAGAATAGAAGATTAATGTAAAATATAATAAGAGTTATTATATTCTTATCCCTATAAAAATAAAGTATATTGCTTATGGCTTCCATATACATATATGTTGCTCATATAGTGTCGTTTCAAAGTGAAAAAATCGGATACTTAAAGCATATTAAAACTATTTTATATACACAAAAACTCCTATCGACCGTCTAACGGTGCTCTGGCCTATTAACGGATCGACCCGCGATCCATGGGCATTTCCGTAATATTAGCAATGGTGTTTAGTAATTTTCGGGGACCACCTAGATAATAAATCATTCAAAAGTATTAGTCGTCCTTCTAAAAAGTATTAGCTTCTTCTAAAAAGTATTAGCGATTCTTCCAAGAGTTTTTAGTATTTTCTCTAAATATACTCCCAAATGTATTAGCATCCCCTCAAAAGTATTAGTAGTTCCTCGAAAAAGTATTAGTAGTTCTTTGAATATAATTAAATTTTTCTCCCGAAATGTATTAACAGTCCTGAAAAGTATTAGCCGTCGTTCTAAAATGTATTAGCAGTTCTTCTGAAATGTATTAGTAGTTTCCCTGAATATAATTAAAAATTTCTCCTGAAATATATTAACAGTTCTTCTGAAAAGTATTAGTCGTCCTTTTAAAAAGTATTAGTAGTTATTCTAAAATGTATTAGTAGTTCCCTTAAGAGTATTTTAGTATTTCTCATGAATATACTCCCAAAATGTATTAGTTGTCCCTCGGAAAAGTATTAGTAGTTTCTCGAAAAAGTATTAGTAATTTCCTAGAGAGTATTTTTAGTAGTGCTCCTGTAAAATATTAGTTTTTCTTATAAAATGTATTAGTATTTCTACACAAAAATATTAGGCGATACTAATACTTGTATTATTTAGTTATTCGTCTTCAAATACTCACATCGCAATTCCATTCTTAAATAATACTTTTTGGGTATATTTCGTCTACTAATAAATATGAACTCCTTAGATTTCTTTACGATGGTAAAAGTGTAGAAGAAGCTAAAATTTTCAATGTTGGGGTGGTTGAGAGTTGGAGAATTGTGGAGGATCCATTTACCTTTTTGGAATCTTGGTCTGAAGGTGTTTGTTTCAATGGAGTTTATCATTGGGTAATTAAGGATCATAATCTTGACAATATATGTACTTTTGATGTCTTGGATGAAATATGCGGTTCAATTCCAAAGCCCCCTGCCTTGTTGCCATTTTTAAGTCGAGAAAGCGGTGAGTCCGACGATATTGAACGATCGTCTTTCGTGGTTGATTATTCGGATTGCTCTCGGTGAGACCACGGCGACAGAGGCGTTTCGTCGACATTCTTGGAGAGAGCGGGCGGTTCCACCTCAACGCGCGAGACGTGGGCGGTGGACTTTGCGGCAGCAGAGAAAGTGGAGATAGTCGTGGATTTGGAGCCGGTGTTTTTTTTTTTTTTTTTTTTTTTCGCGGATCCGAATTAGGTCCGGATGGGTAGAATATTTAGACCGTCTAATGGATCTAGATCCGTTAGACGGTCCGATAGAGAGACTAGCTTTTTATATAATATTTCTCAATTATCTCGGATGAAAACGATTTCTTGATTACTCATTTACTCTATATTCTATATTGTACGAACTTTAAGTACAGAATTTTTTTCAAGATACATACGAATCTTTTCATTGCAATGTGTCTCGTCACAACCAACTAACCACCCTCAAGCCTCAACACCACCACCGACTATTTCTGACAGTTTAATTTTATTACATCAATCAACTTTTTTTAAAAAAAAGTAAAAAAGAAAGAAATACACTCACACACACACACACACTACCATCCAAACTACAGGCATTTTCAGATCATAACATATTTTTGTTACATTTTACCCTCTAAAGTGCCAAATTTTATCTAACAACCCTTTATCGATTTTAGTTACCTTGCAGCCGATCCCATTAATTACTCATTCCTTTGTTCCATGGAGGTTGCAATTCCCTCAAGCATTTGGAAAAGGTTGTTACTCCAACAATTTTGGTGTCCTTCCCTCGCTTTCCTATGGTGCTTTGGTCCCAAGTGGTTGCGGCCCCCCTATTGTGGTCCCTTTTCCATTAACTACAATTTATTCTACTTCTTTTTCTGGGTTGTCACATATTGGTGCTCTTAAGTCTCCTGGTTAACAAGAATGATATCCCACAAATTACTAGTAATCCCCAATCTTGTTCTACTATGGTTTCTGGCAAACCAAATTTTATCCTTGAGCCTGTTAAAAAGGAGGATTATTACTCTAATTATTAATGAACATATTTATCAAAGAAAACGTTATGGAATCTTCATTTCCGTCAATTGGGAGGATGGTTTTGTGTAAATGAACTAAGCCTTGGGCATTGATGCCACTTCAAAAGCTTGCGAAAATTATGGAATATTACAAATCCTTGGCAATTAATTCTCTGGGCAAATGATACTTTTATCTAAAATTTTCTAATATTGGGGATTATTCTAGAGACCATGTTCAAGTTACTTGGTTTGTTAATTTGGGTTTTATTAAATTGTCCCGTTGGTACTTGACTTTAATTCGTATAAAGTTACTACGCCACTACTACTAGTGTTTGAGTTTAGATTTTCAAACTTAGTATTGAGTATTGGTATTCTAATTTCATTATGGGAATTGCGAAAGCAATAAGGACCCCGATTCAAGTTGATTAACGTTTGTTGAATCGATCTCTGGGTCATTTTGTTTGGTATTGTTAATATTGAATGTCTAAACATCTCTCGGGATTATGTAATGATTGAAAGGATAGGTCATTGTTCATTTATTTTTCTTAGTTATGAGAAATTGCCTAATATTGTGTTAATTGTTGCATTACGGACATCTTCGACATCTTGTCGCCGATTTGTGAGGCTTAATCCAACTAAAAACCCTATTTTTCGGCATTTCTCTGAGAGGACGATCTCGGGTTAGAAAAGTGTTTCAACCAGTTAATGTTCCACTTGATAAAGATGTTGGACCTCTAGCGCTACTCGGATTGATGAGTCTCCACAAACCAACACGAGTCTTTTCTAGACGCTTTGTCCTCACTCATGCGCATCATGCGTGCGAAAACTTCCCAGGTGGTCACCTAACTCCGTGGCCAAGCACGCTTAACCTCGTAGTTTTCTATGTAATGGGCACGAGAAAAGAAGATGCATATGTTGGTATAGGTAGTCCAAATCAAGTCCTTTAAGCTCTCATTTAACTCAATGCAATCCAACGCTAACGAGTTCGAATCGCAGCCACGCCTCGCGCCTCTTTTAAAGCCCATTGCGGGCGGATCTTTGGACCAAATCCTAACAAAAGACAATGATGTTGGCGCTCCTAGGGATACTGCGACCTCCCCTAAGCCTGTTGGTGTTGTTATTGAGGTTGTGGTTCATTCTCTTAGACATGTTGATGCTTCCTCTCCTGTTGCACTTTAGGGAATTATTTTGCTGCTTTAGAGGATGCAAATGATTTAGTGGACGACAATGAAGATCTAAATAAGGCCATGACTTGTAATTTTATGGAAGACTCTTCGATTGCGACACAAGGGCATGCCAATCCATCTTTGGCTTCGCCTTCACCATTAGCAGATTTGACTACTTTGGATACACATTCAGAATTTGATCACACCGCATTGAATACTACATCTATGTCGTCAGTGGGTTTCAAAGCAATAGTTGCATCAACACGAAAGCATTGGTCTGATATGGCACATGAAGAAGAACAAGACAAATCAGAAACTTTAAAAACCAAGCTAGACAAATCCTCAACTACTTCGCTTGCCATTCACTCGTGTTCTCCCTCAGAAGCTATGAAAACTATGGAAATTGTGGCTCGAGAATCCTGGACCGACATTCCACAAAATACAACAAACCATCAAGACGATACTCAACCACGTGCAAAAACAACAAATGTCAATATTACTCGAAAATCCTCGAGGCATAAACGCCATTCATTTAAATCGCGTTTTAAGTTATTTTGTTGTTTTTCTTTTCTTGAAATTTTTACATTGTTTTTCCTATGCTACCTGATCGACTTGTGATTAAGATTTTTTTCCTTTTTTTATATATATTTTTATTTATTTAAAAAAAAAAAAAACTAATAGAGTACTGTCTGATTCAAAAAAATAACACATATTATAACCCATTTAAATGTGCACCTACCTATTTTACTACAATAACAATAATAATCTACAACAGTGTCAAGTTCCATTTGTTGATAACTTAGACAAAGGGCATCGTAATATCTCGACACATGTTGAAGGCAAATAGTGCCAGCACAATTATAATTATATCAAAACTTCCAAACAGCATGAGCAACAACATATATATATATTTTTTTTTTTTTTGAGCAAGAATGAATTTCATTCATAAAACAAGAAACTTACAATCGATTCTGACAACAACAAATGTAAAACAATTTTGAAAATCCATAAATTAACGTTACAATCTACGGATTATAGACCCATACTGAGATCTAAAAACATATTTTAAACCGCAACAGATCTGACTAATCCATAGATTCAGAACTTCGCAACTAGGCGCTGGACAAAACACGTATCAAAACTTGATCTCGTTTTTGTCACATATCATCTGATAATAGCACATCTGAGTCTTCTGAGCAAATCCACAAAGGGACAAATTTATAAACGAAAAAGCCACTTATTGGGACAAAACAAACCACCTATTGGGGACAAGTAAAAAACACAATTACAAAAAGACAAAAGATCAAAGGCGAAAAGATCGGCCTCTCCCTCCCTCAGATCCACACCGCAGTTCATCTCCGCCAAAGCCACATCCAAAACCGCCACCACCGCTCTCTTCACCTCTAAACCCGCAAGCCAAGTTCGGAAGAAACCATACCTGCAAGAGAAGAAGCATCCACCGGAAAGGAGGGACTAGTGACCGGGAGACCATGGGATTTCGGTCTCCCGGCCATGGTAGAGGAGGGGCAAGGCAGGGAAACAAGGTGGGATAGAGAGAGGAGGGGCGGCAGATCTGTGTTTGCTTAGGGTTTTTAGAGAGAGATTTTTAAAAAGAAGGGTTGTGTTGCTTAGAAGTGCAAAAACAACAAATGTCAATATTACTTTCGAAAATCCTCGAGACATAAACGCCATTCACTTAAATCGCGTTTTTAAGTTATTTTTGTTGTTTTTCTTTTCTTGAAATTTTTACATTTTTTTCCTATGCTACCTGATCGACTTGTGATTAAGATTTTTTTTCCTTTCTTTTTTATATATTTTCATTTATTTTTAAAAAACTAATAGACTACTGTCTGATTCCAAAAAAATAACACATATTATAACCCATTTAAATGTGCACCTACCTATTTTCCTACAATAACAATAATAATCTACAACAGTGTCAAGTTCCATTTGTTGATAACTTAGACAAAGGGCATCGTAATATCTCGACACATGTTGAAGGCAAATAGTGCCAGCACAATTATAATTATATCAAAACTTCCAAACAGCAGGAGCAACAACATATATTAGAAATCAAAATGTTTTGTTAACACCAATTATAGTGAAGAAAAGCAGTGGCCCATTTTCTATTAATAACTAAACACCTTTTTTATCCACATTACAAGTGGGTCAAGAACTTATACAAAGTACGTAAGCACATTATAATTTATACCAATGACTCCAAAATGCTACTAATAATTCGAATCAAATGCAGCACCCAATCCTCATTATTGCACCAAAATGGCATGTTAATGTTTTTATTAATAGTATACTATTGAGAAAATGGGGGTACAAGTAGGTTATTTAATACTGATTTTAGAGAGAAAAAGTGGGAGCAAAAGTTAGAAGATGATTAAAAAGGCATTAGCTAATAGCTATGATAAACTTATCCTGTCTTAACCAATCTATTGACATCATTAGAAACAGGATTTTTAATCTTAATATTTGTTCAGTGTTAGGACCATTCTACTTCAATGAAATTCAAGTTGTTTCTTGTCCATACTTGGAATGAAATATAGAAACTGGGTGAATTTTTCTGTTGTGAGTAAATAATTTTAAAGTAATATAAAAGAAAAAAATTACAACTTGCAGGAAATTATAGGGAAGAGATTTTTGTAGGAAATAATTTTGGCACCTGTTTTATGTGGAAAAGGGATATACTAAACTTTCTACAACTATATTTAATGTATTAAAACTAAAAAAAGAATATCACTTTTCAAACTGATAGAATTATGTGACATTAATAAGTTGTTGCTCTATGTAAATCATAAACTAATCAATGACTACTTAAGTTCTAAATAAATGTGAATAAAGGGGATAAAACTCCAAATGGGATTTGAGATGGCATTTACTAAGCTTAAGATATTCAAAGCTAATACTTTCTTAACTTATATTTTAGGAAATAACAAACTCAAGCTTGAACACTCTAAGATATGCTAAGACACTATTTAACTCCCCTTCAGCTAATGTTGGTAATATAACAAGTTTTTCAGAAAAATAAATCAGGGTTTTGTTAAGGATGATTGTAGTTTGTTGTAGAAGGTAATGTGTTAAAAGTTTTGTATTGCCATCCCAAACTATATCAAGCATTTAATTAGAATATCTGGATGATCAAAATATAGGATCTTATTAACTTACACCATCAAGCCAAGGTGCCAACCTAACATGAACTGATTCCAAATTAAAATCAAAATGAGACTAAATAAATTTAATTTGTTCCTAGCTTGAAACTTCTAGTTAAGCCAAAATAATAGCCATGATAATAATATTAGACCACTCTATAATTTGCCAAAACCTAACGTCATAAATAAATACTCTCTAAAACATATTACCTTTTTTCCCTCAAAAACTTAGCCAAACACCTTGTTGATAACACAAAAGACTGAGATAAAAGAAGCCAAAATAACCCCATAGCCACCCCTACGAGTTCAGACAAAAACCTGATTGGGCTCAACATATGATTGTTGTATGGAAATCATTTGCCTTCAATGCCCTGAAAGAAAAACTTTTGTATGGGTTACTTGAGTGGGGTGCATAAATGGCTCGCATATGGTAACAAATGCCAGTACCACAACATTGAGACCCCCCATCATGGATTATACCACCTGAAAAAAGGTCTTGTTGTCAGCCCTATCAATACAACCACAAAAATAATACATTTTTCATCTCTAACACACAAAAATCTTCACACAAAAAAATCCTAAAATTTGTATCCAAAGGTTAAATACTCCTAAAGGCATTTACATTTGAATACTTTTTTTTTGGGAAATTTAGTAAATTGCCCCTCCATGATGGAGGTATTTTTTAAAAATGCCCCCAAAGTATTAAAACTTGATTTATGCCCCTGCATCTCTACTCTTCACTTAATTGCCCACAAGTGCATTCAAGAAAATATCAAATTCATAATTTTTTTTTTGCATATTTCAAGAACAATTACAATTACATACTCATTCTATATATTATATCCAACACGTCAATTTATACCCGTTCTAAAAATCTTAAAAGTTCGGCCAATTTACAATTTTCAAATGAAATTTAAGAATTCAATTAAATACAATGAACACCATCAAAAAAACTAATATGAATATGATTTTTAGAATTGGTAAAATTTTACACTTAGATATAGTATCGAGGATGAGTATATAGTTGTAATTGTTCTTGAAATGTCATTTAAAAAATTGCAAATCTGGTCTTTTTCTTCGAACAAAATTTGTGTGATGATGGTGGGCAATTAGGTGGAGTAGTGTGGTAGGCGGTAGAAGTGCGGGCGTAAATCAAATTTTAATACTTTGGGTGTATTTTTGAAAAATACACCCACATGGAGGGGCAATTTCTCAAATTTCCCTTTCTTTTTTTTTTTACATGTCTAATACGTAATCTCTATTTCAATTTATGTAACGCACGGTCAAAACGTGTGGTCGACACAAGTGGTTAAAATTGACATGGAGCCAATTGGGGGGAACCTAGTGAACCCAACAACCACGAGAGCTTGTTAGCAAGGGCCCATTAAGAAAGACCTAACGTGCGCCTGCACTTTCCTAGTCTGCCAACCTTAAAGTAAATCACATTTCAGAAAGAAAAAAAAATGTTTATGCTAAAAAGGGGCAGAGCAGATGTTAAATCCAGCACCCCTCCGTGCAATACCCTGACCGTTAGTTTAGGACACTGTCCCTTATATATTCGATTCCCTAGTCATTTTGATTTCTGAAAAGGGGTCCGACACATAATATATTTCTGATTTTTCACAAAGAAAGATGGTTATTTAGAGGTTAAAATGGGAAAAATGATGGGATACAACTTACAAGCATGATTTATTGAAAGATAGATAAGATATGCTGACAGGGGATTGTGCCTTAAGTGGGTAATATGTATTTAATCATTTCTTTCACATCAGAAAGGCGCTGTTTACAGCCAACCCCATCTTTTTTTCTTTTACTACCACCTTTTTTTGTGTGTGTTATAGGAAGATAGGAAGAAGAAAAAAGCAAATCTTACGTCTCCAAATCTTTAATTTTTTAATTCGCCAATTGTGTGTAACTAAGTCACCAGAAAACGTCTCCATTGAGAACCTAATGTGTAAAATACTAACTAATTACTTTTAGTGGAGTCCTTAACTGAAATACTCAACTCCTTTTGGCAGAGTTGTCAATTTCGGTCCGCCCCAGTGGGTCGGCCCGACCGACCCGGCAAAAGCACCGAATTAGGACCTAATTTTAGAGGCCCGAAGCGAGCCAGGTTTTTGGTACAGTCCTCTAGGCCCGAAAACCGGCCCGGACCAACCCGATTTTTTTCGTTTGGCCCGATGGGCCGCCCGCTTAACACCTCTACCTTTTGTGCCATATCATAAAATTTTATAGTTTCGGGAAGTGTTCAAGACACGTCAACCAGAAGGAATTTGTTAGGCAATCATCCATTTTTCGACAACTGCTTACTTCCATAGTCGACATGATTCATCGATCAGTCACCATAACTATGCTAAATCGAGTTGTGTAAACAATGTATTCTACTAGATTGGTCTTTGTTTATGCTGTTTAATTCCACCAAAACTCTCCAAGGTTCAACTTCAATCATAGTGAGAAACACTAATATGCTTATGGTCCTTTTTGAACTAAAAACAAGGGAAAAAAAGCTAAGAAATGACAGGCGTCCTATTAAAGTCTAAAAGATTAGTCTATCAAAAAAACAAGATTTCGTCACTTGGTCAAAAACTTTAACAAAGGGTGATAAAAATTGTGGGGATGGTTCCTTTAAAAGTTTGGAGGCATTCTGAAAGCAACAATACCTTAAAATAAGTCTCTAAACTTATCTTGATTCATAGAAAAACACATACATATATGTGTATATGTGTATGTATGTTAAGCAGGAAGAAATACAAGGATTAGCAGTAAATTATCAAATGAAACCAAAGTAGTTGTGATGGAAATTGAATGGAGGAAAAATGGTACTTCCAAAAAGTATTTAAAACAAGTACAGTAGACAAAAAGTTGGCCTGATGTATGTATTCATTTATTCAACCACATTAATCATCTTCAGTACTCTCTCAATCCACCAATATGGTAAAGACTTTCCATCAGGAAAGAAAAATGGAGTAGAGGAATAGCAGAAAAAATAAAAACCAGGGGAAAGCACCAATTGAGACAAGAAAAGAAAGAGGAGTCAATTTTTGTCTAATGAGTTTATTGACTATTTGAGGGCACTCACTCAACCTGACCCAATATGTAGGAGAGAGCATTTACCTCCATAATACGTCTTCTTCTTGATGCATTACAAACTTTTTTTTCTTTTTCTTAGTGCATTTCAAAGTACATCCATACACTCATTACCTTCTCAACCCCACCACCATCCGTATATGATTTTTCACATTGCGTAAAAATGGGTAAGTTGTGTAGTGAAAATGGGAATGGGAACCTGATCTTTGTAAAAGTGATCAAGATAAGGGACGTTTTGAGAGCAGCACTAAATTGATTAACATAAAGAAGGAAAATAGCTCCATGAACACTGACCTGTTGGGGCATACGACATTCGGTAATGATTCTGCTGTAATGGTTTCTCAAGACAACACGGGAATTATCAGTGGTCGAACGTCACACATTATCTTGTGTATTGTTATATCCATCAGCTTGACAACTTTCAGTGCATATGCAATGCACCAACCTGCAAACATCTGCCCAATTTAGTAACCATATTATTTGGTTAGGTAGAGAATTACTAGAAATACAATTTCCCTATTTGTCAACGATAAAGGGAAAACTTTGCATGAAAGCATTTTCAAATTTAATGAATATACATGGTTCCAGTTTAGTAAATGGAAAACACTCTGTCAATCAATTAAACAGGAAATAAAATGCCAATATAATCAGGTTAACATCTAATCAGACTATGTACTTATCCAGCTTTTTATACCTTATGAAATGCTCTTATCAGTCATCCAGAAAATAGCATAGGAATTTAGTTAACGTGTCATTAAGTTATAATATTATGTCTAAATATCTCTTTATGCCAAAACAAGGCACTAATGTTACCAACAATGCCTGAGGCAGGGGCTCTGATCTAATATAGAAATTTGATGAAACTAAAGAGGAGATATATATCTAGTTTATTTAAAATGGTTCCACAAAAGTGGTTTTTTGAGTCACCAATTTCATTTATGCAAGTTTCCACTTTTAGTAAAGGGATTGCCATCCCCAATCTCCTACCTGGTTTTCTCCTATTCATTTTACGTCACTCAACTTTTCTGGCTAAAAACCAATGTATAGTAGAAAACATTTTACATTGGCTGACAATTAGCACCATTATTTAGATTGACTTCTCATCCCATAATCCCATTTTCCTCCTAGCCCTTTTTTTTTTCCACAACATTTCCCAAAATCAATTATTATACCCCCACCCCCATGTAAGCACTCTTTTTTTCTTTTGTCCTTTTCATTTCGATAAGATTATCCAATACTCAACTAATATAGTAATACGATTAATATGGATTTCCTAGATTATGGTCCATGGCAATCATGCAACATGCAACCATTCTATACATGTAATTAGCCCTTAAATACATAGATTTATACATCATGTTTGGTAAAAGCACATTTGAGATACTATATAAAGCACATACACAGATTTGGTATCATAGTCCACTGGTCTCATCTTTGAGGTACTCTATTGTTCTCTAATTTCATAAAATGGGGGCCACACCACCTTTTTCCCATTCTATAAATTCACCTCTCCCCACTAGTTTCCCTTCGCCTTCAACCACCACCTGATATCTCCCTAAAACTCATTCCACAATAATATCACAACAATGCAACCAAGTGAAATTACCGAGCTCCATTATCTATACCCTTCAAACCCAACTCAATTCTCAGCCCATTTTGGCTTGACTAGTAATAACATTAACACCACACCACCATATCAATTTAGCAGATTTCCTAACCCATTATATCAACTCAATATCACGCCCCAAGTTCAAGAACTAAATCCTCAAAGTTTCAGCAGTAATTCAACTTCCGATGAAGCAGATGAGCAACAATTAAGCATAATAAATGAGAGGAAGCAAAGAAGAATGATTTCGAACCGAGAGTCCGCAAGACGATCACGCATGCGCAAACAAAAGCACTTGGATGAGCTTTGGTCACAGGTTGTGTGGCTCAGGAATGAGAATCACCAACTCATGGACAAACTGAACCATGCATCGGAGCGTCACGATCGAGTACTCCAGGAAAATGCTCAGCTCAAGGAAGAAGCTTCTGAGCTTCGTCAAATGCTTACTAACATGCAGATCAGTAGTCCTTTTCCTAGCCTGAGAGAGCTCGAAGATGATCCCTGCAATGATTTGGCCTAAACTATCTGAGACGGATGTTGGCATTTTTGTCTTCACTTAATCGCTCCAATCCATTGTTGTTATCTCGATCGATAAGAAACAGACTCCAATCATTATATGTATGATAAGAGTACTGGTGCAATAAAATTTAATTAAATAAATCCATTGATGGCATCAAGAAGCTCAATTATCTGGGGAAAAACTCCTCCATGTCCAGGCACTAACACACACTTCATACACAAGAATAAACCTGTGAAACTAGGAACTTGCTTATCGGGATATATTTGGCATCTTAATTCTGACAGTGCAATTATAGCATATATTGCCTATATTTTGAATCATGAACTACAGAGTACATGAAAAAGCAATAAAAAACTGAATGAATGGAAAAGTATCAGAATCATGTGAATAAGAATTGCATTTGTCTAGGATAAACAAACAGAAGAACAAAAGGCAAAACATCAGACACATGACTTACTGAACAAACTTTTTTCTGAGAGCACTCCAACTAGTTTTTGCTAAAAACATGTCCTCTGGCATTAGGGGACCACTTCAATTGCTCTGAATCCTCTTGAGTCGACAATTAGGGAACACGGTGTTTGGTTTATCTTATCATCTTCAATCTTTAGCTCCTCCAGAAAAGGATATGGTAATATTACCTCACTTTAATTTTTCCCCCTTCAAATGGAGTCCATAATCTTTGTTGATTCACTCCTCTGCAGTTTGTTGCCTTATTTAATCATTTTGAAACTAGATTTTTACATAGTAACACCAGTAATTGCATCGTTTATCCCGTCTTACCGTACTTCTTCCATTAAATTGTGATATCTGTCTTCATTTAGATACGAGTTTCTTAGGGAGACAAAATAATCAAATCACTTGAATGACCTTTTGTCCAAGAGATTTTAAGGAATTATGAAAGAAAAACAAGCATATCAAATGGTTCCAATATGCATAAGCATGCAGCTATTCCCTTGTCTAATTCTCCTCAACATAGATTAGCAAAATAACAAGAGGTATATTAATTTGTGTTTACCAAAACATAGGCAATCCAATATAACTTGATATGGTGATTGATTCAACATCACAGACACAACTCACTAACAATTATCTGACATGTTCCCAAAATCAAATTGTTTCTCACATACATAAACATTGCTCACTCTGATGCATATTCTCATGATTCCATAGAAAAACGAATAAATAATCCACCACTGGATTTTTCAATTAACAAGCGATAATGCTATCTTTTAAACAATGAAACAATGGAAAAAAGTACCAGATTATTTGCTCTATGAAACGACGCGCATAGCCATTCAACGGCATGTAAAGGAAATGAAAATTCACCAGGTTGGGGATTTAATCTGGAAATCATCACTCTGTAAGTTCTCCTGTAAAGAAATCTGCGTATAATTCAAATCAAAAGCTGATCGACAATCACTGTTCAAATACTCAAATTCGTCATACCTTTTTCAGCGTTTGAAACTCCCGGGTTGAATTCGTTTTCGCGGTAGCACAAAACGCCGTCGCCGCTTATGCAGTTTGTTTATTTAATAATTTTATATTCTTTAGCTAAATAACAATTTAACCCCCAAAGCTCTCAGTATTTTGTTTGTTCCCCTGCTCTCTAATTAAACATTTTACTCAAATTACCAAATGATATGTGACACAAATAGTCATACTCGTAAGTCATACCTGTTATTATATTTAAATATTCATATAATTCTCTCAACTCCTTCAGTTACTCTTATAAAGGGTGGTTCTACCACTAAACCCCAAAAAAATTGTATGTGTATGATAAAGTTTATTTATTTATATAAATACTTACTATTTTTATATCGATCACGTATGTTGGTGATTAGGAAAAACGAAGGAAACAAAAATAAAGAAAAATAACATAATACAATTAAGTCTCCATAAATTAATACTCAATAAATTAATAGCTTCTCTAGAGTAATATTTGTTTTAATTTGGACCAACTTACAAAATTAATAATTTCAATAAAGTAATCAGATGATAATTTTTAGGAACACCAGAATTAATAAGATGGTAATTTTTAGGAACACCCTGAGACGAAGCCTCATGGACCCCCAAATTTTTGAAGAAATCAATTACCCTAAATATATATTTTATATTTAAATATTAAATTTTTATATGTAATTTTTTATTTGTTATTAATTTATACCTCAGTGTTAATTAGTCCCTTCAAACCTTAAAGAATAGCTCCGCCCTGGGAACACCCTTATATAAATACATAGTCTTATAGTCCTGTCAATATCAAATATTATTAATTTTCTCAATGTACAAACGTAACTAATGCAACAAAATAAATTAGGACGAAATCAAAAATTATCGGCTCTGAGGGATAAATGTTTCAATAGTAGAAATTTGTATTGTTATATCGTTTATCCCAATTCAATTTTATAATGAGTGCGTCTATTTTCTCTCCTACCATCTTCATTATATTAAAAAAATTGATTTTAAAAGATTAAACTTGTCACTTTTGTCCACAACTAATCTTATAAGTTAATATCCAAAATTGAATCCAATACTGTTTCCCCATATCCAAGTAGCAAGTAATCACAAATGAATTTAAAAAATAATAATGACAAATAATATTTTTTTAAGGTTCGAGGTATTTTATCTCAATTTGTTGTTCAATAAATTTTAAGATAGTAACGATTTAGGAATGACGGACACAATCGTTCATAGACGGATACATAGTTATGGGGGCACGTGCCCCATCCCTAAAAAACATTTTTTTATCTTTTTTTATTGTTTATTTTAAAAGCTATTAATTAATTCATTTTAAAACATAAAATGCACCCCCATTAATTATTTCTTTTGTAGTTTATAATTGTACCTATTTTTATTTTTTTATAGTTTATTTTAAAAGCTATTAATTAATTAGTTTTAAAACACAAAAATGCACCCCCATTAATTGTTTCTTATGTAGTTTATAATTGTACCTTTTTTGTAGATTTCTAGGGAATTTTGTAGCTTATAATCAATTATACAATGATTTATATTGGGATGTCTTTGATCTAAAATGTATTTGTTTTGTAAGTAGGTCTTTGTGAGATGATATCATTGTGCAAGTAAAACAAAGAGTAATACTTTTTAATGTCTAAAGTAATATTTTTAAAAAAAATTAATACATTGTATGCACAACTAACTAAAAATATGTTCGAACAAAGTATTACTTTTTACACATAAAGTGTGACCTTTTTACATAAGTTTTTGTCTTACTTTGTGTCCCCCTTGTAAACAAATTCACAATCTATCCCGATTGTGGTTACCATTTACCTTATAACAACACACAATTTATATTTAAAATTTATATCGTAATTATAGTTGAATATGAAATGAAACACTTTTTTGAATAGAAAATCTAATCTTGGATAATATGTGTTTTACCTACACATGTTCCTGATACTTATATGCAAAGATTTAAGTTTGGTTTGATTTTTATTTTTATTTTTTTATCATAAAAGCAATGTTACTTGGAGCAAGAACAAGAACAATATAAGGACCAAAGGAGAAATATGAACAACATTGTGGAAAAACTAAAATAAATAAAACTCAAGAGTTCCACGTCATATCTGCCTATCTGGAGCTAGATCCATTTTCTACCGACCCGATGCGGGTCGGATCCCCGTACATTCATCTTCCTAAACTCACTCCTCATAGCTTCACAGTTTACACACTCTCAGTGTCGGATCTCATTTTTCTTTTTCCCCTTTCCCCCTCTCACACCGTCACACGCACTCACGCAGATACTGCTCAAATCATTATTGCAATTATTACACTTAAACTTCCATGTATTTGTAGATTACAGGCCTTTTTTCGCACACAATCTCTACTCTCACGAATTGTATTTATTCATTCGATACGCATACACATACCGACACACACACACTGACACACACAGAGGCTGACGATTGATTAACTTTTGCATGCGCATAAGCCATTAACTATTTGTTGATTTTATTGGGCGATTGTGATGGCGGTGGTGGTCCGCGGCGGCCGGGGCGGATCGGGTGGTGGATCCGTACTCCGAAGCTTCTTCAGCTACCGGATCTTTGTTTCCGCCATGTTCACGCTTCTCTTCCTCGCCACTTTTTCGGTCCTATTCTCCAGTCACCCGTCTCATGACGACGCTGTAAGCACTCGCATTTTACCCTCACTGTTTTTTTCTTTTTTTTGGTTCCATAGTTTTTTTTTTTTTTAAAGTAAAAGGCCAAAATAAAATAACAAAGAAAAAGAGAATCTGATCACAAGACCGATTCTTTCGCTCAGAGATGGGCCTCCTAAGTTAAAAAAACTCCCTATGGAAAAAACCCTTAAAAGAAAAGACTCCCGATAAAAGGAAATTTGAACAAAACCAAGGTAAACAACCACAAACTTTGCATGGCTGAAGGAAAAAATAAACTAATATCCGATATGATATGGTACGATTAGTAGTAATAACATCACAAAGGAAATTAGGAGCTACATCCCGTCAAATGTTACCCACAACATAAGCACGCTTAGCAAGGGCATCATCATCAAGATTAGCCTCACAAAAAAAACGTGGGAAGCCCAAAATGAATAAGACGGAGGCGATAATATAAAAGTAAAAGTTGCCCCCAAGGACCCGAGAACATCCACTGAGAAGGAAGGAAGAAAGATCGAAATGACATATGAAGAATATGCTTCAAGCCAAATGAATTGCCATCCTTTATCCGAGCAATTTCACAAGCCGTGATGGCCCCCCGTAACTCGCTTAAAAAGCGAATTCCAGATACGAGGTGCAAAGTGAAACAACCAAGAATGCAAACCATGACAATTTACGGAAACACACTCCACACGCAGAATCCCCCTGGAGACCCCATACGCTCCCATCTGTGTTAATTTTAATCCAACCTAGCGGAGGAAGATTCGACGGACTAATATGTGGAGATTTAGCTTTGTCGATGACAACCCGAATACCCAACATCCTCAAAATGAAAAAGATCAAGGCTATCAATATACATTAATCCCATAGATATAATCCCATAGGAGCATGACGACTTCCCTAATAAAAGAAAGCACTGAGCACGAATAGCAACATCCGAGAACTTGGAATCTAAAAAACCCAGTAACAACAAGACCATATCACCCAAAGAAAAGTAATCAACGTTAACTTCCATAGAAAGAGAACTTGAGAGCTTCCTTTAACATCCGGACTCAAGAATGACTCCCTATATGCCGGAGGAAAAAATCAATCCGCATTGAATAGGCCCGTGAAATATTCCCAACTAGAACGAACAATGGGGCCAAAAAGCGATGGTCAAGATCCTTAGAATCTTTGAAAACAAAGGCGACAAATCGCAGTCCGGATATCCCGTTTTTGCAAATGACCCCACAAAGGAAGTTTGTTATGAATCAAGCGCCAAACTAACATTGATAGTCGTGTTGGTATACCAGGATGCGAGCCACTTACCCCAACGAACCACCGGAAATCTCATGTGAAGATGCCAATAAGCAATACGTGAAGAAAGAGCAATGAACCGTCTAGACCCGAGAAATGAGAATCATCCCCACCCACAACATACCCAAAATGTTCATAATAATATCCTCACAATTTAGAATGAACAAGGAAGTGAAGTTCAAACGCCATCAACTAAATAAATAGAAACCATCTGAGATAATCTCTTACGAAACCGAGAGGAACACCCATTTTATCTACAATACTATAACCAAACCAATTATCCCACCAAAAACATATAAAGGTGCCATCCCCATAATCCGGTGTGAGTCTCTCTTGAGAGTGGAGATGTATGGATGGAAACCCGACCAAAGTGAAGAAGTAACCGGAGAGGTCTTTTGGTGAAATCCATCGCCGGCTCCACAACGGAGCTCCTATGCGGGCTATAGAAAGGCGATGCTGTGGAATTAAGTGCATCCATGGGTAAGGGTTTCGGCGTCGATCAAATCTCCCGCAGGAGAAGTATCAAACGATGCTTATTTTCGCCACGGGATTCGGAATCAGGGTTTAATTTTGGAGTATCGTCTTCTCCGATGGACGCACTTAGTGAGTTCCTTTTCCCAGAGATCTTGCCTGAATTTTCTCCCCCGCTGCAAGTCCCAACCACGTCTTCGTCTTCGGTTGTCCGTTTTCGGTCGTCCACACCTTCATTAAACATCCATGGTAGTTCTCTGTTACAAACTCCACACTCAGTTAATCTCTCCACGGTTAAATCTCGTGCAACATATGGTGATATTATTAAACAGGCTCCACTTTTCAAGTTTCCCACACAAGACGTTCCGGTTACCTTTCTCCACTCATTCCCATGAAGAAAGATAATATATTTTCTCTACATATTACTCATGAAATTTACGAATCTCATCAGCAATTCTGCGAAAACTCGTTGATTGGTCGAACTCTATATACTAAGGGCAACAAACTATTGAATATTACGCAACTTCAGGAAAAATTGAAATCTTTATGGCGTATAAATTCTTCTTTCCATCTTATTTCGCTTGGTAAAGGGTATTACAATATTCATTTCGCTAATCTTCCTGGATATGGATATTGTTTGGAGAAAATGATTTTACTCTTTGTCCCCAGGAACATTTAGATTGCAGATTTGGACGCCGGATTTCGATCCTGATAACACTACCACATCAATAGCACAAGTTTGGGTGCGAATATTTGGACTAAGTTGGGAGTACTGGCATCCCGAGGTGTTGTTGGTAGAGGTGGACAAACGGAACCGAAACCGGGTTCCAAACCGTAACTTAACCGTGGTCCAAAACCAAAAATCGGTTCCAAAATAAATACGGTTCCAATTCCATGATCTCAAAAATCGTGGAACCACCAGAACCGCCGGTTCTATTTTTTTTTAATGACCATGATCAACTGGCCGTTTGAAAAACGACCAGGATCAAATAGCCGTTTGGCACAACAAGCAACACGGAGCCCAAAGTCCAAAGCTGGCAAGCGACAACACGACATCAGAGGCGCCAAAAGGTGTTGCTTTTTGTCAGGTGATGGTGACAACTAACAACACAGGCTGTAAAGCCTTTTCAACAATGTAAATTTTGAATTAATAATACATTTAATTAATAATACTGGTGGCGTGCAAGTACATATGTATAGGTAATAGAACTAGGACTTTTTTTTAAAAAATTTAAAATTTGAGTTATTATTTTATATATTAATTAATAAAATTTTGTTCATGTCTATTAGTTTATATATATCCCAACTCTAATTCGATTTTTACACTACAACAATTGCAAAAATCTATTACAACTTTATCAGTCTTTCAAGTTCTCAATATCTCAATAATCCAAGTTTAACTTCCTACTTACAAAAAGTTTCTATTTGTGCTGATATTTGGAGCAATCATTGACAAACTCATAGTTACATTGGTCTTACATGTCATTGGATAGATAGTTCGTGGAATATTAAAAAACGATTACTTCCTTATCGTCTTTTTGATGACCGTCACACGGCCGATAATATATTTAGAATGTTTTCTTTGATTTTGCAAGAATATAACTTGGTAGATATAATATTTTCTGTTTCTTTTGATAATGTTAGTTCTAATAATGCTACTATTGGAGATCTTACATTGCTATGTAGACCATCTTTAGGAGGTAGATATTTTCATATAAGATGCATATGTCATGTAATGAATTCATGTGTTCAAGATGGGTTAAAATCATTACAAGAACAATTTGCACCTATTAGGGAAGCATTGTGTTATTTATGGTCACATCCATCTATTATGAAAAAATGGGGTAAATTTTGTAAACAACATAATGTTTTTCTAAAAGATTTTCCCAAGATGTACTAACTCGTTGGAATTCAACATGCATTATTACAAACCTTATTTGATTATAAAGATTTATTATGTGCATTTTTCAACACTTCGCAAAATGATGGTATTCATTTATATGCTCATCAATGGAATCAATGTACTTATGTGATATGTTAAGAATATTTTCCGAATCTACAAATTTATTGGATAAGGTTGAGTTCTTTGTGACCACCATTTCAAAATATCAAAGTCTTCAATATCTGTTTCACTAAACTCGAAAGAAGTAGTTAAATAATTCTCAAGCTCTACATTTGAGCTTGAGGAACCCTTTGGACGTTTACTTTTTTCCCTAAGTAATCGTTGTGCAACATTAAATTTATGAAACCGATGATGTACTAGAATTAATAGATTGTTGTGTTTCGATGAGCATATAAATGAATACCATCATTTTGCAAAGTGTTGAAAAATGCACATAATAAATCTTTATAATCAAATGAGGCTTGTAATAATGCATATGTTGAATTCCAACGAGTTGGTACATCCCGGGAAAATCTTTTAGGATGCACATTATGTTGTTTACCCCATTTTTTCATAATAAATGGATGTGACCATAAATAACACAATGCTTCCCTAATAGGTGCAAATTGTTCTTGTAATTAATATATAAAATAATAACTCAAATTTTAAATTTAAAAAAAAGTCCTAGTCCTATTACCTATACATATGTACCTACACGCCACCAGTATTATTAATTAAATGTATTATTAATTCAAAATTTGAATTGTTGAAAAGGTTTTACAGCCTGTGTTGTCACCATCACCTGACAAAAAACAACACCTTTTGGCGCCTCTGATGTCGTGCAATCGCTTGCCAGCTTTGGACTTTGGGCTCCGTGTTGCTTGTTGTGCCAAACGGCTACTTGATCCTGGCCGTTAATTTCAAACGGCCAGTTGATCATGGTTGTTATATAAATAAAAAAAATTTAGAACCGGCGGTTCCACGGTTTTTGAGATCGTGGAACCGGAACCGTATTTACGGTTCCGTTTTCGGTTTTGGAACCGGATTATGGTCAACGGTTTCCTAAATCGGATTATGGTCAACTAGTTTGGAACCCGATTTGGCCACCTCTACCGTAAGATTAATATTCTCAGTTGTATTCGCAACGTCTGATTCAGACCCATTTGCTTCATTATTGTATGACCTATCATTCTTATTAGCCATTAAAGTATCAACATGGGGGGACAAGCATCAACCAATGACTGCATATCCCTCGAGTCAGACCCCGCCTCAATCGCCAAATCAATCACAATATGTGCAACCATCTCTCGGCGGCAATAATACATGCACGTCGTCCGTTTCAATATTATCTCCAACCATCCCATCAAGAATAGCAAAAACATTAAAAGTAGAAGGGTGAGAAGTAGAAGGGTGAGAAAAATTACATCTAAAAGGAAATTACGGAGTATCACTCCTCTTAAGAGGGTCAACCTCTGAAACCTGCATGTTCAAATGTTTCCCAGCAGCCAAATCATTTGTAGTATTCACTATACCCCTGACGATTAGGCTTTGGATTCCGGTAACGCTACGACCCCTAACTGGCTGCTTATGTCCAGTTGTTATTTTCCGGCAAATCGCTATTAAATGACCAATTATTTGACAATGACGGCGAAAATCCGGAGACGTTTGTAATGGAAGAAAACAAATCCTGAGTGCCCTGTACGTTCAATCATCATCTTTTCTGGTAAAGTCGAACTCAAATCGACATCCACAAGAACCCGGGCAAAATGACCCATTGAATCGGAAAGAATGTTATCGTCAATTTTAATGGGTGAGGCAATGGCTCCGACAAGCCCCAACAACACCTCGGGATGCCAGTCCTTCCAACTTAGTCCAAATATTCGCACCCAAACATGTGCTCTTGATGTGGTAGTGTTATCAGGATCGAAATCCAGCGTCAAGCGTCGCATTGAAATGTTACAGGGGGACAAAAGAGTAAAATCGTTTTCTCCAAACAATATACATATCCGGAAGATTAGCGAAATGAATATTGTAATACCTTTTACCAAGCGAAATAAGACGGAAAGAATAATTTAAACGCCATAAAGATTTCAATTTTTCCTGAAGCTGCGTAATATTCAATGGTTTGCTGCCCTTAGTATATAGAGTTCGACCAATCAACGAGTTTTCACGAATTGCCGATGAGATTCGTAAATTTCATGAGTAATATGTAGAGAAAATATATTACCTTTCTTCGTGGGATTGAACGGAGAGGTAAAGGAACATCTTGTGTGGGAAACTTGAAAAGTGGAGCCTGTTTAATAATATCACTGTATGTTGCACGAGATTTAACCGTGGAGAGATTAACTAAGTGTGGAGTTTGTAACAGAGAACCACCATGGATGTTTGACGAAGGTGTGGACGACGGAAAACGGACAACCGAAGACGAAGACGTGGTTGGGACTTGCAGCGGGGGAGAAAATTCAGGCAAGATCTTTGGGAAAATGAACTCACTAAGTGCGTCCATCGGAGAAGACGATACTCCGAAATTAAACCCGATTCCTGATTCGTGGCGAAAATACTTCTCCGTGGGGAGATTTGATCGACGGTGAAACCCTTACCCATGGCTGCACTTAATTCCACATCATCGCCTTTCTGCAGCCCGCTCAGGAGCTCCACTGCGGAGCAGGCGATGGATTTCACCAAAAATCCCAAAACGCCTTTCGAAACGGCGATGAGATGGCGAGAAACGTAGGTCGATGTGGGGTATTCATTTTTAGAGCAAAATTTAGTGCAAATTGCTGGAGATGAAGTGCAGTATATGTACAAAAATGGAAAAATGGTGCAAAATCTGCACTAAAATGGTCTTAAGGGTTTATGTGCCAACTTTTCAACTCAACGGTTTCTGATTCTATATAGGATTCCTCGTCCTTTTAGGTTCGAATTTTGCATCTTCTAATTTGTGATGAACCTTGATTATCAAACCTATACTCATATGATTAGGACTTAAATTAATTAAACTCAAATATTGATTCCCATCAATTCATATATCATAGGAATCAATTAAGACTCGTTTTTAGTCTTTGCCTAATCTTATTAGGTCCATTTACTTGATCCCATTAATTAATTAAATTAGCTCAATCCCTGAATTGTTGGAAGATCAATAAATTAATAAATTTATTGATTAATTTATATTAATCCAACAAATCGATCACCAATAAATTATTTGTTTGCTCACAACAGTCTAATTATTGCTTAGCAATAAGTAAACTTAGATATAGGTGTAGTAGTGATTTTTTAAATTACGAATATAATCAAGTAAGATCCTGTCATGTTTATATCAACTAATCTCCTATTTGGGCCTAGGGTAAAGATTTTAGTCGAAATTCAAGTATGCATTCTTTTTTTTTGAGAAAAAGTATGCATTCTTAGTTGACCATTTATTAACTTCTATACATAATAAACATACTAAAAAACTCCCGTATGATTATCCATTGGATCAAGGAATAAATCAAAATACAACTATGCATAAGATTACCATGGTACCTCAAATTGCAAACATAAAAATTTCACATGCGGTAATATCCCATTTCCAGTTATGAATTTAATAAGGTAGTTTAGTGTACTTGTTTAATAACAAGCATTTACATAAATGACTAGTATTTTTACATGCAAGTGTTGTTGAACCATTGATGTCTTAGAATAATTTTAAGAAATCATCCATCATGCATATTATGATGCGCCATATCTATATTTGGTGCAAGAACTTCATCTATTAGATTGAAATTTTATTAGAGTATGAAAACAACCAATTTAATGGCGTTATTCTAACATTTTGTTCCATGAATGAAACAGTGTAATTTGCGTTTGATTAGAAAGATTAGTAAAATTGTTATATTTAGGTTGTTTGACTGAACTGTTTGAAGGTGAATTTTATAAAACAAAAAATCCACGTAATTGTGGAATTATATATTCATGTCGTTGATGGATGTGGTTAGCACTTTGGTAATATAATCATTGGAAAGTATATCAAATTTAAATGAATGAACTTATCCAGATGATTTTTGAATAGGTGATGGAGACCATGGGAAATGCATATGTACAACGAACTTTTCTAGCGTGGCATTCGGATCCACTGAAAACTAGGTTAGATTTGATACATAACCAGGCAAATAATCATATTACCTTGGTGAATGCATATGCTGCATATGCGAGAAAGCTTAAGCTTGAGATATCTAAGCAGCTTAAAATGTTTGATGATTTGGCTAAAAATTTCTCAGACCTTCAATTGAAACCAACCTATCGCATTGCATTGTTTGAATCCGAGGGGTTAGTTGATGAGGATGTGCTGAGACAATTTGAGAAGGAGGTTAAGGATAGAGTCAAGATTGCTAGGTTAATGATTGTGGAGTCTAAGGAGTCCTATGATAATCAGTTAAAGATTCAGAAACTGAAAGATACAATATTTGCTGTCAATGAGCTGCTTTTGAAGGCCAAGAAGAATGGGGCTTTTACCAGTTCAATTGCAGCAAAATCGACTCCCAAGAGTTTGCACTGTCTTGCAATGCGGCTTATGGAGGAGAGAATTGCACACCCTGAAAAGTATCAGGATGATGAGCCCAAACCCGAGTTTGAGGACCCAAATTTATACCATTATGCGATCTTTTCAGATAACGTCATTGCAATTTCTGTGGTGGTAAACTCGGTTGTTAAGAATGCCGAGGAGCCATGGAAACATGTTTTCCATATTGTTACTGATAGGATGAATTTTGCTGCTACTAAAGTTTGGTTTAAGATGAGGCCAATACAAGGGGGAGCCCATATCGAGATCAATGCCGTGGATAATTTCAAGTTTTTGACTTCCTCATACGCACCAGTGCTCAGGCAACTTGAATCGGCAAATTTAAAAAGTTTTACTTTGAGACCAGGGCAGAAAATGCCGCTAAAGATATGAGCAGCATGAAATTTAGAAACCCCAAGTACTTATCATTGATCAATCACCTGCGGTTCTATTTGCCGAAATGTACCCGAAGCTGCACAAGATACTTTTTCTGGATGATGATGTTGTAGTTCAGAAGGATTTGACTGCCTTGTGGAAAATTGATATGGATGGAAAGGTGAATGCTGCTTCTGACACCTGCTTTGGGTCATTCCGTCGCTTTTCTGAATACTTAAACTTTTCTCATCCTCTTATCAAAGAGAAGTTTAACCCAAGGTCTTGTGCCTGGGCATTTGGCATGAATATGTTTGACCTTGATGCGTGGCGGAAGAAAAATGCACCGAGGAATACCATTATTGGCAGAATTTGGTAAGCTTCAAGCCTTATGATCCCGTCTGGGTTGAAAGCTTTGCTTTTTCTTCATTTCAGTTTGAACTTTAGATAGGTCAAGTCCTATGGTTCTTTACAGTCTTTTGTGTTGAAAAATGGGTTAATTACAAAAATACCCTTTGCCTTTTCTTCGAGCAGTTTGAACTTTAGATAAGTCAAGTCCTCTGGTTCTTTATAGTCTTTTGTATTGAAAAATGGGCTAATTACAAAAATGCCCTTGAGGTTTGTCCAATTACAGAAAAAAACTCGGTTATCTTTCAGATTACAGACACCCCTTTGATCTTTGTTTCTATTTTACCAGTTGCACCTATTGACGGGCCTTTGTTAAGCAGATACAAGTCTCAAGGGGGAATTATTTGTAACTTTGATAAAATAATTGGATTTTTTTGTAACTAAGTTAAATCTCGGGGCACTCAAAAAAAAAAGTTAAATCTCAGGGGTAGTTTTTGTAATGTAACCCTTGGAAGTTTACGTACTGAAATTTTTGTTAATTATGATCAGAATGAGGACCGTACCTTATGGAAATTGGGGACGCTACCCGCTGGGCTCACGTTTCACTCAACAACCAAGTCATTGGACAAGTCATGGCATGTGCTTGGGCTTGGGATCAACCCAAGTATCAGCATGGAGGAAATTAATAAGGCTGCTGTCATCCATTTCAGCGGAGATATGAAACCTTGGCTTGACATTGCTATTAACGGTTATAAACATCTATGGACAAAGTATGTTGATAATGAAATGGAATTTTTGCAGATGTGCAACTTTGGCATGTGAAGGAGAATGGTTCCCGCTTAGCGATCGCATCATAACAAACGTATGGTGCATAGCAATCTATTCGAGTAAAGCTTTAGTGAGCCTTTCTATTCATTCATTGCAAGTTTAGCTTTCAGAAAGAAGGTCTTAGTTGTTACTCTCTCCAAAAATTTTGTTTAAGTTGTTATTGTTCTTTTTTTGTTATGGGGTGAAAGTGAAACCTAGACTCATCATTCATATACACGGAACACATTCTTTGTATAAGATAGGCATATGAGCTTGAATTGACTCATTTTTTGAATACTAGTGGTGTAAATTGGTTAGGACTCTTAAATCCACTAAAATTTTCTCGAGGTTTGATTCTCATCACACCTAGGGGTGGAAATTTTTGACACTCACAAGAACACGATAAGACACGATTACACCCTAGTAACACGATAAACCAAATACGAACACTCATAATTTGTTTTGTTTAGTGACACGATGGTAACACGATAACATGATATTTTGTATGTTTGAATCAACTCTATTGTCATGTAATATCATGTCATGGTCTTAATTTGCTATTTTTATTGACATTAAATCATTTTCTTTTAATTTTTACTTATCGTGTCACTAAATCAAAATGTTGCAGGCAATGCCTTTTGATTTTCTTGTTCATGTTTGTCGGTCACAATTTGATCGTGTTGTTTCGAATTTGCCCTTTTGAAGAAGGCATGGATGTTGTTATCGGCTGCAAAGTGAAACACGGAAATGTTTTGTAACACGATTTTGTTCCAAATTCACACCCACGTCCCATGTTTTTGTACTATAACCAAAACGTCTCATTTTTAGGTTTGTTTCTTAGTTTTGAATTATGGGATATTTATGACATGTATGAACTCTCCTCACAAGTAGACTTGGTCTTATTTTTATTTTTATTTGTTTTCAAAAATGTAATTTCTGCAATTCTGGTCAAGAAAAGCAAAATGTTGCAGGCAACATGCCTTTGATTCTACTTTTGACATCTTAAAAATTGATACTGTTTGAATTTGAGCTGGATTTTGCTGAAGAAGGCATGGATGGTCAAGCATTTATGGGCTGCAAAGTGGAGACAATGGAAATGTTTTGTTGGATATTTTATCATACATTTTGTTCTCTTCATTGCACGTTTATTATTTTATTTGTTCTGTCATCTTCACGAGTGCCTTCCAATATTTGGTACTAATAAAATTTGGAAAAGTTATGTTGATATTTTAAATGAACTTTTTGTCTCACCAAAAAACATTGAATATAAATATATATAAATATATACAGATTCTGGTAGCCTTTCAAAAAAATATTCTGGTAGAGGAAATGAGAAGAAAACGGGAGGAGAATAGCAATTGCCAATTTGCCATTATAATTGAATAACTTCTAGCCGATAGCGGGGTCAGATTGTTAATTTACAAGTAGACACTAGACACATACATAGATCATATTATCCTTCAAAATAATTTTTATCAAATCAAGCCAAGGATCACAAAAGTTCTAAACCCACATAATAATTCGATTTAAAAGTATTAAACTTTAGATAAAAATGCTTCAATCGTTATATTTTTTTTTTTTCACTTATGTAGAATTAAACGGATAAGTTTTAATAATTAGGCCCAACAAACTTTTGAACAGTATAACGTGCCACCACAATTTTTAAGAATGTCTTAATTGCAAGTCTAGTACTATAATTCTTAGAGGTTGACAATCTTAGTCATGTAATTTCTTCAAAATGTGAGTTTTTGTTCTTGACGATTTTATCTTTTATAAACAAATGAAATATTAAAACACCCAATCGTGACTAAAATCAAATAAAATCAGAAATGTACATGTTTAAAATTGCACAAATAAATATATAAAATTAAGAATACTACCTTAAATACTTGCATAACTAAAATTGCAAGCCCACAATAGTTACGGGACCAATTTTGCAATTAAGCCTTTTAGGAATTATTTCTACAATTTTCCGAAATTAGCCCGGCCAACCAGAAAATAATTGAAAGGAAAAAATGAACACCTAAAAATTATAAAAAGTGCAATAGCTTAAATAAAAAATAATAATAATAATAATAAAAAGCTCCTCTCACCAACCCCAGCCAACAACCAGCCAACTACAAGAACAAATATCAGTGGGAAGAAAGCAGTTTGGCCAATTTTGACCCGCTTAGTAAAAGACGTTCAAGATTTTTGTACTGCGTATATTTTATAAATCTCTTTGATCCTTTTACTTGTTTTTTTCTTCGAGTAATTGCTCTTACTAATTACGCTGTGAATTTTGCATATTTACAGATCTCTGCTCTGCTGGGTTTGGTTTCTTCCGTGCAAAGTCTAATTCACCGGAGCAGAAAATCAAGGTTTGGGATTATTTGTTTTCTGATCTGGATTTGATTCTGTTTTTTTTTTTTTTGTTATCATTTTTGTCTATTTCTGTTAAATTCCCTCAATTTTGATCGTATATGTGGTGTAATTTAGATGTGGGTTCAATGGGGAAGGCACAATCGTGATGATTTTGTTTGAATCGTTTATAGAATCCCTTGTCAAGTGATTGGATTAATTGGAGTGATTGAAGTTCTCGACCTTTCTTTAGCTGTGTTTGATGGATGGGATGGATCATGTTTGCACTGTTATGCTTGTTTATCGTGATTAAATTTGGGTTAAAAAATGGCTGATCAAGGAGTCTGAGCGAGTCAAACAACAGTCTCGATAAGAACTATCAATTATATTAGATCTAATTAAGTTGAACTCAAATTATGGTGGCTTCCATGTCTTTCCATATTGTTATAGTTGTTTAGCTATGTATGAGATCTCATTTCACATGTATGTCATAAGAAAAGACTGTGGAATCCTCAAACTAGTAGATCCCAAGTCGAAATCCCGACTCTCGCTTGTTTTTTCTCTCATCATTTCTTATATGAAATGTTTAATCATGCAAAAAAGTATGATCGTCTATTGTTTTATGTTTGATCTGAGTTTTTCAGTGGTTAGATATTGAGGAAAAGTCAAGTCACTTTTCTCTGTTTATTTTTTCATTATTATAGAATTTATGTTCATCGATCAGGCTTTGATTCAATTCCTGCTTCTTTAATGCAAACTCAAGCTGTGTGTTCAAATTATACCAGCGTATTATAGATATCTTTTGATTGCTTGCATATGAATCATCTTACAAAATGTTTAAACAAATTGCAATACTTTTTATGATTTTATTTATATATCTTGATTTTATTAGTGCAGTGTTGAAATTTCATCGGAACTAATGTTTTATCTTTGGCAGGAGAAAGGATGGCTGAGCAATCCCCAAAACTGACCAGAATAGGCCTTGCTGGCCTTGCTGTTATGGGACAGAATCTAGCCCTCAATATTGCTGAGAAAGGCTTTCCAATTTCTGTTTACAATCGGACTACGTCTAAAGTCGATGAGACTATCGAAAGAGCCAAAGCGGAAGGAAATCTTCCCGTGTTTGGCTTCCATGATCCCGAATCATTTGTTCAGTCAATCCAAAAACCTCGTGTGATCATCATGCTTGTCAAGGCTGGGGCCCCTGTTGATCAGACCATCAAAACGCTCTCTGCTTACATGGAAAAGGGTGATTGTATAATTGACGGTGGAAATGAGTGGTATGAGAACACCGAGAGAAGGGAGAAAGCTATGGCTGAATTAGGTCTTTTGTATCTTGGCATGGGAGTTTCCGGTGGTGAAGAGGGTGCTCGAAATGGGCCTTCTATGATGCCTGGAGGGTCTGTCGAAGCCTACAAATATATAGAAGACATTGTTCTTAAAGTAGCAGCCCAAGTTCCTGATAGTGGGCCCTGCGTGACCTACATTGGAAAAGGAGGATCCGGAAATTTCGTTAAGATGATTCATAATGGAATCGAGTATGGTGACATGCAGTTGATTGCCGAAGCTTATGATGTGCTGAAATCGGTTGGAAAATTATCGAACGAGGAACTCAAAAAAGTTTTCTCAGAATGGAACAAGGGGGAGCTTCAGAGCTTCTTGATTGAAATCACTGCTGATATTTTCGGAATTAAGGATGATAAGGGAGATGGCTATTTAGTTGACAAGGTCTTGGACAAAACTGGTATGAAGGGCACTGGTAAATGGACCGTACAGCAAGCTGCCGAATTATCAATTGCAGCCCCGACTATCGAAGCTTCTTTAGATTCAAGATTCTTGAGTGGATTGAAGGAGGAACGAACCGAAGCTGCTAAAGTCTTCAAATCTGGTGGTTTTGGTGATATTCTAACTGACCAGGTGGTTGATAAGGAAAAATTGATTGACGATGTGAGGAAAGCTCTATACGCCTCTAAAATATGTAGTTATGCTCAAGGAATGAATTTGATCCGTGCAAAGAGTGTCGAGAAGGGTTGGGATTTGAAGTTGGGTGAACTTGCTAGGATTTGGAAGGGAGGTTGTATTATTCGTGCGATTTTCTTGGATCGTATTAAGAAAGCGTACGATAGGAACCCAGATCTTGCTAACCTCTTGGTGGACCCCGAGTTTGCAACGGAGATCATTGAGAGGCAATCTGCTTGGAGAAGAGTCGTTAGCCTTGCGATCAATGCGGGCATCAGCACCCCTGGTATGTCTGCTAGTCTTGCTTATTTTGACACTTATAGAAGGGGGAGATTGCCGGCTAATTTGGTCCAAGCTCAAAGAGACTACTTTGGTGCTCATACGTATGAGCGTGTTGATATGCCTGGATCTTTCCATACTGAGTGGTTTAAGCTTGCTAAAAGATTGATAATTAAGAGTTGTCTTGTTATTTACATAAATAAAGTTCAAGGCGTCGATATTGAAGTGTCGTTAGGCATTTGATTCCTGAATTTAGAATATTCTTACTATTTGGAAACAAGAACGATGAGAAGTTTGTTTTGACTTGTTTCTTTTATTCGGTTAATTTTAAGATGAACCTTTGTGCTTTTTACTGTACTTTTTAGTAATCTTAATATTTAAATTTTATTTTACTGAATTGTTTAAGCTATTTTTACCAAGTTATGTGAAGTTGAGCAGCAAATTGTAGTGAAGTTTAATACGGTGGAGTTCAGTGGTACGGTATTTCTGGTCACTTTTACCTTTATATTTATCTGATTACTGATTGATGAGAGTGCTTATGAGAATTTGACATAATAGCTGTTCATTTGTTTTAAACTATGGGAAAGAGTTATAGAAGCAAGAATAAGAAATGAAACTAGTATATTAGATAATCAATTTGGCTCCATGCCAGGAAGATCCACAATTGAAGCTATACACTTAATTATGGACGATTATGTGAACAATATAATAAGAGAAAACAAGATTTACATAAGTTTTTATTGATCTTGAAAAGGCATACGATAGAGTCAACTTAAGTGATATAATGTCCAATGCGGTATTGGAAAAAAGGAATAAAAATAGCTACATAGATTTACCTTAAAATATGTATGATGATATAACAATATGTGATGAGGACATCAACAGAGAATATCTAGTGAATTCCCAAACATTATAGGTTTGCATTGTTGATTTCCTTGTCTAAGCCCGTACCTTTTTTATCTAATAATTGATGAAATCACTAAACACTTACAAAATTCATCCAGGCTTAATGTATGTTATTTGAGGACGATATAGTTTTAATTGATGAAACAAGGGAATGAGTAAATCAAAATTGGAAGTTTGGAGAGAAGTTTATTTGAGAATCAAAAGGTTTTACTATAATTTAGGGCTAAAGACTGTGATTCATGGAATGCCACTTTAGTAAAAACAACAAGAACAATGAGAAAGGTTAAAATTGATGGACAAAATGAATTAAATATAACAAAGAGTTTTAAATACTTGATCTATAATTGAAGAGAATATTTGAAATCGATAAAGATGTCACACATAGGATCCGGGCGGGTTGGAATAAATGGATGAGTGCATCTTCTATCCTTTGTGACCGTAAAATACCATTAAAATTGTAAGGAAAATTTTATAAAACGACCATAAGGCCCGATGCTTTATGGAGCGTAATGTTGTGGAGGTTCGAATCCTCCCGCAACAGCGACTAAATATGAACACGAACAAAAAATGAGGGTAGCGAGAGATGAGAATGCTAAGATGGATGTGCTAACACACTAGATTAGATAGAATAAGAAATGAACACATTAGAAACAAAGTGGGAGTAACACCAAGAGACGAGAAAATTAGAGAAACACGATTAAGATGGTTTGGACATGTTTATAGGAGACCTTTAGATGCACCTGTGCGACGTTTAGAAGGTAGAGAATCACTCACACAAATCAAAAGAGGAAGAGGTAGACCTAAAAGACTTGGAAAGAAGCTATTAAACATGACATGTTATACTAAACGAAAATATAGCTTAGACTTAAACGATGGCATATTTACTTTTTACTTTCATGGTGTCAAAAGGAGTTGTTGTTGTTGTTGTTGTAAAGTTAAAGCCCTTGTTAGCTGGAACTACTAAAGAATTTGAGTGACATATTGTCACAGATTTATTTCTTGCGTGGAGGTTAAAGACAGCAACATGGTGGATGAGGATTTCTTGTACTTGACTCTGGTTTAAATATTAAACCCTGACTTTTGAGACACATCATAAATCACTTCCTTTGATTTACCTCATCCACAATGCTCCAGGTAGGACAATTGCAGAGTTCCCTGACATGAGGTTTATCCTTTGTTTTTTTCTAAAGGTTCTGGCACAGACTTATGAGCATATTTACTTTTCATAAAAACTTATGTGAGATCTTTGTTTATACTTTTCCATTTTCTTTTTCCTTTTTAAAGTAATACTTGTGTATCACTTGTTATACTAAAAGTATCAGATATCACGGTCTCATAGCATGTCTCACACGAACTGTTGTTTA
Organism: Rehmannia glutinosa; assembly: GCA_016081115.2. Taxonomy (NCBI): domain Eukaryota; kingdom Viridiplantae; phylum Streptophyta; class Magnoliopsida; order Lamiales; family Orobanchaceae; genus Rehmannia; species Rehmannia glutinosa. The sequence goes on along the minus strand of CM071929.1, from coordinate 14,017,409 downwards.
CTTTTTACTTTCATGGTGTCACCAAGGACTTATAGACATAGTGCTTCATTTATGAGTCCCACTGATACGAACCAAAAATAAAGAGACGAAATTAGAAAGTGGACATGCGAGCAAAGTCAAGGTTTCACTTGAAGAATGGCATAAGCGGGATATTATTAACACACGTTTTTGCAGTTGCAGACTTGTTTAGGTTTAGCTGTTAGTTGAAAGTTAGTTGGAGTTAGTTGAGGGGTTAGTTAGATAATACAATTGCTGAAGATTTAGCTCTATATAAGAGGTGTTCCCCAACTGAGAAGGGGGAATGCTTAATTCATGTGTGTAATTGTTCAATTCTTCTTTCTACTTCTGTAATTGTTCATAAGAGGCAATTCTCGAAGTAAGATTTCTTAATTCAAAGCTTCCAGAATTCTCTTTTACCTTCTATTATTGTTTTTGCACTTATCAATTGGTATCACAGCAAATCCTCGGTGGCTCGGTCCAAAATGGCAGATGACATTGGTATCTTGTGTAAAGAAGTTAAGGAGCTCAAGGAATTAGTTCAGGAATCCTCGAAAAAATGGATCGATCTTTTGAAGAACTTACCACGAGCTTGACAGATGCTTGGTTCAGTTTTTGAAGGGGTGAATCATCATGTTGGTAAGTCCATTTTTAGTGAAATTTGCCTCAAAATTCAATAGTTGAGCTACCCACCAAGATTTTGAAGGTTGATGTTATAAATGTGGAAATACCTATTGAGTTGTCTAGTGAAGAAAATTTGCCCGAATGTAGTGGGAAAAATATGACTGAAATTCAAGAACCAATGGTGTTCGCTGAAATGTGTGAGAGAAGTTCAGTGGAGAATGAAACTCAAAACTGCACTAAAGAGTTGTTCAGTAAAGAAGACGTGATTCAAGTCCAAGCAACAAAGGTGTTTGTTCAAATGCCTGAAAAGAAGTTAATGGAGAATAAAGCTGACAATTGTATGCTTCAAAACCGCCGAAGGATACTACACTGTAATCCTCAAGGTTTTATGAAAAAAAGATTGAATGTCAATAAGGTTACGGTGGATCACCAGGTTGTGTTCAAGATATTCGAGATGTCATGGTTAGATGATTTTGACAAAATGGAATTGGGGTTCATTGTTACCAATATTAGTTTAGTTGAACCAGTCAAGGTCCAGGACCATTCAAAATTTCAGAATTTGATTCATGCCTGAACGTGGAGTGTCCGAAAAAACCACTTCCACCACCTGAACCACCTCCACAAAATTTTGCAGAAGGGACAGGTTATTTTGGAGCCAGAAAAGATTGTGGATCGTTGTTGTTAAAAAAAGAGAAAACAGGCCAGTTGCTTAGGTGCTCGTCAAGTGGTTTAATGCTCATGTTGAAGAATGTTAGTGGGATGAACTAGAGTTACCTCAGAAGCGATTTCCTCATTTCAGTCCTTGAGGACAAGGACTCTTTAAGGGGTGGGTAGTTGATACGAACCAAAAATAAAGAGACGAAATTAGAAAGTGGACATGCGAGCAAAGTCAAGGTTTCACTTGAAGAATGGCATAAGCGGGATATTATTAACACACATTTTTGCAGTTGCAGACTTGTTTAGGTTTAGCTGTTAGTTGAAAGTTAGTTGGAGTTAGTTGAGGGGTTAGTTAGATAATACAATTGCTGAAGATTTAGCTCTATATAAGAGGTGTTCCCCAACTGAGAAGGGGGAATGCTTAATTCATGTGTGTAATTGTTCAATTCTTCTTTCTACTTCTGTAATTGTTCATAAGAGGCAATTCTCGAAGCCGATTTCTTAATTCAAAGCTTCCAGAATTCTCTTTTTTGTCTTCTATTATTGTTTTTGCACTTATCACCCACTTGTTAGACTGGATATACTAACAGAATCTTGGATGATCCCATTTCACAGATGTACTTCTCTGGAAATATTAATCACTGATTTCAGTTCTTGTCATAAATCACTACGTTTGATTGCAAAATGATGCTTATGTGGTAGGAAAATGCATGGTTTGTAATTTTTGCAGGAAAATGTACCAGAGTTCTGACATGTATTAGTTATCGCCTACCTGATCTTACTTTCCTGCTGCTGAACTCTTAGTCTCGTATTTTGTCATATTACAACTCTAACAAAATTTCGGGTTTTTTTAATAGAATATTGTAGGTGGGGAAATTATTACACAAATATAGTAAAAATGGGAGGCTTTAATTTTTTTAGAGATAGTCGTTGATAGCATCAAAAATCTCTAAAAAAAAAGAATATCCTATAATTCGTTATTTTATAAACGAAAACCAATTTTTTTAACATATTTAAAAAAGCTCATCCCAGTCGTTACTAGTAATAACGATTGGGGAATAATTTTTTTAAAAACCCATCCCAATTTACTAGCAAAATTTTTGTTCCAAATTGAAGATAAAACACTCTCATGAGTCTTGATTAGGGCTTATTCCAATAAACCTGAGATGTTTCTTGATTTCATGCTAATTTCTGTTTGATCACTCTTGGAGATATATGGAGCTCAACTCCACCCCATTATTGAATGTTGAAATGTACTATCATGATCACACATGTAAAAAAGCCTGTACTGCGTGTATGTGTGTGAAGTACAAGTGGAATATGCGAATGGATATGTGCCAAAAGAAAATATTAGGCGCAGATGGTGTGTGCCACTATTTACAGTGTCCAAACACATTCACTTTATCTGTTGTGTGTCGAATGATTCTTTTCCCAATTGTATCCTCCATTGCTTTTTGCTGCTTCTTCCCGCTGCGTCCACTCACTTTATTTTATCCACTCCCTTTATTTTTAATTATACTACTTAAAAAAATCATTAGATTCCTCGGTTTTTAGGCATTAAAAATCGTGGTTGTGAAAATCAGATCTATAATAGCTTTCTGACAAAGAAAGCATCTTCGTCATGGTTTTAACTTTTAGTGTGGCCCCCTTCGTCATAGTGTATTTTAGACATGTCCAACGGTTCGAACCGCCGATTCGGATTCGGAACCGCCCGATTCTGATTCGCCCAAAGGGTGGAACCGTAACCTAACCGTCCTATAGAAGGTTTGGTTCGGTTCGGTTCGAACCGCCAAATTCGGTTGAAACCGCCCGGTTCCGGCGGTTCGGTTCGGTTTGGCAACATTTTCTTTTTTTTTTTTTTTTTTTTTTTTTTGAATTTTTGAATTTTTAAGTTTTTAATATTAATAAATTAACACCATTGATAAATTAACACAATTGATGAAGGAAATAAAATTGAGTAACACAAAAATAATTTTATTGATTTAAAAGTAAAATTACAACTTACAATTTACAAAATGAAAAATTCTAATATATTACAATTCCAAAGTACAATTTAAAAATAAAATTACAAGTTAATACAATTTCGTATAAAGTTTAAATTACAAAGTACAAAGTACAAACCACAAAGAAAGGAAAAAGAAAAAAAAACCCAAGTTTTATTTTAATATTCTAAGTTAAAAATTTGAAATTTAACTTTGAATATTGAAATAAAATTGCCTTCCGTATCCTCATAGAGGAATCAAAACCCTACGTAGTTCTCTTACCTTTTACTTACCTTAGGGAAGGTGGCAATTGGCAACGTGATTCTTCAATTATTTTGTGACCCGTTGCTTGAATCGGTATCAAGATTATCGCTTTCTTGGAATCATCAAAATCGACTTGTTGCTCACGTGTTTCGCGTTTGTCCAATCGTGGAGCAATACTTGAGCCTCTTGGGATTCTCTTTTGTTAATCTAGATCGTCACAGGATCCGAGGATGAATATAACCTCCTCATCAATGCTTGCTCTACTGGAGACGGTTGAGGCGAACGGCTAATATTTCCTCGCAATTAAAGTTACTATAGGAAAAGAGGAAGACCTCTTTGACCACCACTTTAACAAATCGAACTTTGAATTCCCTACTACAAATTCAACAAATAATCAAAAGGAGATGTTAAATATGTATCAAGTTCAAGATAAGGGGATGCGCCTTCTCGAACGTTTTGGTATCCTCGCGTCATAAAAATTATCTAATGGTGCAAAAAAATGCCTTTAAACGTGCCAATATCACTTTAGTATGTTCAACATCGGTGTAGAAATAAAATAAACTAGATGAGCCTCTAAAACTATCACCAAATTTTATTGAATATTCTTTAAAAATATCATATAAACATGATTTAGCATTCTCTACTACAACACTTGGAATGGGAGTGTCATGTTCTTTAATAGGAAACAAAGCATCATAATATATTCCTAACAATTCTTCTAAACCATCTAATCTTACTCATCTAATATTTTTGCAACTAAAAATACATTAGGAATATAAGTGAAATATTTTAACCATTTTAATCCCATTTGGGCAATAGTTGGTCTATAGTAGCACAAGGCATGAGAGATCTAAAAAGTAGTGCAATTTTAACACAACGATCTACAACTAAAATTGATCGTTTGAAATCCAATTTTCGGTCACAAAAGTGACCGTTTGAAATTTCAATTTCAATTTGAAATTTGAAATTCAAATTTCAATTTCAAATTGTAAAAAAAAAAAAAAAAAAAAAAAGAAAAAAAATTTTTAAACTTCTCTCTTTTGAACCGTCTGTTGAACCGCCAATTAAACCCATTATTCACAGTTTTGAAATTGAAATTCGGAACCCAACCTTAAAATTAAGGTTTACGGTTCGGTTGAACCGAAACGAACCCTAGGTCAACGGTTCAAAACCGTTACCACGGTTCAAACCGCGGATTCGCCGGTTCGATTCGAACAGATTGGACATGTCTAGTGTATTTGTTGATATATATATAAATATATTTTTTTCTCGACTCAGAGTGTCCCACACCAGTCTGGTGACACAAACCTCACGCATCATTCGAATTATGGGACATTTGTCCTTTCCAAATTCCAGGTATTGGCGTAGCTAGGATTTTCGACTAGTGCGGTCAGAATTTTTTTCGTTTCGTTAGGGGCGATCGTCGTTAGTAAATTTTAAAAAATAGAAAATAAAATATATTGCAATAAAAATGCAAATCCAAAATTATACCTTACAACAAACAAGGTCAATCATTCATCCACTTATATACTTTAATTGGCGAAGATGATTCTTAATTCTTTTGGCATTTCATATATTTTACTCATTTTTTTTTATATTAACTAGACCTTTACAAATTTCAAAATGCGTTCAAAAAAATTTAACAAGGTCACTACGAGATTGATGCGGTCGACATTCGACACAAACACTTTTGGCCTAAGGTGGCTACGCCACCGATTCCAGTATGTCCCAAAACATCTTCGGATTATGAGACATTTGTTCTTCCCAAATCCATAGATGGTCTAATCTCTTGGATGGTCTAATCTCTTGGAGAAGAGGACACACCACAATCTCTCACTCGCTTTAAGTCAAGATTTGAGCACATAATCTTATGGTGCAATTGCAACCTCACATATAAACCAACGTTTGGGTTTGTATTTGTTGATAGTTACGGAAAAAAAATGATTTATTAGTGCCAATAATCAATTTACATGTTAAATGTAAAAAGGGTTGAATAAAACTGGAGCTTTTTTCGTTGTTCCTGGAAATACGCCTTTTTGGTATTCGTTTGAGTCACAGGCATATCTCCAGAAATCCTGAAATTTGACCCAAAATTGATGTAGTATGCTCCTAGCCTATTATTACACCCACACCATACACACAAATCAGTATGTTATTTAATTTATCGTAATCCCACCACCATTCTTGTGGAAGCTTTGAAATTGGGATATATTAAGGCCAGAATTTCAGATTAGAAGCAAAATTAAATTCTATATATGCCTTCATGAAAAAAAAAAAAAGATTTTGGAACTATGTAGCTTAATTATGTCATGCTTTCATATGTGCAAAACCCTAAATCCATATATATAAATATATTTCTACTAAATTTAATTCATTGATCATAGGCAGCAAGAGTTGACCCGAGAACTAATATACGACCCGGAATATCCTTTCAAGATTCTCTCTGTGAGTGTCTGTCTACCAATTGTCTCCCATTATTCAGTGTTTGGAAATTGAAAGCTAACTAATACGCTTAAAGCAAACTTCTTTTTAAATACACTATTGTCCCTAGTGTGAAGGGCGAGCATCGGCGAAGTTAGACATGATCTAATTGAAGGAAAACGTAGTTTTAAGGAGAGTTGAGATCTCGTATTAAAATTCATATTCCATACATCGGGATGGAAAACACGTTATGCGATTATGATATATTAACATTATCTTTTTGTGTCTTTCATTTAATACAATCGAATAAGAGTGAAATTGAGAAAGTGGAATAGGTTATCTCATCCCCACTAGAGGAGCCTAATGCCTAGGTGTGAGGGGCGGCATACACAGAGCTAGAGCTCCTCATATGGGGGCACGTGCCCTTTTAAACATTTTATATTTTCTTTTATTTTTTTAAAAAAACTAATTCGAGTTAAAAAATTAATTTGCCCCAAATTATTTTAATTGTATTTATTTTGTGTCCCATTACAAAAAAATTAAATTTTAGCTCCATATATATAGAAACTAATCGAATTACACTTTAATACTCGAAGATTTTGAACAATTAAATACAAAAAGCAAAAGAGAAAAATGACAAAAATTCCTTTATATAATCATTAAATATTTGCGTGCTCGAGTCGCCGCATCTCACTCATGTCCACATACATAACCAAGAAGAAAAAAAAAGAAAAAAGGAAGTTTCGTGATCAATTTTCCAATATTCACACTAAATTTTTTTTTTTCCAAGTTTAAGTAGTAAGAAAGAAGGACGCATGTACACAAAAAAACAACCTTCTTTTTTATAATACGATTAAAGCAACATTCTTTTTAATTAATACAAAAGCAAAAAATAAAAATGAAAAATTCTTTTATACAACCATTAAATCAATTGCGTGCTCGAGTCACCGCGTCCCACTGTCTACATACATAACCAAGAAAAAAAGGAAAAGGGAAAGTTTGTGATCAAATTTCCAATATTCACACTATTAGTCCAAGGAAAGTAATAAGAAAGAAGAATGTATGTACACACATTATAGGATTATACTTTTCAGACACGTCGAGGATAAGATCTCCTGGTTCCACTTTCCGTATTTCACTTTTTATTTTATATATTAGATGAAAAATACGTGTACAATTGTGACATCATCTTGTGCATTTCATTAATCGAATGCAATAAAATACGAGAATGAAACAGAGAAAGTTGAATCGAAAAATCTCAATCCGAAGCGGGGCTACATGATACGTTTTTGAATAGGATTTTATATTTCCTTGATAAAATTGAAAAAAAAAATTATAGTACTATGATTTCTTGGTGGATTGAATGTCGATAATCACCATTAATTAAACTCAATTCTTTATTTTATTATTTATATTTTCTAATTTCTTTTCATCGTCTTCTTTCAATTACAATTGTAAACAATGAAAAAGTGTAAAGAGTTATGGTACGTCAAACTCAAGCTAACATTTATAAACAAGTATACGGAATAAGACATTTTTAGTAAGATGGAATAAAACAATCATTGTTTTTAATATTGCACATTAAAAAAATGGTTAAAGAAAATCTAAATTAAGGATAAGATATAGCGTATATTGAGAAAATAAATTATAAAATATAATATAATTTTATAATAAAGGACCCAAACGAAATATAAGCCACAATTTTAGCTCCAATCTGTCATTAATACCCTCAACTTCCCAATTACACTTTAATACTCTATATTAAATCCTAATATAATATATTAGCATTTTTAATCATTGTCTTTATAATATTAATAATATTGTTATGACTCTAAATTCTAAAATATTGTACATGATCACAAGCCTATGGTACAGAACTTTTATTCCTGGGGAAAGGCAGAATTGTGACGTGAACTTCAGTTTGATTGAAGGAAAAGCTTAGAAATGAAGCCAAAAAAATACTAATTAAATGGAAGATTATATATATTACTATCTCTTTCAACTTTGCTCTGTTAATGCTATCTGGGAATCATATTCCTCGGAAAATTTGATCCTCAAATTGACACAAACCCCAGATAAAAGAAACAGAAGTATTTCTTTATTATCGGCATATTTAAACAGATATAAAATTAAGGGATAATTACAAAAACTACCCTGAAGTTTAGCCTAATTACAATAAAACCCAATTATCTTTCAAAATTTCAAATACACACTTAACATTTGCTTCTATTTTACAAATTGCACCTCAGGACATTTGTTATGTAAATACAATCCTAAGGAGTGTTTCGTGTTCGTAACATCTTAAGAGGTATTTGCAGTTTTGAAAAATAATTGGAGTTCTTCATAATTAGGCTAAACCTCATGAGGAGTGAGTTTTGTAATTATCCCTAATTTACCCAAAGTAATCTTGTTTAGCAACCTCCTTTGTTCTTCTGGTATATTTAATATCTTGTTTGTTTCTGTTGTAATGCTCTTGCTGTTGACTAATATATTAAGGTAAAATAAGAAAAACGATCTCAAATTGTTAATGAAAACCTAAAACTAAAACTTAAACACAAGCCCAAGCTAATAAAAAAAATCATATTTTTCTATCTCATAAATTTAAATTTACGGGACCATCTCACATAAGACCACATGATTAATTATATTATTATAAGAAATTTAATCTGTCAAACACTAATTTCAAAACAAATATAGAGACAGAATTTTTTTGAGAAAATACATATCTCATTAGGCTCATTAAATCAAATTTACATTCCCGGAGAATTTCAGCAGAACAAAAACAGAAAAATTCCACCAGATTATTACACCAAAAAAAAAAAGAAACTAATCCCTAAATTTCCATTTATATTTCTATTAGAACATTACAAAATTTTCCTTATTTTTTTCCAAAATCTCGATCAAAATCGATAATCAGCTCGGAAAAGAAGAAGGGATCGGAATAGCGAGACGGGTCGGGTTATCGTCCCCGGCCATAATCACCACGATCTTCGGCGTGTCGTCGTCGGCGGCGGCGGCCGTGGATGGCGCCGCCGCCTTCTCGCCGCCGTGATCAGCCGTGCGAGAAGGGCGGCGCTTCCGGTAGGAACAAGCTAGTACGATTAGGGCGGCTGTAATTAATAATAACATGAGGCCCAATCCTGCAAATAAATAAGGCAATGGAGAATTCCAGTGCCAGGATGTTGTTGTTGTTGGGGTAGAAGAAGGGTTTGAAGGTGTGGGCCTCATTTTTTCTCACACTCACTGCGTGTGCTACTGTGTGTGTTTTTTTTTCTCACTCACTATGTGTGTGTTTGTATGTGTAATGGGAGGGGTGTTGTGATTTATAGAGGTTGCACAATTTCACTGTGCTAAAAAAAAAAAAGTTGTTAAAAGTACTAAAGTGCCATTGGAGGAAGATGTCAACATTATTTCTTCCAATGCATAATATTTGCACTTTTGTTACATTTTTAACTTTTTATTTATCTTTTATTTAATAACTCATGTTTGTGGGTGTGTCAGGTAAGTTCGGATGCGGCGATTAGAGCTCAACAACACCTATTTACAGGTTTGATAGATCTTTTATCTAATATATACTTTTATTATATTTTTACTTTTTGTTTTTTTCTTTTAATAATCCAGATTTACTAGTGTGAGGTAAATTCGGATGTAGTGACAAGAGCTCAACAACACCTTTACATGGCTCAGTATGATTTAGTAGATCTTTTTATGTTATATATACTTTTATTATACTTTTACTTTTTTTTTCAATAACTTAGATTTTTTGGTGTTAGGTAAATTTGGATGCGGCGACTAGAGCTCAACAATTCCTTTACATGGCTCAGTATGTTTTAGACTTTTAGTTGATCAATTTTTATCTAATATATACTTTTATTATATTTTTACTTTTTATTATTTTTATTCAATAACCCAAATTTCCTGCCAGGTAAATTCGGATGCGGCGATTAGAGTTCAACAACACATTTTCAGGACTTAGTATATTTTAATAGATCTTTTTATCTAATATATATTTTTGTTATATTTTTACTTTTTATTTTTTTTATTAAATTACCCATATTTCTTTGTGTTAGGTAAATTCAGATGAGGCGACTAGAGCTCAACAATACCTTTACATGACTCAATATATGTTTTAGTAGATCTTTATTATATATATACTTTTATTATAATATATACTTTTGATTTTAGACTTTTATTAGTATGTTTTAGACTTTTAGTTGATCAATTTTTATCTAATATATACTTTTATTATATTTTTACTTTTGATTTTTTTATTCAATAACCCAAAGTTCCTGTTAGATGCGGTTACTAGAGCTCAACAACACCTTTACATGGTTCAATATGTTTTAGTAGATCTATTTATGTAATATATACTTTTATTATATTTTTACTTTTTATTTTTTTATTCAATTACCCATTTTTTGTTGTGTTAGGTAAATTTGAATGCGGCGAATAGAACGCAACAACACCTTTACATGGCCCAATATGTTTTAGTAGATATTTTTATGCAATATATACTTTTATTATATATTTTTTTCATTTTTTTTTCAATTACTCAGATTATTTGTGTTAGGTAAATTCGAATGCGGCGAATAGAGCTCAACAACACCTTTACAGCACATAACTCTATTTTTTAAATAGACTTTTTATCTACTATTTTACATTCTAAAACATTTAAGTGCTTTTTTTTAACTTCTGTTAATTTGTGCACTCCCATTTATATACACACAGCATATATGTACTTACATAAGTGCAGAACAAAATTAAACATTAAACTAACTAGAAAATTCAAAATGATATTTTGCCGGATTTAAAAGGTGATTTACTCGAATTGTGCCTAAATTAGTATGTACAATATTGACTATTATACCCTCTCCTAAAAAAACAAGATCAAATTGAAAACAATTAATGGAATTTAATTAACCGTACCGTTTTGCCAATACATGCATCGATGCTTTGGACATGTCTAAGTCTAACATAGTTGTAGAATCGAAAATAATTTCTTCTAAAAAAGAAAAGAATCGAAAATGATTTTATGTATTTATAAATAAAGTATTTTTTCCATCAAATTAATTTAGTTTAAAGAATTCTTTCTACTAGTACATGAGTTGTAACATAAATAATTGTAGTATGATTACCAATTAAAATAATTATAGATAATGAGATAAATCTTGTGCTCCAGTGATAGAAACTTGTATTGTTAGGGTGATTGACACGAGTTCGATCCTACAAGAGTGTGTGTGTCATCTTCCCTACTATCCCAATTGTACTAAAAAAATAATTATACTAGAATTAGACTTCTATGTATAACTCAGGCGAACTAATCGAAATTTTTAAATCAAAGATGGTTTAAATTTCTCATTATGTGAAATTTGATTGTTTAAAATATTTATATGTGTCATTTATTCGAACGAATAGAACATGAAGTGAAATACAAATATGGAACAGAAAATCTGAATCCAATTTTGAGTAAGTTGGCTATAAATATAAGACGATACTACTCAGGAAATTTTGCAGGATATGATTCAAGATTTGGATCTTTTAATTGCCCATTAATTAAGCTTAATCTCCAAAACATATGGCTATGAACTTATAATTCTGTTGAAAAAAACAAAACATGTGGCTGTTATTTCTGTTGAAATATTTTTCTTGCATAATTTACACGGCATGCTCTTTTGCTAAATGCGCAGGTAGTTAGATTAGATATATGGACCTTTTCATTAAACTAATAAAGGGTATGCTAACACGACATTTTTCTCATTGAATATGCAGTACAGCAGTAGGGATGGCAAAATGATCCGTCCCGACGGATATCCGCCCTGCCCCGTGACCCGTGGTGGGGTGGAGCGGGTATCAGTATCACATCTGCCCCGCCCCGCCTCTTGCTATTTTTTTTAAATATATTTAATGTATATTTTACATGTATATTATATGAAATAATATAGTTTTATGTATTTAATATTATATTTAACATATATAATGACAAATTTTATAAAAAAAATATGTATTGATAATACAAAATATAATATTAAAAAATAATTAATAATATCAATATAAGAAAAAAATAAAAAAATTCAACATGGGGCGACCCCTCTTTTTCCCTCTACCCCATTGACATCCCTACGAATATGTGGTAATGAGAGTTTGAAATATGACTGCAAATTTTGTCATATAAGTGTCCTAATTAAAAAAAAAAAAAGATGAGCATCATCCCTGGAGTACGATTATGAAAACCCACCTTATGTTTGGGCTAATTTACAAAAAAAATATCAAAAGTTTTTGAAAACTATAAACATCCGATCCACTTGAGGTTTGATTTTTCTTAAATTTAAGGTGATAATTGTAATATTCCTATAAAGATCTTGAGGGTTTCTTAAATGTTTTTTGCTCTAGAAGTGGGAAAATACTAGATATAATTAAATTTCAAGGGATTTTTTGTAATTTAAAAAAAATGCTTGTTTTTTTATTAGCCCAAATCTCATAGGTTTTTTTTTCCTTTTTGTGTTAATTAGTTTATAATTATCCCTAGAAATAATCAAACATCATCAAATTACCTGAACAAGTGAGATTCCATTTTTGTACAAATTAAAAAGGATGTAATTTAATTGTTATTTTATAAACCCCATGATGTCTAATCAGTAATCACGAGATACATGAGATTTAAATAAAATGTGATTTTATTTATTAGGAAAGTGAGAAATTGCCTTTCTCACTTACCCTTTGTGCCATATTCTCATCCATGATTGCAGTTTGCAACAAAAAATGTTATCTTGTCGCCTAAATATTTTTGCACTAAAAACAAGGGTGACACTATTTCTCCATATATCTAAACACACCAGCAATTTAGGTGGTTACAACCCTCTTTTGTTCCCCTAATGTTGCATTATTTTTCTCATGCACAATAATAATTTATCAGAAATATGGGTGTAAATGAGCCGACTTAATTAGAATCGAACATGATATTGTTCAAGCTTGTTTGAATTTTAATCTAGTTTCAAAAATTGTGTTTGAGCTTGATTTGATTATTAATCGAATTGACCTCAAACGAGCCTTGATCGAGTCAAACATGAATCGAGCTCGATCGACTAGCTAGATATTTTTACACAATTTTTTTTTTTACTAATCAAGTCGAGCTCGAGGTAAGTTTTACATCTTATCGAATGGAAAAATGTATACAAACTTGCTTCGTTTTATTATTGTACTTAACTCAAACGAATTTTTAATATTGATTCGAATTGAGTATCGAATAAACTTGTTTCGTTTTTTAAAATTACCTAATCGAAAAGGAGAAATATAAGGTATAATTTCAAAATTCAACAAACTAATTTGTAAACATGTGCTATGTAAAGGAGACTCAAGTCAATTACTGTCAACTTCCTTGAAACCCCCCACCAAAAAAGAAAAAAAAAGAATTAATTTATTAAAAAAAGTTGTGGAGAATTAAAAATTCCAATAATACATGTCTTCCACTAAAACAAGTTGATTGAAAGGAAAAATAGCAGCCACATTCAGACTAATTTGCCACACAAAAATGCAAACAAATAACACTTTTTACTTACTCATTTGTCTGTGTGAACCAACCTTTTCAACCATCTCAATCATTCTATTTTACATGCCCGAGACGCCACAAATTTAATCCACCTAATCCACTAACCAAAAAATCAAATTTAATTTTTTTATTTTTCTTTTTATTTCCCCATATTCAAATACAGTTGGCTACTACCAAAACATGACTAGGGCCAGCTTAAATTATCATTGCTTAAGCTGTCATTCTTATCAATCACTATATACACCACCAAATTAAATATTATATTAATTTCAGCTTTCTTTTTGCCCTAGTGCTTTTTAATCAGGAATCATGATTTATTATGGTTTCTGACGTAAACAATGGCTCCATTTTTCTCACCCTTTTTAAAGGGGGTGATTGATTATATATATATATATATGATAAGGTCAAAAGATGGTCCGGCCGACCGACAAGGCCCGTGACATTGGGCCCGACCTTTTGAGCTCATAGTATTGGGCCGATCTGTTGACTATTAAGCGTTAAGGGCGATCTAAGGGGGTTTACGGCACTAGATCGACTGCCAAAGCTTATTGTATTGGGCCGACCTATTAAGGCCCGAATCGACCGGTTTGGTAAGGTCCATTCATTGGGTTGACTGTATACTGACTTAATGTGAGGGCCCACCGCGTAAGGGATGGCGATTGGCGTAGTCAATGCGTCGTCGTACACATTGACGATCTATTGATGATCTGTTGTATTCTAAAAGGACCTCGGGGTATAGTTCACTCGGTCCAAAAGATGTATGAGGATGCGATGCCTTGAGATTTAAAGGGGCTTCGTCTCGATACATTGTCCGACGTGATTTGAAACATGTCGAGTTATGGCCTTGCGGGCGTAAAATTAGGGTTGTTAAGAGATCCGATCCTAATCTAATGATGACTCGACACCAAATCGTGAACGGATTCGGATTTTTACGGAAACTCTAATTTTAGCTAAGGTATAAAAGCTGCATAAGCCAGGTTCATTCTAACCTAATCTCATTTTCTCTTACTGTTACATTGTTCTTTCTCTCTCTAGCCTTTTACTTATTTTCCATGACACTGACTTAAGCATCGGAGAGGGTACGCCGGAGCCCCCCTCCGGCCCCCCTTTGTGCAGGTTTTACGGAGGACTTCGTCTTGGAAGGTGATCGGCGAGAGGAGGTCGTTTTTGGGAGCAACCGATATATATATATATATATATATATATATATTACTTATTATTAATTAGATAAGATCAATATACTTTAAGTTTAAAAATAAAAAGAAGTATCACTAATTATATTTAGATGGTGATCACGAGCTTGTAGCTTAAGTAGGGATGACAAAATAGCACGCCCCGCCCCGTTTGGACTACCCCGCCCGCTACCGTGGTGGGACGGGGTGGGTCTGAGTATCACCCCCGCCCCGTAATATTTTTTTATTTTTTTAAATATTTAATGTATATTTTACATGTATAATATATAAAATAATATAGTTTTATGTATTTAATATTATATTTAACATATAAAAAGACAAATTGTATAAATAATATGTATTTATAATACAAAATATAATATTTAAAATTATTAATAATAAAAAATATAAGATAAAAATATAAAAAAATCAACACGGGTCGCCCCGCCCCATTGCCATCCCTGAGCTCAAGTGGTATTGTATATATGTACCGGTCCCCTCCGTCCCAATAAGATAGGCCATATTTCTTTTTTCGTCCGTCCCATATTATAGGTTTGTTTCCTTATTGAGAATATTAATTACATAACAATATACTAAATTACCTTTATTTAATTCACTTTGCTTGAAACCAACAATAATATATTTTCATTTAATGAAAGGGCAAAGTAGGAAGAATAATGAAAAATAGATAATCTCAATTACATTAATTGTGTTTTCTTAATTTGTGTGAAATACTCATTTGCCTATCTTATTGGAATGGAGGGAATAACAATTTACCCACAATTATTGTTAGAATGAAAAAATCATCATTAATTATGGCAAATTAGAATAATTATTTTCAGGTAATACATGTCATTAGCGACAAATTTATTATTATCAATAGTGTTATTTATCGAGGACATTAAAATAATATAGAAGTACAATTACTGTCGAAGAATCGAGAAGCTACAATTAAATATATAGAATTTAATTCCAATACAGCTTTGGCATAAAGTTTTTAAAACCCAAAAGTTATTGTTTGGGTAATATACCTTATTAGCATTAATCTTGGTTCAATGTCCTCTATAGAGCCTTTTTTAGAGTGAATTTACCTTTTCAGTAGAGCTGAACATTGGGTTGGGCCAGTCCGGCCCGAGCTCATCGAGCTTTTGCTAAATTTCGAACTGTTTGGGTTGGCCCGATTTTTTCGGTCCACGGAATTACCTGGCCCAACCCAGTCCATGTATACACTCCATGTAGAAAAAAGTCATGCTAGCCCGGTCTGTCGGGCCATCTAGTCGGGCCAAATAGGCCCATCTTTTTCGGATCTAAAAAATTGCAGCCCAGTAGTCCCGTGCAAATCTCGGGCCGGGTTGAATTTTGCCACCTCTACTTTGACATTTTTTTTAATAGGAGGAATAAGAAGAAAGAAGCAGACTAAATAAAGTGAAATCCACAAATTGGTTGTGTTTGTGCCCATAGATTACCCAGATAGAAATTCGTACCAAAATGATTATGTTGACTCATTTAGAAGACAAATATGACGTAGTTACTAAATCATATCGCACAACTTAGTGTGATTCATTGAATATATATTATTAGTCTAATAAATGTGGCGTGTCAAAACTAAATTTATTCGTAAAAAATATAACCAAGTATCTTATGCCATATTCACATGTTCCCTTGGACATAGCTCAACGATGCAAAAGGATTTGGTGATGTGATTTTTGCTTTACTCGCATTCACAGTGTAGGAGTTTAAAAATGTCTGGTAATAGGTTGAAGAATGATTTCTTGTATGATGACTTAGTTTAAGGTAGCTCCGGACTTTGACTCGTTGAGACATATACAACGATTCATCTCCTCCACGAAGCTCTAGTGGTGGGTTAGTTGGGATAGAGTTGTCAATTTTAGTCCGGCCCGATAAAAGCACCGGGCTGGGCTCTAGTATTCTAGGGGCGAGTCCGGCCCAATTGGCCCCAAAAATCAGACCGGCCAGGTTTTCAGTGTATTTTTATGCTATGGGCCGAACTTAGGCTCTAAAATTGGAGGCCCGATTACTATTTGGCCTGGCCGCGCCAGCCCGATTTCTTCCTTTGGCTCGATGGGCCGTCACCGGCATAGCTCAGTCCAGCTCGTTTAACAACTCTAAATAGGGGTACCTCATGGACATGGTTCATCATTGATTGGAATATAATCTGATCTTTACTTAATTATATATACCCCAAAATTTTGACACAGTGTATTTGCACAACCCGCAGTAAAAAATGTCAATGTGTACGGACTCAACACTAGAAATAACCCATTAATATTCTGACGATGCACATTAAGTATATGTTTGAGATATATATTTGGCTTCTTACTCTTATTCAAGATCTAATTTAAGTTTGAAATTTTTAATTGCAAATAACCTAGTACTTCTGTTAGAAAGCTTGACGATTTATTGATTTTATTAGGGATATTTGAGCTCTTCAAATTCACATTTGAGATTGAGTGTGGTATTGAGATTCTGATCATGTTGTTATCTAATGTTTGTTTGTGTGTACAGATAAGCTACACCTTGTTATTAGTCAAGTTGTTGTCCCATGTTTGTTTGTGTCATTACATCATCAAGAAAGAAAATTTGTGATACCCATTATTAGGGATAATGGCGAAGAAAAAGGAGGCCATACTGGCCCCCACACAGCCCTGTCTCCGGCCCGAAAAGGGGTTGCATACCGAGGCCTATCTCTCGCCCGACAATGCTAAAATAGAATAAAAAAAAAGAAAAAGAAACATAGTAGAATTTATATGATTTTACTTGAGTTTTTCTTCTGGTCCATTCTACTTTCACGTGCTGGTTCACCATACTTTCGTGTGCTGATTACGTCGTTGATTAAGGATAATTCTTGTTTGTTGTTCAACTCAAACAAGGGACATTTTACCCATCAATGACGCAAGTCCCCCAAAATTTTTCAAAATTATTTTTCCCCCACAAAAAGTTTTTTAAATTTTTTTATAGCTAACATAAATAATTTTTTTTTACAATTTCTCCCTCAAAAATTTGATAAAAAAAAAATTCTCATAGTTTAAATAAATGAACTCGGACTGTTTTTCGCCCCCATAGTCGGAATCTTGCGTCCACCACTGATCTTACCCACCGGCGGACCGAGGGAGAATAGCCCCCCAAAATTTTCCAAAAGTTCATTCCCCCCGCCCCCTAAAATTTTCAAAAAAAAAATTGTTGTTAAAATATATGAATTTGCCCAACCAAAATTTTGATAAAAACTTTAAATAATATTTTGGCTCCCTGAAATTAAAATCCTGCGTCCTCTGTTGATGTTACGTGATATTTCAAAGAGAAAAACAATGAAGACATTTGGCTGGGTGTGAAATGAAATATTTGATTTCTTAGAAGACAACCTAATTCCCCACAACTTTGAAAAAAGAACATATTGTTGGAACCAGGCGTAATAGACGTCACTAGATTTGTCCAATTGTCGTTGATTTTGACCCCAAAAGAAGATTTTCCCCGTCAAGCTACCGGTCTTTGTTAATTCTTTCGCAAGACTCTTTATCATTTACTTCGATTTTCTTCATATGTAACAACCTTAATAATAATATTTTGTTTTCAGTCTTTGTTAATTATTTCTCAGCAAGACTCGTGCCATTTACTTCAATCTTACCTTAATCAAATTATTTAATTTTCATAAAATAGTAATGTTGTTTTCAATTAAAAAAATTGAAACATTTGATGATAATTTTTTAAAGATCGAATTGTTTTGTAGTCTAGTTAATTGGATAATAATAATAATAATAATAATAATAATAATAATAATAATAATAATAATAATAATAATAATAATAATACGTCTCTTTTCCCTTTCATATTTTCATGATGTGGATGGGTGATGGGTTCATCACCACAAGGCCATAAAGCCTGTTTTATTTTGGGTCATTGCAATGGGCCGACCTCATGACATTCATGAAATTTTGACTTTCCAGTATGAAATCATAAATGTCACTATGCTCTATGCTGTCTTATTGCCATATCCAAGAACCCTCTTGAAATGTAATATATAATTCTGAGTTAAAGTTTAGAAGGAAGATTCATAATTTTGGTCCATTAATTATAGAAATGGCAATTGATTTTTATAAAATAGCTTATTAGAAAACATTCAATTAATACAAAAAAACTTACAACCGAGTCATTATTTTGCCAAAAACTGTAAAATCAGTACACATTCCTATTCACGTGACATTTCTGGGCAAATTATTTCAATTTTCGGTGGAAAAAAACTCAATTCGCAAGTTATTTTTAATTATAAGATTTTTTTTTTCGCAAAATGTAATTTATACGTGGTGCTGCAAAAATCCGTACAGTTCACTCCGAGTAACGAAAATCCATGTTGAGATATCTGATTTCGGTTCAAAATCCAATCCACGTGTAGGGGGAATGCAATGCGCAAACAGGATTAGAAGGGTCCTAGGGTATCCCTGGAAGCTCCTTTGATGCTTAAGTCAACATAGTGTATGAGAATATTCCAGAACACGAGAAGTAATCAACAGTTAAAATATGTTTAATTAAAAATAATGAAGGATAGACTATTTATATATCAGACTGTAAGCCATGTGGGCCAAATATAGTGAATTAATCACATATGGCCTGATATCAATGTTGTAAAAAGTGCTAGGCGCTCGCTAGGCGACAGACTGGGGCCTAGCGCCTAGGCGAGGTTAGGAGAGACCTGGGCGGGATTAGGCGGGCCTAATCGGAAAAAAATCGTAGGCGGACAAGGAGGCCTAGCGCAGGCGATTTGAATTTACATATAAATAGGCAGATTTTTACAAACACTCTCAACTTCTCATATTATGTTTTGAGTCTCGCAAACTTTTATAATTAGTTGGGCCCTGTGGGCCTTTTTTGTAGACTTGGCCCAATTGATGATTTTATTGGGCTACTAATTAATTAAATAAATGAAATACGAAAATACCGATTTTACCCCAACAATACAACATCAACTTTTCATTATAAATCTATTTTCGCAAAATGGAATTTATACGCGATCAATTTTGTCACCCTCTATAATTAAAAATTAGGGACCAGAATTATGGATGACAATGGGTAGGATTCAGGTATGATTTTATATCCTCCATCCCCATTTATTATATCCATACTCATCTCCATACCATCGGGTATTCAATTTTCATACGCATCCCCATACCAATCGGATGATTGAGTATCTATACTCTACCCGTACCCTGCTACCACTTACAATTGTATTTTTCAAATTTGAGTTATTTCAACGAAGCTATAAATATTACTAAATTCTTAAGAGAACAATAAAGATAAAAGAATAAAGATGAAAATAAGCAAACTAAATATTATAAAAAAATAACAAAATATTAGAAAAGACGAAACACACATGGGTTAGAGGGTTAGTAGATTTTGGTTTGGATTTTGAAAAAAAAAACCCTTTTTTAAAATATAGATAAATAGATTTGGGTAAATAAATATATATATATTTAAGAAATTATAAATACATACATATATATGTATATATATTATATAATATTATTATTTAATCGGATAGCGGGTAGGATGTACCTAGATCCACCTCTGTACTCATACCCAAAAATCATTATACCCACGTATTTATTTATTTAATTGGGTACAAATATACCCTCCATACCCTCCTCCATTAGAGTCAGGTATCGGATCTTCCATCGGGTTGAAGGAAATTGTCAACTCTGACCAGAATTACAATTTACCCAAGTATAAAGGTAATTAATTGAATATATCCCTACTAAAACACGTATAAATTTATAAAATAAAAACCAGGAACTCAAAATTTGTACTCAATATATAAATAAAAACTATTTATTATGTTCATCTGTTACAAATTCCAGCTGGCTAGCTAAACCCCTAAAAAAAGAAAAAAGAAGAAAATATGTCCAAAGACATTAATTAAACTATCACAATCCAACAAATCATACAACAGATTAACCAACTAATTAAATTAACTAAGTAGTAGCAAAAATCATATGTATGCACACAATAGTACGAAACAGATTAAACTTCTTCACTGCGTCGAACAGCGGCGGCGATCGGTTTCGCGAGGTGCGTAGGGTTCGTTTCACCGGCCATAATCACGACTACTCTAGGCTCCATTTCCACCCGTAAATCGTGCACAGGCTTCTCCGATTTCTCATCATTTGTCGACGATTCAGCCAATTTACCGAACGAACAAGCTATTATCAGTACCAATGCCACAGGTACGACTCCCAACATCAGAGCCACACCACCGATTATGAACGGAAACGGCGAATCGCACCACCGCAATCCGACGCCAGCTGGCGCGGCGGCGGGTGCGGTAGGACGCTGGACTTCCGGCCACATCTACAATTTCTCTGAGTTTTTTTTTTTTTTGCCTCCCTAATAAAATATCTAGGGTTTTGTTTTTTTTCTGAGAGATTTAATTTTGGTGTGAAATGGGGGTGGTTGTTTGTGTATGTATATATATAGAGATTTGAAAGAGTGCATATTGTGTGTTACAGAAGAGGAAGGGCAGAAAATGAAAGTAAGGATTCTTTTTTTTTTTGGGTTTTTGCTTTAATTGATGGTTCCAAGCTAATTCTAGCTGCAACCTTTTGGTTTCCTTCCAAGTCTCTTCATTAAATAGGTTTACGGATTTACCCTTTTTGTTACATTGGCTGGCAATTTTCATGGAAAGTCCCCACCTTGTTTGATACCCAATCATTACCTCCAAATTTTGCACTTTCTTTACATATAAAGTATAATAATTATGTCCAATTTTCAAATAGAATATTATTTAATTTTAATATATTATTCATTAGTGCTGGAGTGTGTAGCTTCTCATTGGTCAGAACATTTTATTGAAACAAATATATATATTTTTTATATATGACCTATTGGTCACATAATGTAAATTGAGGGATATCCGGCAGGTCGTAATGGATAGAGCCAATAGAATATGCCTTCCAAAATAAGCCCTTACAATATTTCATTGAGAACCTGCTCTATGTTGGAATAGAATATATTGTTTTGAGATATAATAATAATAATAATAATAATAATAATAATAATAATAATAAAGTGGATGTATATTATTAGGCACATGATGATTTCTCATAGAGAGAGAGGTGGTAATAGGTCAAATTGATCACTTATATTTTGTGAAAATGAAAATTATTCATGTTTTTTAAAACATATTTTTTTTTTTGGTGAGTCATATTGGCTAAAAATATAATTGATAGTCTTACCTTTTGTGTATTTTTTTTTTAAAAAGGTGAGTAGGTTCTTGGTCATTTTTCAAAAAGCATTAATAAGGTATATTTGATATTTTAACACAATTCTTAATATGTGTTTTTTTAAAACACTTATAATATAATTGATACTAAGTTAAGTGTTTCGTTATTGAGAAAATGGACCAATTCCCAAAAATAAAAAAAAAAAAAAAAAACAAAGCGAACATCAAAACTCAAAAATAATTGCAAAACATGTTTTTGAAAAATCTGACTAAAAATTATTTTTTGCCATGGAGAGGTTACCAAAAATCCCTCAAAGAAAGAGTAATGTCATAGGGCTTCATACCAAAAAATTAAAGAAGAAAAAAATAGGCCTTAATCCTCGTACAGGCGGTACAGCTAGCTTCTGGGGGCACTGTCGTACTCTAAATGGTTGGAGAACGCCTAATTTTCGTAAGCATTTACGTGGATGTAACTCAACAATGGGCCCGTATTAAAAAAACAACAACTAAGCAATGGGCCCGTATTAAAAAAACAAAAAACTCAACTATGGGCCCGTAGTGCATGTTTGATGTAAAAGCATGGATACGACGCAGAAATTTATTTTTGGGGCGAAATCTAGGGGATGTGCAGATGGTGCCACACAAGAGACTTTCCGGTGAGGATCTCCCAATTTTTTTTTATATGTATATTAACAATCAATAGCGGAGATAGGGGGGCCAACTCCCCCCCACCTTTTTTTTAAAAAAAAATTACTAGGTAAAATTTTTCAAAAAATTTTTTAGTTAATATTTATTTGTATTTTTTTAGTTTTGTATTCAATGGCGTAGCTAGGAATTATTACGGGTAGACCAATACACAAAATTGGGATAAACCAGATAAAAAAACTAAAAAAATACAATAAGTATTAACTAATTTATTTTATTTTGGCCTCCCCTATCTCCGCGATTGTATATATATTATTTATTACTTTAGGCCCTTGAAACCTTGGACCGGCTCTGGCAAAATCAAATCTAATAAAAACAAAAACAAAACATAAAAGTTTTTATAACTAAACTACATGGAAATTGGGGGAGGGGGCAAGATATTTTGGTTTATATTTATATATACTATATTAATTTATTAAATAATATATTATAGGGGTTCAATCACAAGATCAGTAACGGTTGCCACCACCAGCCCCGTGTCCGTCCCTGTCCGTAAGAGGGCATTCTGAGAAATTGATGGCTGACGATGCAAACCTAGGTGGAGTATGACTGTATAAGCGTGGAAGCTTAACAAATCTAAGGAAAATGATAGTATTTTTTAAAATACGCATTGGGCCCACAAAATGTATTCTTTTGACCCAAGTATCCTCCACCTCCTCAATCCTCTATTTATAAAACAATATCAAACTTTGAGATAACGCTTGTCCGCCAAACTTATTGCTATGGGTAATAATTTATAGCATTTACGAACCTATAGCATGTCATAGAATTGGGTCGAACCCAAATAGCATGATATATCATAAATAAATTGAGTTATTAGGCTGTTTAACCCGATTATGTTGATTTTTGTAATATTTTTCGTTAATTAAATATGTTGTTAGTATAACGATTAAATTTTTAAAATTAATAAATATATTGAAATTCAGTTTTTCGGTTAAAATTAACTCATACAACTCATATAGATATTTGGATCATTTACATATTAAAAATATACCGTTCATTTTGGGTTGATCCAAAAAATATGAATAATTAAACAAATTGGATTAGGATCGAGAAACGTGACATGAATAACTAAATAGATCGGGTTAGAATTGGAACACGAAATAACATGAGTTTTATGTGACACGACACGTGAACTTGAACACGACAAATTTAAATGATGAATTTATAAGTTCCAAAATAAGATACTAGGATTTCTAATTATTAAATTTTTAATAAACTTCATTTGTTAGGTTATATTAATTGTAAAATTGTTTTTATGAATGATTTGTAGCCATAAGATTTTTTATGTAAGCACTTTAAGAATTTGATTTTGAATAAAATTTTATATCTTATAACCTCATACAACATCATATAAGATGTAAGAATTTATAGAACTTCATCAACAAAGACTTTATAGAACTTTATGAACAAACTTAGCACTATATGTTACAATTTGGACACCTAGAAGAAATATATATGATTTTTTTTTATTTTAATTAATTAGATAAAAACTTGTATGAGACAGTCTCACGGACATAATCCGTGAGAGGGGTCCTATATGTATATAGGACTTCAACCCAAACTCAAACTCATAAAAGAAATCATGATTTTTGTGTTTTATAGGACCTGTCTCACGAATTTAAATCCATGAGACGGTCTCATATAAGACCACCTCTTATAATAATAATACATCCTTATCTGTTACATCTCAATGACTATAATGTTTAATTTGAAATTCAGTTGTAGTAATATGGATTGTTTCACATCATAATTGTTATTCTAATACAACCCTATAATATAATCTACATGAAGAAAAGAAGAAGAGGATGGACACTTACAGGATAATTATAACAAAAGGGACATAGAAAAAAATATCTTTAACTTTCACTTTATGTTTTCTTTTAATTGCCAAATTGGTCCCTTTTTTTCACCCTTTTTCTTTGTCACACCACAGCCGTCAGAAAATACGTATTGAAACAGAGAGTATGATATACGCCTAACCAACATAATTGAATATTGTTGTGAGTCATGTAGTGTAATCCGTGTCAAGATTGTGTTTACTTTTTAACACTATTCTAAAAATTTCATTCCAGCACAAATTGGTCACCGCTTTAGCGCTAGACTCCCCTTGTCAACCTACAGATTTTTCTAGGGTTGCAAATGAACCAAGCCGCTCGTGAGCTATTCGGAGCTCGATTCGATAAAAGCTCGTTTGAGTTCGTTTAATGAGGCTCGTTAAAATAAACGAATCAAACTCAAACTTAGAGATATTCGGTTCGTTAGCTCGTTAGTAAGCTCGTGAATAGGCTCATATAAATTAAACTAATAATTTGATTTTAATTTTAATTTTTCATATTTTTACCTAAGATAATATAAAAATATATCAATAAACTTATTTTTTTTTTGAATAAAATTATAAGTTTTAATAAATATATTATGAATTTTAAATATAAATAATTTTATTTTTTGTAATAAATTGAAGAATAATTTAATTTTAAATAATATTTACTAAGTTCGTTTAGGTTCGATTAAGCTCGAAAAAGTTCGTGAGCTATCAATATGTTCGATAAATTTAGGTTCGAGTTCGACTCAATAATAAACGAACTAAAACTCAAACACTCAAATGCTCAGTTCGGTTCGGTTCGATTCAATTGCATCCCTAAATTTCTCTATTTAGATCCCGCCTAATCCCATCCAAGTCTTACCTTAACCCAATCTAGACTATGCTAGGCGTTATGCCCAAGCTTACAACCCAATTAGCTACTCATGCTTTTTAGAAGACTGCTTTTTAAAGCACATTGGGTCCCAATAATAATATATAGCCACTTTTTCCATAAATAATTGTCTTTATAAGCCCACCATTTAATTTATGTATATAAAAAGGTCCATTACGGATATTGCTTTGTATTTTAAACTAATTATCATCCAAGGAAACCTCCTAATAATGCAACAAAAGAGCACAAACCAAAACGAGGTGTCCTTTGACTTAAAAATATTGTTTTAATGTTGTGAATATACTAAATAAAAACGTCTTTTTCTTGTCAGTATATAACCTTTTTCTAAACACATTCTGATTCTTATACTTTCGTTATTTTTTTTTTTTTTTTGAGAATGTTATACTTTCGTTATTTTGTTTGGCTAAAAGGGTGTTTGGCTAATCTTATTTAAAACATCTTATAAGCTCCTACATCATCGATAAATAAAGTGTTTTAGGAGCTTATAAGATGTTAGATTTTTTATTTTAAAAATAGCACAAACCAAAACTAGTGTTTGGATAAAATAAGATTTAATGTTGAGAATATACTAAATAAAAACATCTTTTTTTTATCTTATAAAATTATTAAGTATATTTTTGTCTTTTGAATGTTTAAAATAAAGGAGCTTATAAGCTCTTTTAAAAAAAATTGGGGTGGATAGGTTATTTTTTTTTATCTTATAAAATCTTAAGATATCTTTTTTTAAAATAAGAGCTTATAAGCTCTTTTGGAAAAAAATTATCAAACACATTTTAAGAGCTTATAAGCTGTTTTTAAGAACTTATAAGCTTAGCCAAACACCCTCTAAATTGCACAATATGCCTCGTAATTAATGAGTAATGGCAAAATAGGATAATAACTTTTCCAACTTGCAATTTAAGACAATAATTTTTAAAAAATAGTAGACTGAAGACTAAAATGGCCACCAATTTAAAATTTCTCCCAGAATCGATTATCAATTTGGGGATTTTTTTTTTGGTCCTATTGCTAACTGAATATATGACCTCGGAAATTCACGATGACTTTGATGAAAAAAAGAAGCAGATATTAAATTTTCTGAGTTTTCTCCAACTTATTTGAGACTCGATGTTGCTGAGGGGTGGGTAGTTTTATTCATGCTTCTTTCATCTGAGTCATCGTGAATCTGCTAGGTCATATGCTTAGTTAATACTTAATAATTAGGGCCGAAAAAAATAAAATCCCCAAATTGAGAATCGGTTCTGGGGAATTTTTTAAATCGCTGGTCAATTTGGTCCTCAATCTGCTATTTGTTTTTTTAAAAAAATATTGTCCTAAATTGCAAGTTGAATAAGTTACAGTCTTATTTTACCACCACCCAATAGTTACATTGCAATTTACCCATTTTGGTTTTATCAAAAGTACATACATTCTATCAAAATAAATTTTTAAATATTTAAGTCTAAGTCACTCTCATTTGAAAATTTGATATTGCCCTGCCCACAGGCCCACTCCCTTATTAAATATGAGTTGGTCTCCTGTTAGATAGTCTGACGGATCTAATTCGTCAAACGGAGCCCAGACAATAGATCCGATTCAACCCAACCCCCGAAGAAAAAAAAACGCACAAAAGTTACATTATATGTGTTTGATGCCCTAAGCCATAACCCCGCCGAGGCCCAACGGCCAGCAATCATCCACAGTAAATTCAGTTGGCGGCAACTGATATATGCATCCTACTTGTCGCACAAAAGGAGCGAGAAGTGGAACCCGTATGGATTTGAGTTTTTCAAAAGGTGATAATTAATTCAAAACTTTAAAAGTCATAACATGTTTCAGTTGTTTTGTTTTTGGGATTTTTGATTCTTGGCGAGCCATCTTTTTAATTTGGTGTAAACTTATTCAACTATTATTTTCCAAAAGTGTATTCATCCATGTCATTCAAGTGTTTGTTGATTTGTCTGAATAAATTCTGTCAGTTTTCCAAAAATATTAGCTAAATGATACAAGTATTAGTATCAACCAATACATATATGAAGAAATACTAATATATTTTATAAGAAAAACTAACACTTTGCAGGAGCACTACTAAAATACTCTCTAAGAAATTATTAATACTTTTTCGAGAAACTACTAATATTTTTCCGAGGGACAACTAATACATTTCAGGAGAAAAAATTAATTATATTCAGAGAAACTACTAAAATACTCTCCAGTGAACTACTAATACTTTTTTGAGGGACTGCTAATACATTTTAGGAGTATATTAAGGAGAAATACTAAAATACTCTTCAAGGAACTACTAATACATTTCAGAAGAACTGCTAATACCTTTTAGAAGACGGCTAATACTTTTCAAAAGGACTGTCAATACATTTCGGGAGAAAAATTTAATTATATTCAGGGAAACTACTAAAATACTCTCCATGGAACTATTAATACTTTTTCGAGGAACTACTAATAATTTTTTGAGGGACTACTAATATATTTCGGGAGTATATTAAGGAGAATGGTAAAATACTCTTTAGAGAACTAGTAATACATTTCAAAATAACTGCTAATAAATTTTAGAAGGACGGCTAATACTTTTCAGAAGAACTGTTAATATCGGTGGTCCCTGAAAACTACTAAAATACCAATGCTAATATTATGGAAATGCCACCCGGTCTGCGGGGCAGATCCGTCTAACATGTCAGACCGTCTAACGGGTCTGACATGAGTTTGTGATTAAATATATTGTTTCACTTATAGGATTTATAACAAAAGGGACAGAAAAAATATCTTTAACTTTCACTTTATATTTTCTTTTAATTGCCAAATTGGTCCATTTTTGGGTCCCTTTTTCTTTATCACAATTCACACCACAACCGTAACAAAATCCAATCTTTAAATTGAATATTGTTGTGAGTCATGTAGGGTATTCCGTGTCAAGAATGTGTTTACTTTTAAAGCATTGGGTCTCAAAAGTAATAATATTTAATATATATATATAGTCACTTTTTCCATAAAAAAATGTCTTTATAAGGCCCACCATTTTAATTTATAGGTCCATTACGGATATTGCTTTTCATTTTAAACTAAATCATCTTAGGAAACATCCTAATAGTGCACAAAAGAGCATAAACCAAAACTAGGTGTCCTTTGACTTAACTATTGTTTTAATGTTGTGACTATACTAAATAAAAACATCTTTTTTTTTTTTTTTTGGGTTAGTATATATAACCTTTTTCCAAACACATTCTGATTCTTATACTTTTCGTTATTTTGTTTTATCCAATGTTCATTCTATCAAAATAATTTTAAATATTTAATGTCTAAGCCACTCTCATTTGGAAATTTGATATTGCACGGCCCACACCCACTCCCTTATTAAATATGTTGTTTAACCTCCAATTGCTTCACTAAAGCATATCTAAGGATATTTTGGATATCATTTAGGGATAATTACAAAATATCCTGAACTTTGGGCTGATTACGAAAACGAAACAACAAAATTTTCAAAATTACAAAAATTCCTATCAAATTTAATTATGTATTAAATATAAGGGGTTATCTGCAATATTACTAGAAATATCAGGGAAGTTTGAAATAACTTTTTGCTTAAAAATAAGAGAAATGAAACACAAAATCAAACATTAATAGTTTTATTTGTAATTTAAAAAATCTCTCCCAAGTCCCAAACCTCGGGGAGGGTGGATTTTGTAATTATCCGTTTTTTTATATCGAGATTACATGCCTACACTTGACTAGTCCTCGAGAAAACAATCTAACCTCTTTGAAATTGCCCCAAGTAAATCGTATTTCACTCTGGCTTCCAAGTCCCTAATATCATCAACTACCGCACAAGGAGTTGTCCCCCAAATGATAGTTTCCTGATGGACCCATCTATTCAGATGCATGTTCCCATCGAAATTCAACTTACCATCTTACCGCTTCAAACTCACAATATTAATTATTCTACTGTCGTACCTCGATGGCTCAAAGGGTTACCTCTAGGGGTGTTCAATTAACCGATTTTTTTCGGTTAACCGTTAACCGAATCAATTGATTAATTCGATTCGGTCAGAATCGAATTATTTCGGTTCGGTGAATGATTAAAGGTTTTGAAGAATTTCGGTTATCGGTTAATTCGGTTCGAAAATTCGAAATTAACCGAATTAACCGACTTAACCGAAATATTATGTAAAACATATATTTTATATATAATTATAATTATATATAATATATAGCATATATTTTTATTTATTTATATCATATACTATATATAAAAATATATATTTTTTATTTTAAATAACTTTCTATGAATTATATTTATTTATTTATATCATATATTATATATACAACATATATATTTGTATTTTAAAGAAATTTCGGTTAATTCGGTTAACCGACCGAATTAACCGAAATATAATTCGGTTCGGTTAATTCGGTAAATGTAATTTCGGTTCGGTTAATGGTTTTGCCAATTAGTAAATTCGGTTAATTCGGTTTTCAACATTTCGATTAATGGTTAACCGATTAACCGAATGAACACCCCTAGTTACCTCACCTGTTACCACCACCGAACATTGGCAATTATCCCTATTATTTATTCAAGAACTAATTGTGCACTTCTTAAACTTTGGGTCCCTATGGTCCAATACATGTTAGCCATCTGAAAACAATATCCACTTTTCAAAAAGAAAAAAAAAAGAAAAAAAAAACAATATCCACTTGGTAATTAGAATTACGAGCAAAGGTTTTTTTTTTTTTTTTTTCTGATATTTATAGGCACACCGACTAGTCCAATCGTCCCAATCTAATCAATGTATTGTTCGGTTTTTTCTGAGCCATGAGTAATGTACAACATTCCGACGTGCTAAAGATGGCATCTGGATGTTGTCGTTACATATGCTTGGACAATAAATGTTATTCTGGTCTTGATTTATGAATCCATTTATGAAAGATTCATTTATCAACCTCAAGCAATATTCAATATTAACAAGATGTGATTAAGCATAGCCAACCCACAATAACAAGATAGTAGATCTGCGAAAATGGGGTAAACCCGTATATAAAAATCATATAAATTTTAACTAATTTTTTTTTAAATTTGCTTAGTAAAAAAAAAATTAAAAGAAAGGAGGCAGAGCCCATATTAACTCCGCTTAACTACGTCATTGTGCTTAAGTTTGACTATTTTTTTTGGGGGAGTTGCATTATATTCTTTAAATAAGAACATTGTCCAAAACAAATAGAAAAAAACTTTGATCACAACAATGAAATTCTCATACCCGACTCAAATAATAATGAATTTTAATGGAGTAACTGCTTGCACGACCAATATACAAACGTGTGATCAAAAATTCAAATTCTCCCAAAATTTGGAGATCTAATGAAGAAAATCTAAACTCGTCCAAAATAACTCAAATAATGTTCATATGATCAAATAAAAACACTCCTACTAAGAAGGGCTAGTGGAAAAGAAGACTTTCACTCACAAAGCGGAAAAATGTCGACTTTCATATAAAGGAAATAACACAACTCACATGAGAGGTAGAAAACATAAAAACTCAAAAAAAAAAAAAAAAGAATATTCTTCCCGAAGAAAATCATGGATTTTGTGGACGACAATTTTGGGTGAGAGGAGGATACCACTATTATATATATATACATATATATATATATATGTGATTTGTTCAAATGAGACCACCCTCCCTAGATGAGACAGTGTTGACTCATCTTACCCATTGATCTTAAAAAATGAAGGAATGTGATTAATTCAGTTTTTAATTATTTCCTAATTTTCACGATTTTAAGGGTAAGATTGTAATTTTGTAATTCAAATTAGTGGTCCCAGCGGATTTTATGGTTCAAATTAGTGGTCCCAACGGATTTTATGGGCTGAAATTGACACTGCCGGATTTTGTGGCGGAATTTAAGGAACCTGTTTTCTTTCCAAATATTTTTTATTTTACAGCATAGTTAGGGTTCTTCTACTGCATAATTAGACATCAAATAATGCATATTTAGTTATTTTGTTGGCACTGTTTTACGAAAACAAGACATAATTGAATATAACGTACTGCATATGTAGTTATACTACACTGCATAAATAGGTTCAATATAATGTATATTTAGTTATGAAAATGGGATGTTGCTTTTGGAAATTATAAAAATGGGATGTTACATAATGTACTGCATATTTAGTTATTCCACAATGCATAGATAGTTTCTAGATAATACATAGTTAGTTGATTTTGTTGCATAGTTTATGACGTCTTGCATAGTTGGATATCTTGTCTACATATTAATTTTTTTACGCCGCATAGATAGTTTTCGGATAATGCATATTTTGTTTATTTTTGTTGCATATTTTCAAATATGTAATATCCTGAGATATATGCATCGTTTCATAAGTATCTATACATTGTTTAATAAGTATTTATACATCATTTCATAAGTATTTATGCATCGTCTTATTCGTGAAAATTACAGTTTTTTAAGAGTTGATGTTAATGGATATTTTCGAGTTCTCCATCGATGTCTACACCATTGATGATGTTGTGTAGACTTTGTTCCACGACTGGTGATTCATCATGCATCATGATTCGAACATAAGTGCATCTTCTTCACTTTGTTTTATTTTTCACATTCGAGTTCTTCAAATTTGCATTAATTGTGGATTTGTGTGTGTGTGTGTGTGTGTGTGAAGAGAGAGAGAGAGAGAGAGAGAGAGAGAGAGAGAGAGAGAGAGAGAGAGAGAGAGAGAGAGAGAGAGAGAGGAGGGAGGCGTGAGGGAGGGAGAGGGAGAGAGACACGTGAGATGAGAGATGCATGAGAGAGAAAGAGATTTGATTCCTACCTTGTTATGTTATTTTACCTTGCTGCCCTTATGTTGATTAAATTAATGTTTTAATATATTTTTTATCCCTTAAATCATACTCATTGATTAATAGTGGATGATGGTTGAGATTAGTCCATTGTGTCACACCTAGAGACATGGTCTCACTTGATCCTCCCCATATATATATATATATATATATATTTACGATTTTAAATTGGTATATATTTTGTTAATATATTAGACAAGTTGCCATTGGGAGTATGATTTATTTATTTTTAAATAAGTTAGGAGTATCGATTGGAGGGGAGGAGATAATTTCAAAGAAACTGAAAGATATAGGGTTCAACCCGGTTAACACCCTTATAAAAAGTTAATGATACCACTTGAGCTAGTAGCTCGTAGTCAAAGATTTTTGGAGTATGATTAATTATCATTACCGTATCTTTTTTAATTATCATTACCGTATATTTATTAATTACGGCGCCACTAATTAATTAACATGCCAATAGCAAAAGAAACTTGTGACCATTGGCTGGCTTAGTCTCTACTTTCCATTAATTAACCCCACAAAAACTTAGTTTAACAAAAAAAAAAAAGTGGAAATGTGAGTTGGAGGATAAGCATGAACAAACATCAAGATTCAAGATGGATGAATAGGGTTTAATTGATATAATTTGATGCAATGGGAGTGGGTGAAATGGGTCCTATAACACCCTTGGATTAGAAAGTGAAGCACCCAGAATTTGAAGACATATTGTATCTTGATTTAAAGAATGGTTGAGAGAAAGTCTTCATCCACACTTTAGAAAAGGAATGGAAAATGGGGTCGATTATGTCGTTTATTTTATTGGGTTGTTTTTAGATCAAATGGTCTTTCCATTTATGTTACTAGTTGAATGTTGTGTTAGTGTCCGAGATTAATTTAGAATGAATTTTCAAAGGTTATAATTTTATTTAAATATTTTAATTGCTGAAATGGTGTTTCGAAAACTAGGATATATATTATTAGTAGGGATGACAATTCGTGTGATGTTTGGTTCGCGTGTCGGTCGGTCGACGATAAAATTCATGTTATTATTCCTCAGTCGATTTCAAACCTAACCCAATCTTTTTAATTACTTGTGTTAAATTTCTCAATCCTAACTCGACTTGTTTATTAATCGTGTTTTTGGGTCGGCCCAAGGTTATCGTATATTTTAAAAACCTAAGCAATTCATAAGGGTTATGTGGTTCTTATGAGTTAATTTTAATCCGAAAGTTACATATATATAATAATTTTTAAAAATTCAATATTATACTAACATCATATCTAATAATTCAAAAATATTTCAATATTTAAGCAACATAATAACCTCATAATCTTGTCAGATGAGCTAATTATATCATTTCAAGTTAACCATAACCCACCATGTTTAATATTTGTATTATTCGGGTCTAATCCATTATGACTCTAACCCGCAAACCTCAGCCCTAACTCGTTTATAACAAGTTAGTGTCGTGTTTTCATGCTGCATCAAAAATTACCACACCCTATTAATAGTCAGTGCAATAGAGATTTATAATAGAAGACCGCGTTACCGAAATAATCAATTTATTTGAGTGTTGAGTTTTTAGAATTCTGTAAAATGAATTTTAAGGTGATTTTGGAAATATCTTATGGGACTAGTATGCAACAACTCTCAGGTGGCTTTTCATGAATGCCGCCAGCCAAATAAGCCAATTTTCTACTTCTACTAAGTGCAAATATATTTTGTATAGTCAAACTGGACCAGGATAAAAGCACAGTTGATACGGACAATCATGAAGTGAGATTTTTATTTTTAAATTAAAGTCACAGGTCCGAAAAATAAATAAAACGAGAAAAATGAAGTTATATTATTATTACTATCTCCACTCAAAACTAAATAGTAAATATCCAGATTACAGTGTATAATGATTTAATCTATTTAAAAATGGAGTTGAATATTGTTATACAACATAACAAATAACATAATTTTTTTTTTTTACATATAAGAAACATTCATAAAAATATTGTCGCAGATTAGACTTTTTGTACGACGGGCCCAGCCCAATGCGCAAGTAGTCTTATCTGACGAATCTGATACATTCTGTTACCACCTATTTGCTCTCTAAGTCACCTTTGAATGGGCCTTAGTTCCAAAAGCCTTGTTTAGAATCGCTTGTCTTTTAACAAGGGCCTGTCCAATTCTCATCCGGTGGACGTAGGTTGCTGTTCAAGGCCCAAGTTACTATCATGCATTCTTGCATTAGTGCTTGTAGATTAATTTAATTTTTAAATTACTCCCTCAAAAAGGATTAAGAAAAACGAAATCTTTAGTGCTAGGAAAGTTTTTTTATAAGTTCACAGGCATTTATGATACATTAATGAAGAGGTGGTCTTATATGAGACAGTCTCATGTAATTACGTTAATGAGACGGATCTACAAAGCACAAAAAAACATGAATCTTTTTTTATGCGTTTGAGTTTTGTGTTGAGATTCTAGTTGTCTGTGAATGCATCTTATGAACAATGCCTATAAAACCGTCTAATACAAGTTTTTGCCATAAATCAATGAATAAAAAATCAACATTGCTAAGGTGTATTTTCTATGGTGCTTGTGGGTCGGACCTACCTTTTCGTGGACAGACCGAAGTGTAATTCTTGTGGCATGAATACGAGATCTAGTTGGAATAAGAGATCTTGAGCTGATCTTCCCAGAGGAGGACTGAGCTACACCTCCGGAGTAAAGCTATGAAGTTTAGAGGTGCAGTGCACGAAGAACACTATAAGAATATTCCAGTTCTACCGACATAAATTATTTTATCACTAAATTTTACAATTCCTACATAATACCTACAGAATAAAAAATATTATTTTTCCCCAAATTATACAGACAATTTACCGATAATTTTTCAATTTACCAACATAATGTTTGTAGGTATTTACCAACAATTTAGATTGTGTAGACAAATATTTTACCTACAATAATTTTACCTACACTTTACAATTTTCTTAATACTTACATACATATTTTTCTGTAGGTAAACTGATTTTTTTTTGTAATGAAGTATATGGGTTTGAGATACCTTTAGATAGTCAAATTATCTCGAGATCCGGATCATTCATATTAGAACGACCTCTATGCAAAGTCGAACTTATCTTAATGGTATTCTATTACGGGAATCGTAATAGAATCCGATTTTTACGGAAACCTAATTAAGGTATACTTATAATACCGTCTTCTTTAGTGTATTCCAACCCGAATGACTATTTTTACTTCATCATACTTCTCTACTTTTCTCCTTTGAATATCTTAAACTTAAGCGTCGGAGAATTCTACCCTCCCTTTGTGCAGGTATATGGCGAAGTTCGGACGGAAGGTGGACTCGAGGAGTCGGAGTTATTTTGGGGTCGACCAAAGACAATAAAGCCTAGTCTGTCAAAAATACAACCTTATCGTAACAAATCAAATATGTACAAACACAAACACCTAGAAATTTCAACAAGATATATCATGATGCCATGATTAACTATAACCAACAATTACAACAAATCAACATTATAAACCAGTAGCTTTTTAAATTAACTGTTGCAAAAAAAAATCATATTTTTCTCCAACTTTTCTAACCTGGGACTTAAAATGATGGCACAATGCCATATCCACTATCTCCTATCATCGATGTAGAAAAAATCTGCTGTTCCTCATCAACTTGTGCATCTTTTCTTTTGGCGAATCGGCCCTTGATCCGAGGCCTAGTTTCTGCATAGGCTTTTCTTGATGCATATCTGATTGTCTTCTCAAATTTTCTTGTTTTCTTCTTCTCTCTGTACCTCAACACTCTGGCTTCTCTGTCCATCGGAGTTAGTTGTGTCGGGGTTTGGATAAGTGGGCCCGTGAAAGATCGATCGACCCTTTTGGTGGTCGTGTGTGGGAGATTGAGCTTTCGCTCACCGTTGATTCTGGTACTACTCCGACATCCAACGGTGGTGAAAGGGAAACCTGATTTTGTAAACACGAAAAAACAGTTTAGGCCAATTTTCAAGTGTGGTTTGAATATTAAAAAGACATAGGTGTTTCAAAATTACAAAAATTCTCATGTCGTTTGAGAATTAATAATAAGAAAAAAGAAATAAAAACAAGACATGTTCTTAAAACTTAAATGCAAAAATCTCTTTATTATGTACATTATTTGTATGTTGTACTCAAAATATGATTAGTATTTATGTAATTATATTATTTCTTTTTGTATGTTGCGAATTGTGATATTTTTTATTAATTTAATTATTAGACATGTCAGATGAATTGGGTTTGGGTTAGCTGTGAATAAATAGTCTGAGTTCAAGTTCAAAATTCTAATACGAATAATTAAACTTAGGGTTGGTAGATTCTGACCAGCAAACTCGGACCCAATCCGAACTATCACCTTTAAATTGCCCCATATCCCAAAAAAGCACTATACAATAACTAGGCTCATAACTAATGAAATTTCAAAGGAACATATGCCCGAATTGTTTTGTCCTTTTTTCTCCCAAAAGAATAACTAAGACTGGTTCTCAGAAAAAAAAAAAAAAAAGAATAACTAAGACTAAGAGTGACATTTGTATTTACTATATTTAGTCATTGAATCCAAATAGAAGATTAATATTCTACTCAAACTATTTAAATGTCAATCCCTACAATCCAAAATCTTCTTTAAACAACGAATTACACTATCCATGAATAGCACAATTCTACTCTATCAAAGTAATTTTACAAATTATGTCCATAAATTCAAACGAGGCCAAAGTGTAACAATTAGGGAGTGTTTGCAAATACTTTTACTTTGGAGGAAACGATTTATTGTTACGGAAACCACAAGTAGTTGAGAATAATAGTTTGATACTGTTTACATTTATAGAAGCACTTCTTTTCTGCAATAGATTTTGATAAAATGAAACAGAATCGAGAGTAGAAACCGAAATTTGTAACGCTTAAAACTGATTTTTCCCAGCTAAAAGCTGACAATCGCTTTTTTTTAAAGTGTTAGCCAATACTCCCAAGTCCCAGCTTAGCATAATGCAATATAAATAGAAATTCATGTTCGATAATAGTAATAATGAAAACTTACATTATGAGACAATGAAGCAGGATAATTGTATCCAG
Organism: Rehmannia glutinosa; assembly: GCA_016081115.2. NCBI lineage: Eukaryota > Viridiplantae > Streptophyta > Magnoliopsida > Lamiales > Orobanchaceae > Rehmannia > Rehmannia glutinosa. Next base: position 13,980,147 of record CM071929.1, on the reverse strand, counting down.
AGTTGGATGACTCATAATCCAATCCCAACTGATAAAATTGTTCCTGAATCTCATCCTTCCTCTTCTGATACTGAATCGGGACAACACTATCTCCGCCATAGCTCTTCTGAGAAACACCAAAATTCTGCTGCTGACTGTTAAATTGATCATTAAACTGAGAAGAATTAAAATCATCAAGGTCCAAATACTCATCCACCGCCCCACCAAACAACGTCGGTCCATTCTCATCATTATTCTGACCGTCGCCATTTTTCACAGGGTTCAGCAAAAGCCACGAAGCCGCCTCGTCTTCGTCTTCCTCATCGACAGTGCTCTCATCCTCCTCCGCATCTCCTCCCGGCGGAGCCATTGCCAATCCGCCGTAGAACACGCCGGGAACTATGGGTACGCGGTGGTGGCGGCGGGCGAGGGGGTTAGCGGAGTGGATCTCGGCGTCACAGGCGGAACAGAGGAGGCGGCGTCGGCTTTGCAGAGAAAGGCGGCCGGAGCGCGGTCGCAGGCGTCGCACATCGCCGCCGGTTCGTGGCGGGGAAGCCAGTTGTTTGCGGCGCCGCCGTGGGGTTTGGTGGTTGTGTTTTCGAGCTTTAACATTTTGAATTTGGTTTGCTCTGTGTTTTTTTCGTGTTGAGTTCGGTATATGGAGGGAAAGGGGAGAATCCAGGAGAGGACAGGTGGCGGCAAGTTAGTGGGTGGGAGATGGTGGTACAAAACTTGTGGTTCGCGTGATTTTTGGTGGGGCACTTTTGTGATTAAGATGTTCTCGTGGGGTCTATTTAGAGTTCTTGGCTCTTGGATTCTCAATCAATTTTGGGGAATTGAATCCAAGGAGCCAAAGTTGATTTTGGCACCAAAAAGTTGTACACACTCTTTTAGTACACTAGTAATATATGAATTATTATTTTAGTAAGTTCTCAAACTCAAAAATTGTTATACGATGTTCTAAAAAGCGTTATGCGCTAGGCAGATAGACGGTGAGACGCAGCGTCAGCGGCTCTAGTTTGGGCAGAGTTAGGCAGTCTAATCGAAAGAAAAGCGTTGCTTAGGACAATGGGAGGCAATGCTACCTAGATGGAGACTAATCGGGATTAGGTGAGAATTTTAGAAACAATGGTTATACATCATGACATCAAATCTTCTTTTTCAGCAGTGGTAAAAACATGTATTTTCGCAGAGAAATTTTGCCAAAATTCGATCTAATATGAGTCGTCACGATTTTTCTCTTGTCTTGCTAAAAAAAGTAAAATAATCATAATAATTAAACATCGCGAATAAAATGAAATTTGTGTTATTCACATGTCCGATTAAATTGAAACTTAAATATCACAAATCACTATTATTATTTAATGTATTTAGTATGCATAGACCGCAATAATGTAAAACGCGGTTTAAGAACACATACTTGATCTTTTTGGTAAGTTTGCAAAAGCCATAATACAATTAATTGTATGGATAAGTAAACAACATATTAAAAACAAGTTTTTGAGTTGGGCCAATATTGAGCTAGCATTAAGCTAATGGATAATCTCAGACCAAATTTAGTCGAATAGCCTAAGTTCAATGGGTAGTAATATATTTTGTCACATCAGATGAGAACATTATTAAGTTGTGTTGCTTTCAAGTGTACTATTGCAATATCGATTCTTATCATCAAAATATGGCCGGTTACTCAGTGTGCTGTTCGATTGCTATTTGTGGGCAGTATCCCCTGTTATATTCAGAATAAATCACGTAAAAACAATTTTCAGAATATCAATTAGTAAAGCATTCATAATAATTCATGATAAAAAGAAATTACACACATTCACACACACATAAGTATAAAAACGAAAAAAAAATTGTAAGGGAAAAAAAGGATAAACCTTGCTTGGATGTATTTCCAAGTCCAATTTCGAGTTTCATAATATCAAAATTGAATTTTGAGAATTGAATATGTTTGATTGTTGACACTGAATTTTTTTCATGGTGTACATTTAGAAATGAAAGTCATACCACAAACCCAAAATTAAACGAAAGTCATACCACAAACCAATCTCGCCACTATAGTACATGCAAACATGCTCTCCCCATAGGCACCATCCGACGGACTTAAATTCGTGAGACAATCTAACACGTTGTCTAAATCAAAGCAAGTTAGACAAATTTAAATAAATTACCATCATTTAGGATTCGACCACAAGATTAAATCCGAGGCATCGCCTCAAATGAAAGATCTGCCAAAACATAATGTAGTATAAATGTGCCAATTGGGAAATCAAATGCAATCGCCATCAAAATCATGAAGTGCAACACTAAAACTAAAAGGCTGTCAGAAATTGAAGAGTCTAGTAGCAACCTTCGTATTTTGGTTTTATTTGGGAACAATAAAACCAAGTGACGTGGCTGAAACTGAATCAATAAAAACCATGAATGAGACAATTGAGACAGAGGAGCCCAACAAAATAGAGTTGGCAATGGGAATTGGGAGGATCACTATAAACCTCAGCCACCAATTCACAAAGTATTAGCAACTTACCAACAATCGAAATCACGTGGGCTTATGGGCCCAATGAAAGAAATGGATGTGCCCTTTAACCCCATCCATCCATCCATCCATAACTCCTTAAATGTAAACCTTTACACCTTTTCAATAATACATTGTCTTTATCTCTTTTGAATTTTTAACATGATATACGGAACAACAACAGCAACAAACTAAGCAAATCCTACTACCATGATCATATATCTGGATCATATACGCCATCAAGCACATTACGGTGCATAAACACGCGTAAAACACGTGAGAGATAGAGAGAGAGAGAGAGAGAGAGAGAGAGAGAGAGAGAGAGAGAGAGAGAGAATTTGTATTTATTTAATGCGTATACTTGGAGGAAATGGTGATGGAAATCAAATCCATACCTCTAGTTTGTGTCACTATCCGATTCCCCAGAGAATTTGTATTTAATAGCATATAAAATGTTATTTAACAGTAGAATTTGGAGAAAAAAAAAAAAAGGGAAAACCTGAAAAAACATTGGTCTTGTAGATGCTACACTGTATTGCGTAGATCTACCATACAAGTCATCTCCACTTCTTATATATTAAAACACTTTACACTCATCCATGTAAAGAACAAGACACTTGTTATTCATCGATGGACCAAGTGTCGACACCGGATAAGACCAAAAACAGGGAGGAAGGTAGGTTAGTTGGATGGCAGTCAACTGCAAATGCCAGGAGGGAAGAACCTGATGAAAAACAAAGCACATAATTAGAATAACAGGAAAATGAACATCCACACAAATTCACAAAGGCTCTTTCATATAACATGGCCTACATAAGTTTGACTTTTACATCTGCATAGAAGTGGAACACATTGCCCAACAATGTTCCATTACATCTAGGAAGTGTTTTCAAATACTAAAAACAAAGTGATTTTCAGCTTTTAGCTGGAAAAAATCACTTTTAGAGTTTGCTAATGCCATCTTAAGCTTATGCTTCTTTTAATGAGAATCTGCTTCTACTTCTTTTAATCTGATTCTGCTTTCAGGTAAAAGATTCTGCTTTCAGGTTGACTTATACACACAAAAAAAAAAAAAAACACTTTTCCATTTTATCCACCAAACACTCTCTCTTGACTTAATCAATTTTCAACTTATATTTGCGAACACTAGTGACTCCTGATTCTCAACTACTTGTCTTTTACGCAACAATAAATCACTTCTTCCAATAACAAAAGTGTTTGCAAACACTCCTTTAATACATCAATTGTGAAATTTGATCTAAACTCCAATATTATACACATGGATAATTACACAAAATCCTGAGGTTTGGCTAATTAAAAAAAAAAAAGAGGAGATTTTTGAAAATTGCAAAAAACACCCTGATGTTTTAATCTGTCTTACATTTTTTCCTTCATAAGAAAAAAAAATATTTTAGAAAAACCCCAGATATGTCTAGAAATATTGCAATTACCCACTTTATTTAAGACATAATCAACCTGAGGGGGTTTTTTGCAATTTTGAAACATCTTTGGTTTTTTTGTAATCAGCCCAAACCTTAAGGGGTCTTTTGTGATTATCCCTTATATATATTACATGCTCCAGTGTCATGCTGCTCTTGAAGAAAACACTAAGGGCAAACAGGACGAGATTAACAACCTCCCCCCCCCGTTCACACAAACACGCACAACCCCAAAGATTATAGTATTCAAGAATACAGTTATAACGGAATTTAATGTCAAGCCTCTACATGTGGCACTAAATCTGCTGAAGAAAACGAAAAACAAATAGGATAAAGATGGCCTTGTCATTCATATTTTTTAGTACCTAGCAACATTTTACACTCCACTACAGGGTTGTGCCTCCACCATCTGACATCAGAGATGCAGCAGCTGCAGCAGCAGTAGGAACAACTCCTGTTGAGACACCCGGTTTTGATAGATGGAGTAACCTGAAAAGTTGAAACAGATTTTAATGTTTCTTCATTTTTTAGGTAGAAATAAGACTTCATCTAAAATAAGTAGCTATTAAATAAAGATGTAACTAAATTCCAGGAAAAATTCAGATACCACAAGTAAGAACTTAAGAATGAAAAATAAGAATTTGGACTAACATAATTGTGCCCCACTCTGCATTTTCAATTCTACCTCAAATAGCCATCTTACATGCTATTAATTCTTGAACATGCAAACTTTGTGTAAGTTAAATTGAGAAGAAAGTTTACATAATTCACCAAAAGTTATGGGTTCCAAACTGAGTCTGATGTTTATGCTAGGTAAGAAAGTTTACAACATTCAATCAACCTTCATGCCATAAAATCAGTAATCTAGCCAATTTCAAAAAGTTATATAAACGGGAGGAACCACTATTTATTTGGGTCTCCCGTTAACGTAACTTTTTCAGGGTATACTATTATGATCCTAAAAATATTTTTGGTTTCTTTATGGCACACACATGAACTCCTGAACTAGCAATGACTTAAGATGCAAAAGCTCATACTTAAATATCTTTAGCAGAAAAAAATTGGATAGATGCACTTACGGTGCAAGATATTCACAAAAAGATGACACAGAAGCAACTACATCC